>JACVVK020000008.1:1647500-1657500 GCA_018292915.2 Batillaria attramentaria | reverse complement strand
ACAAGGTTGATGGCCCACCAAGGAAGGTTGGACATGCTTCGATAGACCTGCCCTTTGGGTAATTCAAAATAATACTGCTCACCTCTTGTCTGTGTATGTAAGTAGAAGTACGTAGAGGGGTAAGTGGGTGGGTGTTGGGGGGGTTTAACGTCCTTTTCCACCACATACGGGTGATACCAAAAACGGGGCAACGATGAAAAAGCCAGCACAAATATTTGGTCCTAGCCGGGATACGAACTCACGACCCGAGCATTAGAAGTCCAACGCTCTACCATTCGGCCACCCCGGCTCCCCAGAAGTACGTAGAGGGGTTGGCTTGAAGTCTGAACGCCACGTAAGGTCCCACGTACAGCACAAGGTTTTTACGCCACGAACGTCGTAGAGAAGTTATTACGATGTTACAGTCTGCAACCGCTTTTGTTCTCTTTCTGTTGTAGGCGTGTACGCTGCTTTGGAAATTAGAGAAATGTCGTCGGTGTTCGATATGAATGATAATTATACAACACTTACAGAGAGGTTTGTTAAAGGGTACTTTGCAAAGATTCTTTTAGTAAACGTGTTTTGTACCCACATTCAGATGCCTGCTGAAAGTTAACTGCCTGTCAAACCAACCATGGCCTGGAGCGAGTGCACGCAACCTTAGATATGCAGTACTATTTAATGATTTCTCCCCCCCCCGCCACCCCCAACAAGCCGTAACGTGGATTTCCAGAGAATTTCTTTGATCAGTTCCTTATAATTCTTGCAAATTAGACTGCTGCATGCTTTAGATGTTTTCTTTGTGATTAATGGTGGAGAAAGGCAAGATTTTCTGTTCCAGTTATGCTAACGGTACCTTCTTTCACCCTTCCCATCCCAACTATTCGCACATGAACCCAGCCATACACGACATTGCCTTCCCGGTTTGTGGAGGACGTTCTAAGGAATGTACGCTTCAGTCGCATTTTTAATTAAGAAGCGTTTGATACGTTCATTTCAACGAAAAAGCGCTTTAATGGAAAATGTGACTGCTATCTTAACGAGACGGTCGGCATTTTTACGATCTGTTTGATCTTCTCGTCACAAAGAAACTAGGCTCGCGTGTCGCGTGCTGTGTTCAGTGTTTCACGGATAGGTGTCAGAAAGAAAAGGACTAGCGTAAGAGGGGGGGGGGGGGGGAGGGTCAGTACTCCGACTCAGCAGCACGCGGAGAGTGGGTGGGTGGGTGTTTGGGAGTTTAACGTCCTTTTCCACCACATACGGGTGATATCAAAGACGGGGCAACGATGAAAAAGCCAGCACAAATATTTGGCTCCAGCCGGGATACGAACTCACGACCCGAGCATTAGAAGTCCAACGCTCTACCATTCGGCCACCCCGGCTCCCCAGCAGCACGCGGAGACATGGACAAAGCAAATGTAAATGTACAGTATTCCCAAAGTTTCGACCATACTAATACAAAGAGAACATAATGCAATATGTAATGCAGTGAATTCATGAAGATATCAACGGCAATTTCAGGACAAGTTGGTATTTTCTGTGGGGTTACACTGGTTTACGGATTTTCACCTTTGGCTGAAAGTGTTTCTCTCACCAAAAAGTGTGTTTCCTCCTCTGAAGCACTGAAGCCTCTAGTCCTGCAGCAGAGCGCTGCCTCCTGCACCCTGGCCTTGGATTCAGTCCTCCCCCCCCCCTCCCTCCTCAGCAGTTCCCCAGCCTGACACAACAGATTAAAATGGGAAGCAAACAATATCAGTGATTATTGAAAGTTATACAACTGGAAATAGCACGCCTACACACACACACACACACACACACACACACACACACACACACACACACACACGCGCGCGCGCGCGCGCGCCACTTGGCCCAGACCGACGAACCGGACGATTTCGCTGACCAAGCAAGACTCACCCAGGTGGATCAGAAAAGGCTTTCAGCTCACTGTGGCACCTCCACAAACTGATAGCCGCGGTCCAATTTCACGCTCTGCTCACCCAACCGTGCCCTGAAACTTCTGTTGAACACACGACCGGGCTTGGCCAATGAAAGAATGAAATAATGAGTTCACCAAGGCGTGACGGATGGCCTCCGTAATGACACGGAGTCGGTGACATCTCTTTGTGGGCAGTTTGATGATGTGAAAGGATTTGCCATTCTCGGAGGCTTGAGCACGCTTAGATGGTTTATTTATCAGAGGTGTAGAGTAATAGACGTTGTCACTTGATTCCTATGGGAATGTTTCATTTCGGAAAGATAGGAGGGAACTGATGACTGAGTTGAAATGAGTGACTGTTGTAGTCGCTTAACCGCTGCATTGTGTTTTCCCAGCGTTGCAGAACACTGTTGTGGAAACATGAATGAAACACGGTTTCTGTCAGGGATAGCAAAGAGTGATACCCATTGGATTGTCGGAGGAGGGGGGGGGGGGTAGACGTCGGAACAACTAAGTCTCATTCTCAGAGTTGCCGGTTTGTGAATCAGAACAGGGTCAAAATTTGTGGACCCTTTTCCAGTACAGTTTTATCTTTGACATGATGTCCCACTGTGATAGACGTGAGCCCAACAACCCCCCCCCCCCCCCCCCCACCTCCCCTGGAAGAGCTGAATGGTAGCGCTTTGGACTTTCAATGCTCGGGGTCGTGTTCGATTCCCGGCTTTGGTCAAATATTTGTGCTGGCGTTTTGCTCGTTGCCCCTTTACGTGGCGGAAAAGGACGTTAAACTCCCAAACACCCCCTCGCCCCCCCCCCCCCCCCCCCACACACACACCCACACCCCACCCCGCATCCGCACCGTATCTCCACAGTTCACACTCGCATCCCTTGTTCTTCAACGTGTTCCAGAAGCAATGAAATCAGCAGGCACAGAGCACGTCTTACGCCTGAACCTGACCTGGGTGTGCATGCATGGAGAGCATTTGCGGAGCCCCCTCCCAGCACTACCGCACACAATGGGGAAGAAATTGTATTGAAGAGAACTCTTTTTAAAGTCTAAGTCAGATATGTCGAGTATTGAACGAGTTTAAGAAATAGGTTTTAGCCACACACACGCACACACACGCACGCACGCACACACACACACACACACACGCACACTCAGAGCCAACGCACTAAAAAACATTCGGACTTTTCTGTGTGTGCTTATCATGTTGACTTTACAATTTCAGAGTTACGTTTGTTTTTTCTGTGGTGAAGATACCGAGCCTTTCATCTTTACTGCTTTTAGAGAGCTGTACTGTGCACACAAACATCAGACACCTGGCACTGTGACGGGGGAGAGATAGTGACGGTACCGATTTTTATTGGGGCTGATCTGAACTTTTTCTCAGGACTAGTTTGTGTGTGTGGGGGGGGGGGGGGGTGAAAACACACATAAACTGAGACTAGAAAGTTCTTTGACAGACCTGTGTTGGACACTGTTTCTGAGTCCCTGTCTACACACACACACACGCACGCGCGCGCACACACACACACACCACACATACACACACTGCCCAAGACAGAATGCACGTGAGAAAAATTGTAATAGTGTAGCTGTCAGTTCTTAGCAGATGCGGTTCCTGAAACTGTACCGTGCCATTTTCCACTTGTTATGTACAGCATGTTGAGATAGAAGATTGTTCCCCTTGAACTCAACAACGCACCGTCAGTTACTTCCCATCGGGAGCAGTAGCGTACCCGAACCATGGGAGATCACCTATGCTTTGTACATTTCTAGGTGTATTTGGCAACAGTTGTTGTGTCCCTTAGATTGTCTCCCTCGCCCACTGTACTGGGATGGCCTGACACTAGGCTGGCTCGTCTGCTTTTTGTGCATGGAATAATCTATCTCTTCTTGTTTGTTTTTGGGACTGTGAAGGAATGAAGATAATGTGTTACACAACTTTACTTTATTGTTTTTTTGTCTACATGTATCTACAAATCTTTGCCTCTCCACCCTCCCCCCCCCCCCCCCCGAAAAAAGGGGGTTATCAGTGCTCGTGTTTTTATGCAGAGGAGTGTTGCTGTTTAGTTAGTCCGTTTTGTTTTGTTTAGGTGAGATAGGGAGGGGGAGAGGAACAGTATGTAATTTCGCTGTCTGTTTGCCTTAGTTTTTCAGTTTGATACCAGTGCCGAAGTCTGGAGTTCTTTATCATTTCCATCGCACTCTGCCTCCCCGCCCCTCCATCCTCAACCCACCTCCCCAACCCCCCCACCCTCGTCCCCCTTTACTGGCATGTGATTCAGACTGTTGCGCCACCCCTCCCCACCCTCTCGTCCCTGTCAGCATGTAAACCAACTTAATGTGTTTACAGCAGCATCTTGTAAGGGATTTGATGTGTGTGTCTGCACTCTGCTGAGTGTTTTTCTTTCCTTCTTTCTCTCTGTCTGTCGGCTGTGCACGCACACACGCACACACACACACACACACACACACACACACACACACACACACACACACACACACACACACACACACACACACACATAAGAGTCATAAGGGGGAGAGAAGTCAAGAGGCAGGGGGAAAAGGTGGAGAGTGTTTTCACAGGGTTGTGGACTCCTGGTTTGTGTAATCGCTCTTGAATCTGTGAAACTTTAGCTCTCTCGGGAGATTTTTTTTTTATTACTTCAAGAATTCCAGGCTGGTTACATCATGCTTTTCTTTGTGACTCGCTCGCTCTTCCAGCTCCACCGGCAAGTTTTCAAACTGATGAATTTTTTCTGTCAAAAGATTCGGTTGACAGAAGTGTGTTTAATCATCATCATTAACATCATTATGATGATGATTAAACACTGGTCCTTGTTGCTTGAGCGGCATGAGGCCACAAACTACTAACACCAGTTATTTTAACTAGTCAGTTTCACCAGTGTCTGTCTGTTCATCGTTGTATGATGTGCGTGAGTGTGAGTGAGTGATAGGCGCATTGAGTTTTATTTAAAGAAATGCGCCCTAGAAATACCATTTATTATTATTATTATCCCCTCTCTCTCTCTCTCTCTCTCTCTCTCTCTCTCTCTCTCTCTCTGCCATTTAAGTTTATTTTTTATTAATATATAACTTTTTTAAAAAATTGTACTTGAAGAAGGGGGTACAAACTTACATAAGTATGATGTACATACAGTGTCCATTACATTACCTTGACTGAATCCCACCACACATTAATATCAATCACAGTCGATATTAGCAAAGATCTTGGAAACATAGGTCTTTGGTATCAGTTTGTCATATTCATTGGGTAATGTTGCATGTAACAGCTGACACTGACAGTGTAGCTATCAAGAGTTTTACAGTGAGATTTCTCTGTACCGCTGCCAGTCCGTAACACTACACTGACCGAGAATTGGATCAGAAGCCTGACGTGTGTGAAATACCTCGCACTAGATCCAGGAATGCACTGCCTGGAGAAACACATTCTGCGCTGCACACTACCAGTTACAACTTCGCCGATCCGCACACTGACTCTGCATACACTCGACCCTCAATCAGGCGCACACACATTCGATGACCTCTCACTCCAGAGGTGATAAACGCAGCAGTTAGACCACTCCTTTGTTCTGCTTGAATAGAGCTCCGCAAAGCAGCAGCACGATTGGTGCGCCAACCAGTTGAACGCCTCTGATTTGTCTTACTCGTAATGTGTTTTATAATAATGTTCACATTATGTGTTTCTAGTTAAATGCATGTGTTGAGGCATGTTGTGCGTGTTTCTGAGTGAGTGAGTGTTGATTGTAAGGAGCCCTGAGCTTCTGAGGGAGGGAGGGTGTCCCTTCAGATAAATTGAAGCTACTATTGCACTATTTCCAGTGGTCTCGTGCCTAGCGGGAAGGCCCATGCCAAGCGTAATAGTGGCTGCTACTGGTGTGCAGTGGCTTGTACTTTTTAGCAAGTCTTATTGTATAGTGGGCAGGGGGTGATCGGGCTGAGGCTCTTAAGAGTTGTATAGTGGATAAGGCGCGAACGACCAACCAGTGGCTAGGGGTCCTGCGCCGGATGTGGCCATTTGTCTCAGTTGTGCATTCATGTGTGTGTGTGTTGTCTCAGTTGTGAAATCATATTTGTATCAGTTATGAAGCATATTTGTATCAGCCGTGGAGTGTTGTTATACACAACAACACAGATTGGCTGCACTGACCAGTGTTGACTGAAACCTATAAGTAACCCAGTTATTACTTGTGCAAATATAGGTTGACAAATTAGCTGAGGAGCTTGCAAGTGCGTACTTGTAGTGTTGCTCTTCGTTAAGCGACCTCTTGGTTGTAGTACTAAGATTTAGCAGGATGTAATGGATAGTGGATCTATCATTCAGCCGACCAGGGCTGGATCAGTTGGGGTTTGTGTTTTTTTTTTTTTTGTTTGTTGGGGGTCAGTAGTCACACCATCCCTTTATGTCCAGAGTTACTAGACTGGGACGTTTTACTGAAGGGCATCAGGACACTTGGCGTTTTTGGAAACTATAATTCATTTTGCTAATTGAAGAATCTTATGAAGTGGTTCTTTTCTTTAGGAAAGTAGTCTGTTTCATGCTTGGTAGAGCTGCAGAACCACTCGGAACTGTTATCAAAAACAAAAAGCTGGGCACAAGTTCATGGGTTAAAAGTATTAATTAATTAATACTACTCTGTACATGAATTTGAAACACAAATGACACGATGTGGAAATGCAGGATTCATTCAGAGAGCATAGAGAGATCTCCTGCCCACACACACTCTTCCGAACTTGATTCCAGTCGCCTGAATACAGTGCGAATCCGTGTACGTGCTGGGTCGCGGTCAAATTATCGCCCACCATTTGCTTGACATAACTTTGCCATTCAGAAGAACTCAAGTAGCTGGTACCGCTGGCCATCAGTTGTTGCTTTGGCCAAACAGATCCCGAACTACACTTCATTCCGGTTCTTCCAGCCCACAGTAGAAAGGCGGCTCGCCCTCTCGAGACTATTGTGCCTGTAACAAAACGGTAGAGTGGAAACTGAAACCTTATAGTCGGACCGCCAGTCATTTTGCTTCAGGGGAATGGACTTGAAACTGACCAGTGTCCTGACAGTCGTAAGACCTGTGGACAAATGAAACTCTAAAGAGATACGGGGAAAAGGCATTAGCGCCTAGTCAATCCTTAGCACTTAGACCCTTTTTCAGTTGACGGTAGAACTTGGTAGTTGGCGTTTTTTGTGGTCAGCTTTGTGAAGGACTAGGAAGAGCTGACGGTAGGGGCTATCATGACATAGCTACTCCCCCCCCCCCCCCCCCCCCCCCCCCAGTGGCACAGGGCTCCAAATCCTTATCGTTGGGATATGAGACATTCCTTATGCACTTGCAGCCCGTGCCGCCTTGTCAGTCCCAGCCGGCGCAGGGTGGCGCCCACGGAGCAATAAAAGCGGTGTTCAGACGTTAAATCAATAGTCGAACTTTGTTGTGCTGTGTTCTGACCGGACAAAACACTTGCGTACGGCCATAACACA
Source organism: Batillaria attramentaria (assembly GCA_018292915.2). NCBI lineage: Eukaryota > Metazoa > Mollusca > Gastropoda > Batillariidae > Batillaria > Batillaria attramentaria. Next base: position 1,650,075 of record JACVVK020000008.1, on the reverse strand, counting down.
GTAAGACACGTTGTCACGAATAGGCCCGAACAACCAGACAGACACAGGAGGGTGTCATGCATGCTGATAAAGACATTCACCCACACTAGACGGTATTGCAATACCGTCTAGTGCACCGACTCAGTTACTGAAATGGACGTACAGTTTTTACACTAGCTGGTTTTCGGCAAAGTTGAGGGTAATCCGATTCATGCATTTTATGAACATTTAAAGTCAATATGGCCGCAGTCCGTGAAAGCACCTGAGGTATTCATGCATTCATAATAATTTAAACGGCTTTTCCACAAAACCAGTTGCCTCACAATTAAGAGCATGAGACAGTTGCCCCTGCCTGTTACGTACCGAACCCGACGGGAGCACAATACATAAAGATTAAAGATAAACCCCGCCGAGATTAGAACGAAACCCCACCCATTACCTCCAAAGAGAGATGTGAACGCCCTGCGGAGGGGTTAGCCGCTGTCAGCGCGGCTATAATCCTTCCTCCTTTCCGTGGTTATCTGCCCTTCGCCAGGCTGGTTTCGTTTGGCAAGCGGGCTTCACAAGTATTTCAGCAGACTCGCACACACAGCTCCTATGAGCGCTTTGGGACATCGTTCGAGCTGAAAGTCTGCGGCGGCTGTGAGAACGGAATTTTGTGTGTCAGGCTTTGAGTAGTTAGTGGAAGCAGTTTGTAAGGTTAGGACAGCAGTTGTAAGATCACAACGTGGGAATTTTCTGTGGGAATATACAACGTCTGTATAGTGTGTATGCCAGGGCTGTTCTCTGTAGTGCCGCCTCAGTGTGCAGTGTGTGAACACTGTGAAGCGTTGTGTACTACGAATGTGAGTGCCGTCTTCTGTATTGGATCTGCTGTTTCATTCAGCTGTACTGAGAGAATTTAGCCCGGGCCATACCGTGTGTGTGTGTTTGTGTGTGTGGGAGAAGCAAGTGCGGCTCCGCTCAACCTTCACACGTACGCGGCACTCAAGTCCGCGGCTACCGATCCATTTGTTGTTTTCCCCGAAAGCTGACATTTCAGCCTGGCTAGTTTTTCCCCTCGTTGGAACCGAACCGAACCCAGCGAGCTTTCTCTTCAACGCCTCACCGCTCTCCAGTCACTTTTTTCCCCCTGTCCTTCTCTCAAGACGATTTTCATCTGTTGCCTGTTTTTGCCACTGTGGGTTTACCCCTTAGGCTTGAACCGAACTTTGCAGCAGAGCGGCTGACTTCATTTTGCCTGTGTTATTGCGGACACAGAAGAACACGCACTTTGAAGTTTCAGAAGCTGTTCAGTGCGGTGAGCTCAGAGAATTGAAGAGGAAGTGAGTGTAGTGAAATTGCCAACAACATTCAGCGTTTACGAGTCTGGGCTAAGCACCAGGAGCAAATTAAGCCTCGTCGACAGCCACTTTAGCAGTACTACAACTCCAAGCTGTGGGTTAGATGTTGACGAGGCTGGCCGCGGGGGAGGGGCGCGGAGTATCGTTGCGTGCAGTTCGTCAGTGGAAGTGTTGAGACTTGACATAGTGGTGTGTGTGATTTCTACACTTGTCACAGTTTTCCGTTCCATTTCGTTTGTCGGATACTATACTGACGTTGGTTGGGGTCCCGCAGGCAGCCTCCCTCCCCTTCAAGATGTTCCCAGGAGCAGACGATCACTCTGGCACGCCTAATGCCGGCGTAAGTATGGATGTAAGATTATGTCATGTTGACCTAGCGGCACCGTGTTGTGCTGGCTGATACACGTATCACCTTTTAGAGAAATACCACGGGTCTAGCACACACGTCTACTCACCGTCATTTGGTGCAGTTGAGAGGACGTAATCGCCTTGGATTTGACAAGTACTTAGGCCCTTTTACTGTCTGACGAGACGTTTAGGAAACCTGTGTGTGTGTGTGTGTGTGTGTGTGTGTGTGTGTGTGTGTGTGTGTGTGTGTGTGTGTGTGTGTGTTTCCTGGTGTAACTTGTGTGTTCAGATCGTATCATCGACACCATAAATCGAGAGAATGCTGCGTGCGTCGCTTCAAATAGCCTACTGTCTGTTTATGTTCTTGAGTCAGGTTCCACTCGAGTGCGTGCTGATCCCAGATAAAATTCACTTCAGTTCAACCGCTTAGATCGCTTTTACGTGCAAACAGACGAGCTAAAAATGACAACAAACTTGCAGACCTTTTACTTCCGTCTGTGGTCCAGTTTTGTCCAACGGCACAAGCTACTTCTGTTTGTTTTGATTAGGTATTGCCGGGTATGGGCAGTGAAAGGTTTACAACGATGAATCGGATTAGTGTTGTAAGTGTTTTCGGCCGTAGTCGAGATCGTGAGTAACTTAAATTGCTTGCTGGTGTAAAGGGGAGAGAGGTGGGTGAGAGAGAGGGAGGGTGGCGAGACGTGAAGGCAGTATCTTTCAACAACCGATTATCAGCGACGTTTTTCGTCAGCCAAAACACCTGCGAACGTGATTCTGTAATTTATTATAAGGCAATGACACTCGACAATAACACGCTGTGATGCATAACGTAGCATCGAATAAATTATTCGATGCTACGTTATGTATCACAGTGTGTTATTGTCGAGTGTCATTGCCACAGAACG
>JACVVK020000008.1:1525000-1642500 GCA_018292915.2 Batillaria attramentaria | reverse complement strand
CGCGACACAGTTATGTTACGATCAGACTTCCGGGTTTGTGCTGTAGCTCCTTCACGCTTCACAGAAGCAAAACTTTGACCGGTATATCTCCTTTCAAGAATTCATTTCTTGAAGTGCCGAGTGTCTGTTTTTCTCGCAGATATTCTCAAATATGTTGGAGATGTCGAACGATTTTTTTTTCATGAATTAATTTCTTGAAGTGCTGTTGTTTTTCTCGCATAACCCCCCCCCCCCCCGGCCACACACACACACACACACACACACACACACACACACACACACACACACACACCACTTCGCGAGGAATGAGACAGTTATGCAACGTTTCAGACTTCGCCCCGTAGACGTCGTCTCATGACTCACTTCAGAAGGAAATGTTGACCGGCATATCTTTTTTCAAGATTTAATTTCTTGAAGTGCTGAGTGTCTTGTGTTTTGCCATCGGATCTTGTGACTCCTCCCCCATCCCCTTTGCCTGAAGCAAACAAATCTCTCTTTCACCACCGCACCTGCAAGCGCAAGACAACAACCTTATGCTTTACTACACAGACGAGGATGTGAAAGGGCCCTTATGACGCCCAGGTGGTTCGGGGGGAAGAACTATACACAGGAGCGGGCAAAGCTTTGGGAAGATGGGGCGTAAATATTTACCGGGTGCGTATTTATGATAAGAATTCTCAGCGCGGACAGTGTATGGTTCTGACTGGCATCTGGGTGCCATCGTCTATCTCTGCCGGGAAACCCAAGTGTACGGTGTTTATCAGCTTCAGCAACATTCCGACCGGCTCAGCGGGGTGATGGCTTTGCTGAGACGAGATGGAGGAATTCTTGGATTTCAACACGTTTTTGCATACATGCGCACTAACACAATCTAGTCTTTTGAAGTCTCAAGCGCTTAGATGTGTACGTTATCTGTTAAATGGCTTGATGAAGGTTTTTGCTCATTACTGCTGCCGACACATGCGGTTTTGGCGGTATTTGCAAGAGGTCTCGTCTGCTGTGGGTCCAGTACACCGCCCTGAGAGGCCGTTACTCGCTGTCTGGCCTGTCAGCGTGTCTGGACTGAATACTGTTCATTTGGAATGTTCAGTTAGGGTAGCTGTCCTCTTGACCCATAAGGTGCCCAGTCACACTAGCCGATGCCTCAACCTTCACACATTGCTTCACTGACTTTACCACACACCTCCAGTCAACACTACCTGAACACCAGAACTGTGACCACTAGTACGCACCGAAACTTCCTTCTGATACATACATAACTATTGAAGTCAGAAGTTTCTCAACATGCATTTGCCTTGAAGTAGTCCGGGCGACCCTCTACTTTTACAATAAAAAGGGTTGCCTGAGTCAGCCTGAAAGCTGTTTTTAAGTAGATTTTGTACTTCGCTTCGACCATTTCTCCATTTGTGTCATTTAAATTCATGTCTTTTGCAAATTGCGTTTGGATCCGGATAATTTCTTGATCTGTCCATTGGACACGCTTCACTAATTTTTTTGAAATATATTTTATATGGAGTGTTTTGGGCTGTGTCCTTGTGACCCCCAATCATGACTGCATTACCAGCAGTAATATAAGTTGTGCTAAAAGTTCCAGTACGCTGTGACCACCAGACGCGTTTCACTGATTGTGGTTTCGTTTTTGTTGTGTTGCAGTTTGTCAACCCAGAACAGCCGGGCTATGTCGGGTTCGCCAATCTTCCCAATCAAGTGCACAGAAAGTCCGTCAAGAAGGGCTTCGAGTTCACGCTGATGGTCGTGGGTAAGTTGACCCCTTGTCCTTGTGAATGTGACCTAGGGAACAGTGGGCGGTTACAGTTGGGTAGAACCTTGCGCCAGATGCGAACGGCTGAGAAATGTCTCTATTGCTGTGGATTTATGGAGGTCAGTCAGCGTTAGTGGACATTAATTCAGCGGCCGGCCAGATGAAGGTCCCGTGAGTTTGCTGAGTAAACTGTGTTCTACCTGCTTCAGATTGAGAGACTCAGTTATTTAAATTGTGATTTTGTGGTTCTTCTCAGGGTATAGTGTGAATTTACTGGTGTTCATTTCATTGGCCTTTGTGCCTTCCTTTTTGTCAAAATCAGTTGGGAAAGAGAAAATGAGAAAGTCCCTGTTTCTTCCTCCTCACCCTATGAGTTGTTTTCTAGCATGGTTATTGATATTAGTATGTACGTTTGTATGAATCCTATCATTCAAGAGCGCATCTTGAGTGGATGGTAATCAAATTCTAGGTCATCAGGAAGAAAGTCTGGGGTCGAAGAAGTCTGCTGGCGTTTTCTGGCTAGGGCCTCGCAGTTACAGATCTACTGACATCGTCTGAGCTCCAAATTGTTCCCCAGGCCTCTTAGAAAAAAGATGGGAGTGACTGTCGACGCGTTAGCGCCGATAAATGGCCGTCAATACTGCTTTGTTATCCTCAAAACATCAGAGTTGTGGGCTTTCGGCGTTCCTCTTCACTTCCACCTGCTGCTATTGCAACAGTAGGCCATACTTTCTTGGCAGCGTTACCCTTCTGTCAATCATTCATGGAGATTTTATGTGTACTCAGAAGTTAGTACAATGGACCGGTGTTCAATGCAATAAGCAACCAACTTCTTAAGTGTCATTTGGCTCTTGCTGTCATCCAAAATCCATAAACATCCCAAGGCGCTCGGCATAGACGGCCAGGGCGTGCCGACCTCAGCAACGTCGCCGTGTAAATTCTCCACCCATCTGCCATATTACACTCCTGTCCAGCGCGCAATAACCTGGACATAGACGATAAATCTGCCGTGTCCCTCCAGGCTTACGCTTACAGGGATGTTTCCTGTGTGCACGAGGTACCAGTTCACTGGTGTAGAAAACGCGAACTAGGCTGACCACAGGCTGACAAAACAGCCAGTGATGTGTTGTGATGGATTGTATGTACTGTCTGTAGGCACGTACCTCCTTCATTTTGGGGGGATATGGATGAGTGGTTTAGCACCAGGGAGGGTAAATGTTGAGTCTAGGGCGTGATACTGATACGGTGTCGAGGGGGGGGGGGGGATTGGCAGAGAAAACAAGTCATAGTCCTGTGGAAACGTTTCACGTTTGTACACTACAAGAACCTACTGATCGGCTGAAACTGGAAGGATTGTGTGTGTGTGTGTGTGTGTGTGTGTGTGTGTGTGTGTGTGTGTGTGTGTGTGTGTGTGTGTGTGTTGGCTGCTACTCTATTTAGATAGATATTACTCGAATTAGCAACGACAGGTATGCAAATTGGCTGTTTTACGCTAACTAGCTTTACCGTTAAATAATAAACTGTCTTGAGCTCTCTCTCTCTCTCTGAGTTATATCAGGATGGTAAGTTATGTCAGCCGGTAATGTGCTTGTGTTTTGATTTCAGGTGAGTCGGGACTGGGCAAGTCCACCCTGGTCAACAGTCTCTTCCTTACAGACTTGTACCCTGAGCGACACATACCTTCAGCAGCAGGTACGAAACAATGTCTGATTTACTACACACACACACGCACATATTCAGTACATGTGCGCGTACATACACTCGCACACATACGTGTACGCGTCACACACACACACACACACACACACACACAGTCCATCCATTTTTCTGGTGAGTTGATGACTAATTTGTAAAAATAAAAAAATAAATTACAAACGTTTTAAACTGGATATCAGCCCAAAGTTAATGCTTTTACATCCGTATATGGTGGAATAGGACAGTAAACCCCCAAACATCCACCCACCCACCTGCTTTTACATCCCTCCCCAACTGTGGGTTTGTTGTTGTTTGATTTGGGTTTTGCTGTTTGTGTGTGGTGTTTTTTGTTTTGTTTTGGGTTTTTGTTGTTTTGATGGGGGGGGGGGGGGGGATGGAGGTGTTTTGGATTTACTGTTTCTGCTGTGGTGTGTGTGTGTGAGAGAGAGAGAGAGAGAAGATGAGCAGATAACTAGCGCTCTTTCAGCAGCAGTTTTGGCCGCTGGCCCTGCTCATAAATCTGTTTGCCGCTCGTTTCCCAGAAGGCGTTTGTATCTACAGTGACCACATATCAACTTACAGGGCGTGGGGGTGAACTAGGAGGGAGCAGCTGCTGCTACCGGTCCTTACTATCTGCTTTTAGTGTCTGTCGGTATTCATTCCAGAAAACCGGTTTTGTTCTTCTGTCTATTTGATTGTGTGTCGGGCCACCCAAGCAGTGTCCAAGATTTGCTGCGCGCACGCACGCACGCACGCACGCACGCACGCACGCACACACACACACACACACACACACACACACACACACACACACACACACACACACACACACGCCCTTCCTACTACTGACATTCTCACAACCTTACATACCAAAAATGAATAAACAGGTAAATAAACGAAACAACATAGAAATGATCGTGACATAGGTGTTGTAGTCATCTGGGTGTTTTGGTGCTCATTATGGATGGTGGAAGTCTATATTGCTGCAAATTCTGGCCTATATTCAAGACACCCCAGCACTCCAGATTCACCAGTAATGGAGTCTGCTACTAAGCGTGAACTTCCGCCCCGTCTCTGATAATGATTTTGGCACGCACCTCACAGTCTGAGAGAGACCTCCAGACCAGATTAAGCCAGGTCATCAAAGGGGAAAGTTCACGTGGAGCTGAAGGGGCAGATTGAGAGAGACCAGTAAAGATGATAATGGTGGTGGGGAGGAGGGTGGAGATCTGGGGTGGGGTTGGGGGTACAAGTTATGGTGACATTTGATAAGATGCAGCAAGGGATGGCGTGGACTTAAAGAGAGTTTTACTGCCCAGAACGGTAAGGCCAGGTATTACTGTGTTTATACCTGAACCTACTTTTAGTGCTCGGGTTCACCTGTGGGAAAGTGTACCTGTGTGAGTGCACATCCCTGACCTTTCCCCCTTCCAGTGTAAATGAGTTGGATACAGTTGATGGTACATAAGCTGAAGGCACTTTTTCTAACCTTGGCCGGGATTCAGTTTTGACATTTGTTATTCGCCTCTTTGTAAATTTTACCCGCAAACAAGGTTTTGTAGATGAACTTGAGTAAAGGGATTCTGAAGGGCATTGATGAAAATGTGTGGATGAAGTGGGGCTGAAGGGAATGCATTAAAATGTTCAGTGGATGAAGGAAAGGGACGAGGAGATGAAGGGAAAAGTCACCTCGCTTGTTTTGATTGAAGGACTTTCTCAGAGCACCCAGTCTTCGTCCAAGAGTGTTGCTAGCCTCTCCAGCGCTGGCTGTCCGCACTTCCTGTGCTCTGCCTTTAGCTGTGTTCCTTCCAGGCCATTTCTTTTCCCTTTTTTTCCTTGGTCACTGGAGACTAATGTTCTGGTGTGAGTCACAGCAAATTACAGGGACAGAACCGTGAGCAATGATGGTCCTCAGTTGTCCTCCTTGTCCTAGCTGGATAGTATTGACGGAGGTGAGTTCTGGCAGAAGTAATTGCACTGACCAAATCTGCCTGGAGTTTAAAGATGCTGCCTTCGTCTTTGGATTTTTTTCTTTGGGGGAGGGGGGGGGGGGTTGTGTGGATGAATTTCCTTAGGTGGTGTGTCTTTTATCGACCATATGCATGATTTCAAGACAGACCTTTACCAAGTTTTGCTCTGTTGGGTTTTGAACCTGGGACCTTCAGATCTTAGGCCCAATGCTCAAACTGTTGACACACCCAACTTCGCATGACTTTATGTTCCCTGTACTGGGACGCTAGGACTGGGGCAGTTTTTCGGTCAATAGTATGTAATTTTGCAGTGCACAAGGAATTGTAAATGATTTTGAACAGTATGTCAGGTTTCTTTGTCTGTACAATTTTGTTTTTTATTGCTTATCAGTTTGGCGTATAACTGTATTGTCTTGCTACCAGTATCCTTGATTCAGGTAGCATTGGTTAATTCGGATCACATACAGTATTCATTTTTCAGTATTCTGTATGTTTCAGCCGTGTTTGGTAACACCATGATAACACCACTCAAAGCCTTTGTTATGATTACCGTAACATAGCATCTGAATACTGAATATCATCAGCAACATCACTCAAAGCCTTTGTTGTTGCTACTGTAATGCAGCATTAATAATATTATTCAGAGCTGGGACCCACCGGGGGTCGTGTCCTTTCCAGCGCCGTATAACGCCACTGTCGCCAGTAACAGCAGCTGGAACAAGAGAGCCGCAAATAGCTGTGTAAAGTTTCAGCCCTGGTCAGCCCATAATCATTTCGCCACCCGACCCTCCTCTCACTCTGTCTCCCCATCAATCAGTCTCTCAGGAGTTTATGAGAGAGAGGTCGGAACACGCTTTTCTCCATCCTCACTGTTGATTGGTTGGCTCAAGATTTTTGTCAAAAGTCTTTACTTGCAATATGGTTTTGTGTGTCCATTTAGTTATTTATTTGTTTTTGTTTTTTTACTGGCGTTTCTTTCCAGAAGAAACCAGTTCTCTCTCTCTCTCTCTCTCTCTCTCTCTCTCTCTCTCTCTCCTCTCTCTCTCTCTCTCTCTCTCTATTGATGTTATTCCACTTGAATTTGGAGAGGGAGAGAGAGAGAGAGTTTGTGTAATAGAATGTAGCAAGGACAAGATAGAAGAAAGGACGCTGTACCCAATCTTACATCCTTGAAAAATAAAGTGTCATTGTCATTCTCTCTCTCTCTCTCTCTCTCTCTCTCTGTGTGAAAGAAAGATATCTGTGATTGTCCCCTAAGCGTTATCTAAGTTATAATTTGGAACAGCCATGGAAGGGTTCGTGACACAGTTCTCACAGAGTGCTCCTTTGTTTTATGAGCACATGTTTGTAGGCCAACAGGTACAGCTTGCAACTACATGATTGTGTCTACATTCTGTACAATTACTAGGAAAGAACAAGGGGTACGAGTCACTGACATGGTGCCACAATTTGTGTTAATCTCTTCAGGCATAGTTTTTCTGGCTTTCTTCCTCAGTCTTTTTTCTTTTGTACATTAAGCAGTCACCAAACGTCCACACTTACACGCTTCCTCCCGTCTGTCCTTCCTCCTTTCTGCCTATACAAACAGGCCAGACCATTTTCTTCTTCCCATCTGCCCTTCGTTCTTGCTGCCTCTACAAACAGACCAGACCATTCTCTTCCTCCCATAGCCCTTCCTTCTTGCTGCCTGTACCAGCAGACCAGAGCAAGGCCCCTCTAGTACTCCTGATTCATTCTGGTGCTGGTTTCCTCAGAGCAGAAGGAATCTGACGCCCCATTCTTGTGCTGATGAGTTATTCTGATCATCCTGGCAGCAGCATGCAGACTGGCAAAACCTGCCAAACCCACCCTCACCCTGTAATTGCAGGCTGCAGTCGTGGGAGCTCGTTGTCATTGTCGGCTGGGTTCCATTGTCCAGCCAGAAGTCCCGCTGTGTTTCAGTGGATTAGGATCTGTCATTGCTGTGTGTTGTTTGGCCAGGTCCCATAGGGCTTGTGATCTGGTCACCTGATTTGTTTCGATCCAAGGGCAGAAGTTGGGTTGTCTAGGACAGAAATAGGTTTTCAGGGCATAAGATTTATATTCTACTAACAAATTCTGTTTTTGAGGGGGATTTTTTAAAATCGAAAATTAAATGGGATCTCGTGAAAACAGTATAAGTAAAACCTGTATTTATAGTGACTTACTGAATGGACTGAACCAAATAGATTTGACATAGTGTCTTTGTATTGTGTGATGTGTATTGATTGACGTGTTGGTCTGTATAGTGTGAATGTGTATGAGTGACGTGTGTCAGCGCAATGAGTCACTGTGTCTGAGAAGTGCGCTATAGAAATGAAATTTATTATTATTATAGTAAACAATCACTGTAAATAGGAATGATTGTCGGGTGCAGTGCCATAAAGAAAAGATACATACTCATATACAACAACAGTATGCATTAAAACTGCTACTAAGAGCACAGAATCTCTGTTGCAATATAAAGCTGGTTTTCATTCTTTCACAACACACCTCTCTCTACTGAACATTACATGTGTTTGCGCACTCCGCCATCAGACGAGCAGGAAGTGAAGCTTTTTAGGGGCAGATGGTTTCTACAAGCCTAATTACATAATTGGATCCAAACTGGTCTAAAATAATTACTGCTGGGAGTGTGAGTTGCTGGAGACTTCAGGCAGTAGGGCTTGCGTTGTGCGTAGTTGTCCAAACATAATTCTGAAGATTTGGTTGATTTGTTGGTTCATTTGGGGGCCCTAACTTCCTTTTCTACCAGTTTGACAGCAAGGGCAGGGCAACAAGGAGAAAGTCAGCGAAAGTATGTTTTTGCCTCCATACACCGTCCACTTCTCTGCCAGCTTGGTTACACTATGTCCCCATAGCGGAGCACTTATACCTAACACAAGAAGAGTTCTTACAATCCCTTCAAGTCCCAATACGTTTTCAGGCGTACATTAACGCTGTGGACAACTTTTCATCGAATGCGCATGCTCTGTGCTTCAGAATCAGTCACTTGCGACACAATTTACTATCTGAAACCATTGTGGTGACTCTGGTTGGTTCTACGTACAGATGAGGTTATTTGGTTTGCGGACTGAACACAAACTAGAAGACATCGCTGATTGGTGGCATCAAAGACCTTGGAATCAGACATGTTTCCATGATCCTTGGTGGCATTATGTTAAGTGACTTCGTCGTATCCACTGGTAGTACAGGTATGAAAGCGTTAGGCAAAACAAAACAAAATAAGTCATATTTCTCTCCTATTAGAAACTGCAATGGCGAAAATAACACCTACTGATTTGGCACACAGCCTTAGAGCTTCGCGGGCGGCAGTGTACCCCCTCAGAACTCAAAAAATAGTAGTAATAATAATAATAATAATAACAATATATTACACTTGTAGAGCGCGGAGTTCTGCTTCAAAAAGCACTCAATGCGCTTTTTGCTCACGCACACACACAACATTCACACGCACACATTTATACACATCAATACAGGCGGTGGAGTTTAAACTTACAGATTAAAAGCTAGTTTGAAAAGATGTGTTTTGAGTTCTGGCTTTAAACTGTAGTAGGGAAGGGGTGTTTCTCAGAGAAGATGGCAAGGAGTTCGTAGAGACTTAATCAATAAAAGTTGTCTCCAATCCTGAGAAGCACTTATCCCTCACACAAAAACAGCTCTTACAAAAAGATTTCTCTCATACACAAAAAGAACTAACCTGAAGTTTGTAAAAGACTACTGTCTTAAATGGAGGATAACATTGAAACAAATCCTGAGTCAGTAGATCACTCTCGTGAAATGGAGAGCAACATGCCGGCCATGTGCCACCCAGTGAACAATTGTTCATTATAGTGATAATTGTGATTAAATTAGGAACACCACATCGGACACCAAATACTCATCGCCTCACCACATGCTCCATAACGAAAACCACCGTTCTGGTGTGCAAACTGACCATTGTCCAGTTATTGATGTCTCTGCGACCAGCGTGACAAAAGCTGTCTGACCTCTCCTTGCCCCTGGTCAGGGACGCCGAGGAGCGGGCAGGAGAGGCCTTGATGGTGTGATCAATGTCCGCGGTCACTCCGGTAATTGGAATGGGATTAGTGTCAGTGGCCAAGGTCATAATCTGGTCCTTTGTCGGATCTGGGATGTTGTAAATCTGTCCTGGAAATTACCCTGGTTGCAGAGGGAGGGGTGAGTTACTTGCTGTTAGCATTCAACAGGGAGATGGTTCTTGTCAGTTTTAGTCAGTCAGGGGTATGGTAGCTTGGTGGGGGGGGGGGGGGGGGATCGGTATGTTTATTTGAGCGAAAGGCTGTATAATCACGCTGTTCATGTCGAGTTGTTCACAAAATGCGCTTTCTGACTTTCTGTTAGCAAGATTAGCTGAAACTTACCCTGGTTTAAACCACAGTTGTTTCCCCTGTCTCTGCTGCTTATATATATTGTGCTCTTTCGGTACGGTGTAAGGGAAATAACCTCATTCAAGAAATTCTGAAGTTTGAACTGACTGCTCTCCCATTGGCCAAGGAATTGACCTGTCCTCTCAGCCACAAGCTAGGAGGCAGCACACAGTCAGTCCTGTGTGTAATGTGGGACAAATGTCGTGACTACCATCATTAGGGTTAAGGCATCATAAATGTTGAAGGCCATCAAAACAGTTCTGGTCTGAACTGGATCGCCTTATCTTGAACTTAGTTATAGTAAGGCCAGGGGCTTCAGATTTTATCGATGTCTCTCATTATTGCTGCAAACAAAGTTTTTAGTCACACAGTGTCTCCATCTGCCATGCAAGCACCACCCCTTCCCAAAGAAGTTTTTTCGTGTGTGTGTGTGGGGGGGGGGGGGCAGTACCTGACCGGTATCTGGCTGCATAATATTTATTACATTAGGTCAGGATGCCAAGCATCAACTTAGCTTCTTTTCCAGTTATACATTCTCTAACTTGTATACATAGACCCCAAAATACATGCATTGCCTCGCCCAAGGACACTGCATCAGAGAATAGACAGGCATCTAGAACAAATTCCTGCAGTGATTAACAGCCCATAGTCTATAACGCGCTGAGTAATTGCACCTGTCTTCCATTTAAGACAAGCGTTACATGTCTGGCTGCGGTTACCAACTAGGGGGGTAGCCGGTGTGTTTGCATAACGTCATGTAGATGCAGACCACCTGTCCGTTTTGCCTGTGTGGGTGTGTGTGTGTGTGTGGGTGTCTGCAGTGCTCGCCAAATGTAACACATGGTAACGTTTGTTCATGGCGTGGTAATGGTAGGAGAAAGCCATCCAGTAGGTACATAGCGCCAAGGGAGTGTACCTGAGAGGGAAATACGAGGCGCTTACTGCTATGTTACATGTATGACTAACACTAGAAGAGAGAATAGGTGCAGAACAGATGGGGGTGACTAGTCGTGTGTGCTGAACAAGTCAGGTTTTTGTCTGTATTGCCCGCCTGTATTTGTATTTGTATAGGGGTAAATGCCTGCAGGTAGTCTATAGGCCATGGGCCTTTTGCTTCCAACCCAGATAGCATGTATACTACGCTGCTCTCTGACCAGGTCTCGCCAAAGTTGTACATGGTGTTGTGGAGTAAAGCATGTTTAAAACATATTTCAAGTGGGGGGGGGGGGGGGGGTGAAACACCGAGTTTCCCCAGACTTGTCCATGGATAGTCCTTTATGTAGTAAGTGTGAGGGACATGACAGGGGATTTGGTCTTCAGATCCTCAGCTTGGTTCGATCCCTTATGGGCAGGAATTGAAAGCAGTTCTCCTTCTCAAACATGCCCCCCTCCCCCCTATATTTCTGACTTGCTACAATGGAGGAGAAACAACAACAGGTAATCTGTTAGGGCAGGCATGGTTTGTTCTCTCTCTCTCTCTCTCTCCTCAGGGCAGGTGAGATCGTGCAGGTGTGGAGGTCTGTAACTCATGTAGGATGGGGGGAGGGGTTGGTGGCAGAACACATCTTGAGTGAACACATGGCTGCCCTAACGTAACTCGCCCACACGCAGTATTAACAGCGTGGTGTGGGTATCCTATTGTCAGATTAATATGCTTCACGCCACAGCGATGAGCATGAAACGACGCTTATGAAAATAATTACCTTGTACATATATATGTAGTTTATTGGAAATGGATTAACTTCCCATAAAAAAGGGGTGGACCCCCCTCCCACACACACACACCAGCGCGCACACACACACACACACACACACCAGCCCACACTCACACACACACACACACACACACACACACGCACGCACACGCACGCGCACGCACACGCACACACACACACACACACACACACACACACACACACGCGCGGAACTTCCAGTCTTTCTCCCGCTTAGCTTTGCCTGACAGCAGTTCGACATTCCTGGCCTGTACTCTAGATATGTGTGCGTGGTAGTGATTCCATTCCACCCAAAAGTGGCCGGCATTTGGAAAACAAGTGCAGAAAGTGCATTAATTTTAGGAAACAGTCAATAAAACAGATTGGTGGCACTGTTCAAATGGCGGGGGAGGGGGGGGGGGGTGGTGGTGGTGGTGGTGAATTTCCTTTACAACTGTAGTGGGACAAAAGTACCAGTATGTTTACCAAGATGTATTTTGTTGACCTGTTATAGGTAAGTAGGTATTGTTTGGTTGCCACAAAACTCTCTGGAGAGAGGAATGTTGTGTCTACTGCCGCGAACAGATAATCACTCAAGCATACCTCTGACTGCCCCGTGTGTTTACGTTTTACATCTCTCCCGCCTGTGTACAAAGTACTCGCAGCAGTACCTGCCACCATCATCGCTAAATGTCACAATAACCTGTATAGAGCTGATGCCAGCAAGGCTGTAAACATTGAAGTGTGTGGTGTGTGTGTGGGGGGGGGGGGGGGGGGGGTCCGGTTCGAGCCCAAAAGAATTTTTCCTTCTCGTACGGGCAGCTGATTGTCAGGCCGGGTTTCTCTCGGGGTACTCCGGCTTACTCCCCCTCTGCCTTGGAAATGTTCAGCCCACAAAATTTGAAAATAAATGCAAATCTAGATTCCGACACTGAAATAGGTGAGCTGTCCCTTCGCACCACATGATCGTAATGTGTTCATGTGCAATATGTGAGAGGAGAATGTGTGTGATTCATGTGAGCGTGGGTAAAACTGGGTAAAACACCTCTACAATACTCATTTATTATCATTATTATTAAATGAAGGATTCTTTTTCTTTTTTTTTTGAAAGAGTTTGTGACTCACATATAGTTATTTGATTTGTCTTGATGATCAATACATACATGTACATATATTGTGACTTAAGTTAACCTTGTTTTATTGGGGTTTTTTTTCATTCTTGTGTTTGCAGAAAAGATCCAGCAGACAGTAAAGATTGATGCATCCACAGTGGAGATCGAGGAGAGGGGGGTCAAGCTGCGTTTGACAGTGGTGGACACACCCGGCTTTGGGGACTCTCTCAATTCCACAGACTGGTAAACTACACAGTTCTTCTTATATTTCAGCACAGGGAAATGTTATTATGAATGAAAATTGCCAGTACATGCTTTTTCAATCATGCACACAGTGTCAAAGATAAGTCTTCATGTCTTAACCATTTGAGTTGATGCCAGCAAGGCTGTAAACTTTGAAATGTGTGAAATGTCTTAACCATTTACAGAAAACACTTTAGCCCAAATTGAAAACCCCACAGCAGGGTAGCTGTTACACTTTTTATTTTTTTTTTATTTGATGTACTTTGTGTTGAGCTTCTGAAATGATTTATTTAAAGAAATAGTGCATGTCTTGTGAAACTGTGTTAAAAAAATAATAAATAATAATAATACCCAGATTTGCAAAATAGGCACTGGGGGAGGGCAAGGGAGTGCCGATGGGGTAAAAGTCTGAAACCATTGCACTTCGTCTTCCTCCAGCTTTACATGCATCTCAAAAACGTCAGTGTGTGCTGCGTATTGACAGTTCCGTGACTGTTGACACGTATTTCATCCACAGTTTCAAGCCTGTGATTCGGTACATCGATGACCAGTTCGAGCGGTACCTGGCGGACGAGAGCGGTTTGAACAGGCGACACATCATAGACAACAGGGTCCACTGCTGTTTCTACTTCATCAACCCTTCTGGCCATGGGTAAGATTTCATTAAGACTTTGTTCTGGAATAAAGTGCAAACTGGCTCTGAGCTTTACATGACAGCACTCCTGTACGTGCAGTAAGTACCAAATGTGGCATAGATCGAAGACGAGAGACAGAAATCTTAGTTATTCCCTAGTTACTCACACCAGGGTCCGACTTGTCGGAATGATCTCCCAGCATCAATCAGATATGCAGACACAAAACCATCCTTCAAAACAAATCTGAAAACCCACCTCTTCACAGTCCGCAACCAATAACTGTTGCCACATCATCATCTTGCTGGTCGTGTGTGTGTGTGTGTGTGTGTGTGTGTGTGTGTGTGTGTGCATATTACAAGGGGTTTGTGGCTTGTAGCCCTAGGTGTGAACAGGTCAAGAGTGGCGCTGGTCATAGCAACACACATCTCTAACAGTAATGTTATTCTCCTTGACAGGTTGAAGCCGTTGGACGTGGCCTTCATGAAAACGGTGCACCACAAAGTCAACATCGTTCCTGTGTTGGCCAAGGCAGACACACTCACCAAGCAGGAAGTCGTCAACCTTAAGAGAAGGGTGAGAACTGCGGGCAGTTGACGTTTGAGGAAAAAGGAAAACAATGCGTGCAGTATGCTGTACAAGGAAAAAAGTGCATTTACCAACCAGAATAGTTCGCGACCATTCAACAAGGATTTCAAGGAGCATTGTTTCCTGACCATTGGATTACAGCAATTTTCCATCACCACTGTTAAGAATAAAAATACAACAGTAATTTTCTGTAATCGGAGCAGATTAAGTTATGTGCCTTTCTGATTCTTTATTGCCCTAGTACAAACATAGTTGACATACAGGTCATCTTCAGTATAATGTCTTTCGGGAGGGGCAGTAGAATTAGCTGGGAGTAAACATTTTCTGGTTTTTCGTTGTTGTTGGGTTTTTTCCCTGATGTTTGCTGCACAAAACCAAATGTCGAAAAGAAGGGAAGATACTAGAGACGCAGACCCAGCATTACATGTACATGTAAATGTGCATCCACTTTTGCAGAATAGTGGAACAAAGTTTTGCTCAAAGCAAATAATCTCCAGTGGAATTTATCTCCTGTATCCATCCTGTGATACCACACGTCACTCTACATGATTTACAACACTCAGCAATACTTCACAATAAATTAAAATGTGATGCATCGGCCATCAGAATGGTATAGGTGCCTAAGTGCTCATCAGATCCATGGCATTCGCCCCTTTTAGCAGATGACAGCGCTCATGCACATTTACATTTACTGTGGAGTAATGGAGATCAGCAGGAACTTCAGCACAGAGTTCAGTAGGTCAAGTATCACTATCCTGACCACACACAACACTTCCGCCTTAGTTCATGAACCTTTTATGGGACACGCTAATAATAGGCTCTTCCTGTTTTGCTGACAAGGAGTCGTGATTGTAAGGGAAAGTGCAAGACATTGTTCCTTTCCAACAATCAAATTGTGGCTGCTTTTTTTGGTGTCCGCAGCCAGGATGCGCTCCCAAAACAAACGGACAAACAACAAATACAGAGTAGTTATGATTGCATTCAACTCAGTTTCTGCTAAGTAAGTCTGGGGTTGTGCTCCAGTGGCCCCACGAAAATAATCAAAATTAATTTTTGTCTGCGTGGATTTCAGTTTGGCTGAGTAGGAATGTTGCACTTTGATTATTCCTGTTTGCTGCAGTAAGAGCCGTGGAGGAACTGTTAGCCTGATTTTCGCATTCATGGCCAAAAGTGAAAAAGAACCAAAACCGTGGGATACTCGTGCACACGAGTTATAGATGATGGAACAGTAGGGTCTGCCATTTCAATATTCCAGCCTTGATAAGCCTTCATGAGGACACCTATGTCCATGCATTGAGAGAGTTGTTGTTTTTGGTGACAGAACAGGCTGCATTTTTGGACATTTCCCACATAATTATGCAGAGCTGCCAACTAGTACAGATTGGCCGTATTATTTTCCACATCACTCAATTAAATACGGTTCGGTCGCGAAAAATAGGGGGGAGAGACTTTTGAAATACTGTATTTGAAAAGAATCGTTAGGAAGGAAACCCCCCAGATGTTTGGTCATTCAAACTTTTGCATGCTGAGTTCAGTGATTGCTGTTGAAATGATGAAACCCCCCAGATGTTTGGTCATTCAACTTTTGCATGCTGAGTTCAGTGATTGCTGTTGAAATGATGAAACCCCCCAGATGTTTGGTCATTCAACTTTTGCATGCTGAGTTCAGTGATTGCTGTTGAAATGATACTAATAATAATAGCGCTGTAACTAAAAGCGAGATGTGTTTTCTGTGTACGACAGAATAATGACAAGTATCAAAAAATACTGACATCCGTGTGAATTAGTACTGACAGACACTTTTGGGGGTTGGCACCTCTGCATATGTATCACTCGTATGTGTGATCTCCATAGATGTGAAGGAATACCGAAAGTTCAAAAACTGTACTTGAAGAATCCTAGTTTCTTCTTCACTCAAAAGGTCAGGTTTTGAACAGGACTATAGAGACAAAAAAAAAAATGGATCACATATGATGTCCTGTGCTTGATCAGAATTTATTTCGTTCATTTCATGAATTTCTCAGCTACAATTTGTGAATATTTGACATTGTATGTGCAGATCATGGACCAGATAGAAGACTATGGTATTAAAATCTACCCCCTGCCAGACTGCGATTCAGATGAAGACGACGACTACAAAGAACAATGTCGACAGCTCAAGGTATTCAGAACACGTTTTTGATGTCCACTCACGTCCTATAAATTGTTTGATGAATTGCATGGTGCATGGGTGCTGTTGACACTGATTCCGTTGCACGTGTAGCTTTGTCTTTTGAAGCAAAAAAAAAAAAAAAAAAAACTGTTAAGCACGTTGTAAAGCATTGATTGTTGGGTCTTAAAATTAGATTTAACTTGGCTGTCGTTTTCATTTCTTGAAAAGTTTTTTTTTTTTTTTAAATACATTGAAAACGTTTTACTTCCTGTGCAGAACGCTGTGCCTTTTGCTGTGGTGGGAGCCAACTCCATCATCGAGGTCAAAGGTCGGAAAGTGCGAGGTCGCATGTATCCATGGGGCGTGGTTGAAGTTGAAAACCCAGATCACTGTGATTTCATCAAGCTCAGAACAATGCTCATGTAAGTTCTCAAAGTGTGCAGCAATATCTTAGCATTGAGGTAATTTTGCTGTGCATGTTTCTTACTGGGAGAGAGTCCCAGTTATTGGAAATGCACAGTTTATGGTAAAGTTATGTTGAAGTGAAAAGGATGTGTGCCCATATCAAGAAAATTGTCTTGTGTAATTTGTAAAAAGGTCCGTGCCGAAACTAGCGACACAGCACATGTTCTAAAATGCTGTCTGGTAGTGGTTTAGAAAAGCTAATACATGCACTTGGTCGAGGGGAGGTAATTTGTAGGCGCAGTGCGCATGTGCTTGAGTTTACAGGCGTTTGAAGGCGCAGGAAACAAAAAGTGGTAAAGATTTTTCTCAAACGTAATAATAGAAGTCTGATGTACAGTGCTTTGATCCGGGATATTTTAAACACATTAAAAAATGTTCAGAGTTGAAGAACTGATGTTTTGTTTTGTTTTTTCCCCCTAGTACAGGGTATTCGTGTTGATATGTTAAATTAATTGAATTTGTTGATTTCTCTTGGTGGAAGGATGATATACAGTGCTTTGATTCGGGATGTTTTAAAAATGTTAAAAAGTGTTCAGTGCAAAAGCACTGATGTTTTGTTTTTTGGGGTTTTTCCCCTAGAAAATAGAGGGTGTTTGTGTCGATATGTTAAATTAATCGAATTTGTTGATTTCTCTTGGTGGTGGGATATGTAATCCTATGATCCAAAAGTCTCACTGAAACCTGTCTTTACTCAACAATTCTCGTCCCTTCCTCTGTTACAGCACACATATGCAGGATCTCCAGGAAGTGACGCAAGACACGCATTACGAAAACTACCGCGCTGCCAAAATGGCCAACGGAGCCCCAGCTGCTCCTCCTGCCGCAAAACAACGAACGAGGTGTGTTGGTAGCCATACCTTGATGCTTCTTTTAGTTTGGTTATCTCCGGAGAAATGGATTTTGGGTCAAAATTTACAGATACATGTAATTGTTATAGAGCAACTGTAGCAAAAGGGGCAAATCATGTCGGTCTTGTTCTCTTTAAAAATCATGTATAGTGGAGAGAAAAAAGTCTATCACTGCCATTTCTAATCTTTTTGAAGGTCAGGTTCGTTTATAGGCTTGCTTAGATTGTAAAAACTTTTGTGAATAAATTTTCACAGAAAACTGTTGATTTACACAGTTTATTTGACTCCCACGTTTTTATCACATCACTAACAGTTTTCGTTTCTTTGCCTTTTTTCCCCTCTGAAATCCTTCCCATGGATTTTGCTGTAAATACAACGGTAAGCATACTTCTTGTATGCTGCAAAGCTTGATGAAAGCATGTAGTGATGTAATGACATGTACATGTAGTACAAGTGTGTGTATTATCCTGAGTGGTTTCTTTTGTATTATTCATTTTACTTTTTTCTTCTTCTTTTTTTTTCTTCCTTTTTTTTTCTTTTTTTTTTCCTTTTTCATTTCATGTCGTTTTTGTCTTTTGGTTGTTGTTTTTCATATTTACCCCATTCATCTTCCCAGCATATTTCCTACCCATGCATGGAAGGGTGCAGATTTGAATTGCAGTTTGTGGCATTGCCGCATGTTTTGAAAGTATTGTTGCACCTCCCTCCTCCCCCTCCCCCCCCCCCCTCCACCCACCCACCCCCTCAAACATCCTCACCCCCTCCTCACGCCTACCCAACGTTGCGGTCATCTCCTGTCCTTTACCATGCATGTAGTGTTAACAGTTTTACGTGATTTTTTTCTGGATCCTTTGGTCAGTTTCTTTCACTCCATCTTCCCTGATTTTGTCACTCCTTTGTTCCTGATTCTGTAGTGGTTTGCACCAATTCCTCAATCAGTGTGCGTTGACTAAACACACATGTATAACATTGCAGCCTCTCAGCTTTTTTTTTTTTTTTTTTTTTTAAATCTATCTCTTTGTCAAATGATCATTAATGGTTTGCTGTGGCGTTTTGAAATAATTTTGAATTGATATGTATTCTGTATGTGTGTGTGCCGCATGGGGTAGGGGTGGTCCTTCGTTAACATGGCTATACTGAGCAAAATGATGTATCTTTGTTTCATAGAAATGTAGTTGATGCAAAGCACTGTCAAACTTTTTCTGGTTCGTATATTGATATTGGGTCACATTTTAATTTCTTCCTCATCCAGTGTTCATCACTGTTGCCATCTGAATGTGGTTCTTTTTTTAATGTAATACGGACTATCGGTTGAATAAGGGTGGTTTGGGGGGTGTCTGAGGGTGGGTACATGTGGATATATATTTTTTTCAGTTCTGCTTTTGCTAAACGAGACTTGTATGTTAACTCCAGCACAAGAAGAGGTACATTTGCATACTCCTCAAAACCATCCTTTCCTATAGGAAATACTTGTAGGCATAACAATAGCATTGAACCGAATGCTTTGTGTATTGCTATGAATAGAAATGACAGATTTGTGTTCTGTATTACAGCACGCGCCCCAGTCAACCTGAGAACATCAGTGACAGGGAAAGGGAGCTTATGCAGAAGGAAGAGGAGGTGACTGATACACACAAGCACTCTCTCTCTCTCTCTCTCTCTCTCTCTCTCTAAACCCCCAAACACCCACCCACCCTCTCTCTCTCTCTCTCTCTCAATACTGTCAAAACTTTTACCGTTGATAAATAAAGTTTCATCATCATCATCATCATCATCATCATCTCTCTCTCTCTCTCTCTCTCTCTCTCTCTCTCTCTCTCTCTCTCTCTCTCTCTCTCTCTCTCTCTCTGCTCATTGATTGGAGCAGTTCAGGGGCTGCTGTTTTTAGCTCTCTGTGTTTTGAGTGTTGACGGTGACATTTGAAACTAATGCACGAAAAGAGAGGTCTGTGTATGTGTTGTGTAAGTGTGCAGTTAATGGTTCCAAGAAGAACACAGTCCCAGTCAGAATAGTTGTGGACTTTTGTCCATTTGATGACACTGTTGGGGGCCATTATTCTATATATCCAAGCTTTATGCCATTTCATTTCTTTTACGAGTCTGCTTAGAGTTTTGCTAAACCCTTTCAAAAGGAAATGTTTGAATGGATCCTGGGATAAGTTTCAGTTTCTGTAACCGTAATATTTCTCCGTTGAAGGTCATCAGTATCCTGTTTCATACTTTTCCTTGTTTGTTTGCAGCTGCGAAAGATGCAGGAGAAGCTGGCTCGCATGCAGGCGGAAATGGAGGCACGGAAACCACCTGTACACCCCAATGGAGATGTAAAAACGCACGACGTCTAGCGAAGCAGCTCACAGGTTTACGCACAAGTACTCACTCTAAAGAGGTATGAGGCCAGTTCACAGAATACTGGCTATGGATTGTGTTACGCATGTTTTGAGTGTAGGGAGTGAGGATCTCTGCATACAATTTCTTTTAACAGAAAGTATTTTGTGGAGAGCTAGGGAATGGTAGTGAATGGACAGTTACGGCAAAAGTACCGAAACACAGACAACATTCTTTTTCGCAGAGGGGCAAATAAGGAAAGGAAATGTTGAAATTCATTTTAGTTGAGATGAGAATGTTTTCATTGTAAAGGCAGATTTTTTTTTTGCCTTGTTCTGTAGTGAACAACTTCGGAAGATACTCTTTTTTTTTTGTTTAACAGTGTTGCATTACGTATGCCTGTGTATATGCCCTTAAACACATGTACTGCAGGCTCTGTGTTATGCATATTCCTGTCAATGAACGTGTGTGCGCCTTGGGATAGCACTTGCAGCAGCATGTCTGCTTGAACATGTATTCCTTTTTATGAGTGTAAGTAACTGTAGGAGGAGTTTTTTCCCTTGGTGTGCGTTCAGCTGTTACACTGACTGATGCTTACCTTCCATGGTTTACATGTATTTGTTTGCAGCACATAAAAATTTGATGCAGAAAATGTCATTTTCTAGTAATCCTCAGGTTTTGGTGCAATCTGTGATTTCCTTATGTATTCTCTGTTGCCGTGGTTGCTACTGGTTGTTTTATTATTACTGTTGGTTTCTTTCGTTTATCGTCGTTTGTCTGGCACTGTGGGACTGACTTCTCGATTCTGTTTCAGGACCACATTTACGTTACCAACCAGCAACTCCAACCATGCATTCATCCAGTAGCTGACTGAAACTGCCTGCACATCCATCAGATCATTCTCCGGCACCCAGCCATCATGTTTTGTCAGGACGAGTCGTCCTGCGTGATCCTGCTGCAGCTGAAGCGTTTTCATCACACACAGCACACTGCCCATCGGACGCCCACCATTTTGAATATACACTGAGAACAACTTGTTGTAGCTCTTTCACAGGGAGCCTCACTGTAGATTGTGTCAAAGCAGGCTTCATATCCTTGGAAATTATTACAGGACATGTGCTGGCTGACTGAAAAAGTATAGGACATTCATTGTCCTGAATGAGAGGAAAACGGCACAAAAAAAACCCCAGGACATGTCCACCTTGGTTACAAATATCAGATATTTTGGAAATGAATCATTCTGTGAACAATGTCCCATGTAGATGTGAAGCGCAGCAAAGCTTTTATTGTAGTGTTAGCTTTAGAGAATCATTTGCCGAAGATTATAGCTGTTAAATCTCTCATTGCGCCAAAATTCTTATATCAGGGATAAGGTTTGTTTATCACTTAGCACTAGAGAGTTCAGATGTTAAACTGAAGATTATAGCTTTAAAATCTTCCGTTCTGCCAAAATTCTCATGTCAGGGATTTTCGTGTTTACATAAACCAACTCCTGTCTGGAACAGTTCCGCTTGTTAGTGTATGTGTATGCTGGAAATAGTCCATCGTAAAGATTGGTAGAGCTCTCAATGCAAGACAGTGCTGTCTAATGGCTCTGTGAAACGGCAAAAATTGAAATTTTCCTGCTCAGTGGTTGAGTGTTGCAACACTAGCAGTGACTTGATACTTTGTTATAATGTTATTATTATTATACTGATTCGTGTCACGCAAAGCATTCTGTTGTGTCGGTGCCAGCCTCTGAACTGCAGGTGTGTTAAGTGGTACTGTATGATACTTGACACCACCAAACAAGCTCCCAGCGATCTGTGAGCAAAGAAAATCTTAAAATTTGGCCTTTGAACAGTTTGTGAACAACAGCACTAGAGAGGTCAAATGATCTAGCTGGTTTTTGAATCTCTTTTTTTTTTCTTTTTTTTTTGTGGTGCCAACTTTGTTGCTTCCATCCAGATTCAACATTTTTCTCACCAAACCTGAGCGTTATTTCTCCTGTCAACGTGAATGGATTTTCTTTCTATTCAGGCTGCGGTCTCCCTGTGAAAGCAGTACACAAGAATGTTCTCATTTCCCTAAATTTCGTTTAATTTTTTTCCTCATGCTGTAGTGGTAAATGCTGACTGAAGAGTGAATCACACACAAATTACGCAGTGATTGCAATGATTCCGTGCATCGAGAAACTGACAAGAGGTTACAGACAAAGCCTGTGGAAAACGTTGCCTTGATTTTTGTGCATGCCCAGCTGTTAGTTTTATGCAAGTGCATGTACATCACTACTGTGCTGAAGTTCATGATTTTGCAGTAGACTTAGTGAATTTTACATCTGTGGCCCGCAAAATCTGCAGGTGAAAACTCCTTCAAGTGCTGGACAGAGTTCAGTTTGCCTTCTTGATCACTGAATGAGAGACGCCAAAATGTGTTCTCTCTTTCCTTGTGTTGTTTGACCATTTAACATCATTACCTGTTTATTGTGGCAATTGTATCTTTGGTACATGTATAAAATTAAGTTCTGCCTGTGGGATTTGTCATGTACATTTTGTGACATGATTCTGTATACAAGGTCTGCTTCTGTTTTGTGAAATAAATGGTCCATCATTAAAATGCTGCAGGAGATAAGTTCCTTATGATAAGAGAAGTGACTTTCAAAAGAAATCTAGGTGTATGTCAAATTGATTATTAGGTGGTTCATTTCCATGTACATGATGCCTTTTCAGTGTTCTTTTAATGAAGAAAAGGTGCAGTCAATGAGTGCATGCAAGTGCGTTGACACAGTTGATAGAGAAATGTTGGTGCATGTTTTTAAGAGTCTTCCACTTGTAGACCAGATTACAGTATACAGTGTAAGAAAATATGTGTGGAGTTAAATATGTCGGCTTAGCGACCAAAGGAAGGTAGATCTGTTAACATTTTCTGGTTAATTTTCAGGGATATGATGTGCGTTTTCTTCTTGCCATTAAGATAGTTGCACGTTTTGCTGTTTCTGCTTCGAATTAGAAAAAGTGCAATGTTTTTCTTTACTCAGTAATGCTATCTCACCAGCACAGTTAATAAACACCCGAGTTTCAGCTTTCATTGACATTAACTGGGTGATGGTTAAAATTGAATTATTAAATTTGTCCACATTGCGGTCAACTCAGTATGTTAGGAAATTGTGTACCGGTATCCATCAGTCCTGAATAATGAACATGTACCTCTCGGTTTATCATAAACATGTACAAAGTATGTTTGGTCAGCATCAGCTCATGTTTGTCATTGTAGAGTTTTCTGTTGTAAATACAGAGTGTGTGGGTGTGGAAGATGCGCATTTTTAATTTGCGAATAATTGCTTGTAACTGATTAAAACTACTGAAATGCCCCCTATCTTTGCAATCCTAACTATTCATGCTAATCCAAACAGTCTTGACTGTCGAGTAAAACAGTTATATACAATATGGTAAGGATTTTTATGGGAGTGCTGATCGCTTTTACTTTTGGTTCATGTGAATTCTGCAGAATTATTTTTGAAGGCTTTTCTAGCTAACCCAAGTTGTTCATGTTCATATATTCTGTAGTCGCCTCTCTAGTCTTCATAATGACTGGTCCCAATCTGTTGGATCCTTTTCCAGCAAGCTGTCATTGTCATTCTGATAACTGCTCCCAATCTGTTGTACAGTTGTTGGCCCTCTTCCATTCGAGCTTTCTGTGTTCATTTTGTCAAATGTTCTTGCCTTTGTCAGTGCGTGAATGGTTGGTTTGATTGTCGCAAGAAACATCCTTAGGAGTTGTTCAAGGTCATATCATTTGCATTTCTGTCTTACTAAGTATTACAGAACATCACACTCAAGTCAGGAAGTCTTTTATGTGCGCAAGTATGGACTGTGTCAAGAGAACTCCATACAAAATGTTGCTGTGCCTATGTTTTTGGTTTAATCCACAACAGCAAATATCTACATGGTAATCAAATGTATCAGCACTTGTACGTCCTGTCATGTGACTGTCTTGAGAACTGCAGAGCATGGTTATCTTTCCTGATATTCTTGTAAAAAAAAAAAAAAAAAAAAATCAACACTTTGTGTCTGTATATGTGGTAAATAATCTGTAATAAATGTTTCCTTCATCAGCATTTAACAAAACCCAAACATGAGCCAAGAATAAACAATGGATGTAATTATCTGCTTTGTTCATTAAACAATGGGATCCAAAATAACCGAGCTTGGAGAGCGCTGGACTTAAGTGCTTGAGTGTCAGGTTTGATTCCCAGCGTAGAGGTGAATTGTCCGTTGTTGCCTGATGTTTGAAATCAACCGTACATGGCAGAAAGCGACGTAACCCCACAATCAAACAACCACGATAGCAAAAGTCGTTTGTGTCCACCACATTGAGCATTTGTTATTCTTTAAAAATTCCAGTGCTTGAGAAGGACTGATTTACTTGCCTTTGGTAGTAATGTGTTTTGCTGGATTGTGGCCAACGTAACGCACATGTACTTTTTTTTTTCTTTCTTTTTTTGCGTAGTGTCTGACAGAAACCACATCGCAGAACTGTTAGTTTTGTGTGATTTCTGTTCCTTATACACCCCAACGCAATTTCCCCTTGGAAAAACATCCTAAGCTGTATGAATTTCTTTTTCACGTACACTTCATGTATGCTGTCTTATGTGAATATTCACACACCTAACCTTTGCATTGATGCAAATACTTGTATTAAAAAAATTCCATGTAGTTTTTTTTTTCTGTGCTTATATATCCATTTTTTTTTCGCCCATTTTTTTTTCTTGTGTTCACCAACGCGATATCAACCCTGTTTTTTGTGCATTTTATGTCAGCTTGTGTTTTTTTATCTGTCATGTGTACCAAAACTTTGTTTTACAATTACATGTCGAAAATGTCTGACCAATAAATCTTTACTCTTGCTACTCTGTCTGTGTGTGTGTGTGTGTGTGTGTGTGTGTGTGTGTGTGTGTGTGTGTGTGTGTGTGTGCAGATGTTCATAGCAACCAAGATCTCTCCGCGTGGCTTAAGTGATGCCATTATATTTTCAACTGGTAGTACCTGCAGTCAGCATTCAAGATTCTATTTCCTTTCGGGAAGTTGTCCGCTCTAAAGGCCCGACTTTTAACATAGATGGGCACGAAGATCGTTTTCAACTGTTTTGGCAGTGTCGAACATCGTACCACTTACATGCGGCTTGACTGTGAGACTTGAAAATCTACGAGTAGCAGGCATCTGTCGTTGGCGAAAGCTGCCGAAATACTTTTTTTCCCAGAAAAGAATGAGCAATCCTGTTGTTCTGAAGAAAACAAAACAAAACTTTTTCTGTGGAAAAATAGTGCTTCTCTGTTTTAAACGGAAATGACAAAATAGAAGGGTTTTCTGCAGAAAAACTGCTAATTTGTCATCTCTCGCCAGAGTTTTCTGCAGAAAAGTGCTATTTTTCTGCATAAAAACAGACTTTGTGGTGATGAAAAAAAATTGCTACTTCAGCGTCTTTCGCCGTAGGGTGATACCAAAGATGGGACAGCGAGAAAAAGATCAGCACAAGTATTCAGCCCCAGCCGGGATTCGAACTCACGACCCGAGCATTGGAGGACCAACGCTCTACCTCTCAGCTATCCCGGCTCGCCTTTTATGCAGATGTACAAACTGCAAGGGAGTTGCAATGAAAAAAACGTCGTCAACGGGCGTCGTCAAAACATTTAAATCTTATCAGTCGCAAAACTAGAATCATTCACGGGTATCCGGCTTGACTAACCTAAGGAGTTTGATAAAGCGTTTGACTTTTAGGGTTTTTTTTTTCTTTTTTTCGGATGCGTGTCGTTAGTACGTTTCGATATTATTACGCCAAGAGCCCTACGTGTCGACACTCGTGCACTTGCTCAAAGTATCTTCAGTCCCACGTTTCATAATTTGTATGTGTCGTTAAAGCTTCTATATGTCCGTAACGCCGCTGAGATGGAAACCTGCCGCTTTCGAAGCTCTAGAGCTGTTTTTCAGCCAGAAGTATGTTTTATTTAGCCATCGCGACCGTTTTTATGTTGTTTATCATAGGACGGGCTAAATTTTCCACGTTCATGGGCCGAAAATTTGTACTCACAGCACATTTCCTCTACAAGCCACACGCCTCACAAACATCGAAGAAGAGACGCACGCGCACTGACGTAAAGTAAGTGCGTCATGTTTGATTGACGTGATGCTGTTTTTTCTTGGGGGTGTCTCGCCACTTTCTTTCCGAATTCCTCTGTTTGGAGACGTGGTGTAGTTTACTTCTACTATGTCGCCATCTTCGTGCAATCGCAGAGAAGACACGGGATACAACAGAATACAACTCCAATACTTTATGAACAGAATATGCACGGAGAACAAATTCATGAAAGAAGAAGAACCCAGAACGCTGTGCAGGGCTGCTTACGTACTGAACAGGTCAGATCTAGAACATTTCTCAACTTACTGGAAGGTTCGATATCTTTTCAAGGTGACGTAATCTACTGACGTTACTGCACCAGCATGTTCTGGGATGGTCTAGAAATTATTTTGCATCGAAATGCAGTATCTTTTCGCGATCTCTACAACTTGACATGTGGAAAGCGGGAATTTCAGTGGGTTTCGTTTTTGCCACTGACTCACACTCAGAAGCATAATGCAAAGATCTTGGAAACATAAAGATAGTTCACTTACCTCCCTTTGAGGGACAACGCGTAAGAGTTGTCTGCGCGCATTAGCGTGCATCCCGCAGATCTACGCAGTAATGGCAGAAAGCCAGAAACCACGCAAAAATTCGGGCGTGCAATGGTGTGGAGCGCCGAATTGCTGTCAGAAGCGAACACCAGGAACGGGAAAACCTTTCTGTAGATTTCCCCCTTGAAAAATAGAGGTAGGTATGCCTACGATATCGAAGTTGGAGCCAAGATCGGTATCGAAGTTGGAGCCAAGATTATGTTTTCTCCCAAACATAACACATAGCATCACACGTGAAAACCAAAATCGCCGCATCCACGACGTGTGACTGGCGTAAATTTAGTATAGAATCCGCATGCTTGTAAAAAGTCTGTTTGTTTGACCCAACCATACACTAGCCGCCGTAAAACATTTTAACAAAATAAACAAAAACGAAGATGTCAGCGACTGACAGGTGGTCTCCCCCCAT
Source organism: Batillaria attramentaria (assembly GCA_018292915.2). Taxonomy (NCBI): domain Eukaryota; kingdom Metazoa; phylum Mollusca; class Gastropoda; family Batillariidae; genus Batillaria; species Batillaria attramentaria. The sequence goes on along the minus strand of JACVVK020000008.1, from coordinate 1,615,475 downwards.
ATATTTCGCATGTGTTTTAGGCCTATGGAAAACATAAGTACTCTCAAAGTTCCGGAGGACGAACGAAAGATCTAGTTTGGCTTTCACTGCTGTACGTAGGCTACGCAGTGCATTTCGTTCGATGTGTTCAAGTAAAACTAGTACGGAACACAGAAAGATCGAATGTGCGAGAGATCCAAAGATGGACGCATCCGCTGAATACTTCCTGCTAACTCAGCATTAATCATATCTGCGACCGACGATCCAGCAGATTCTATGTTGTGATATGGTTTTACAATGGTTAGAATGAAGTTCAGCCGGATGATTTTGTTCTGTGTGTGTGTGTGTGTGTGTGTGTGTGTGTTTGTGTGTGTGTGTTCTGAATTTAGATGCAGATAGACGCTAGCACAATTTAAGTCACCGTGATTTGTAAAGTTGTCAGGGAAAAAATTACGCTGTATCTGCGTCAGCCGCGTGTGTTTACTGTTAGTTTACACTGCATGCACACGTACCACTTGAGGTCTTTTTTTTATTTTTGACAAGAAAGCGGAAAAAAAATGTTTGTTTTTCAACAGGAATACCAAAAGAAGTATTTCCCCGTTTATATTTGTCTGTTATTTGAACAATTCGGCGCAGAACACAATTGCATGCTTTTGTGATCGCTTTCCACTTTCCGCCATGCTGTCACTATAGGGGCCAGATCTAGGATGCGCGCTAATGCGGGCAGACAACTCTTCGCGTTGTCCCGCTATATGTCTCTCTTACGAGGGCAGGAGTGACGCGTCTTTCTGATTCCAAGGTCTTTGCATAATGTGTGTGTGTGTGTGTGTAGGGGGAGGGGGGTGCGTGCGTGCGCGCGCAAGCGCGCGTCTAAGGCGAGAGAGAGAGGGTCTCTTCTCCGATACCAGTAAGCAATCGTCTGTCAGTCAGGTCTGCGGGAAGTAACTCTGTCAAAGGGGAACGACTTTATTACAAGAATTCATTCACCCATGTAGAACCTCGCATACGCCAACAAGTTGTGACGTCAACCAGCTAGGCGAGCTCACACGACCTCATGTGTTTGGGTTTTTGCAAGTGCATAGAGGCACGATAAGGGTTTTCAGTACTTTCTTTATGTCAGCATGCTTGATGTCAGAGAGCTTGCGTTCCGGCGTGTGCGCGCGGGCTGCATACATGACACAACGACTACGACTGTGACTACAGCAGGTCATTGAATGGAAACAACATATTGGGCTGGTGGCCATCTTGTTTTTTTTAATGGTCATCAGTTGTACTTCCCCCTCCAAATCTGAAACGGTCTGTAGATTTGCACACTATGCAACTTGAAACAAAGGACTTGCCGTATACTTTGGTCAAATTAGATTTGACTCTGCGGATTGCATTTCAAAGTATGAATCATTTAAAAATGTTGAATTCAACTTGACCTCTTTTCGGATCCACTTTTATATTTTAAAGGAACAAGGGGCTTGAATGGGTGCAGCATGACGTCATAACGTTGGAATGACATCACAGTTTGGCCTATAATTAGGCCAGGATGTAGGACAAGGCTAAGCTTTAATCTGGTACATGTATACACGTTGACCTTTTTGAATGAAGCTAGTGAAGGCCAAGGTCACATGTGAGTTATATAAGCTGTTTTGTTGCTGTTGTTTTGTTCTAGTTTACGTAGTTTATGAATATTCTAGCAGATTCTGAGGAACTTCAAACGCAATATAATCTCTTGTTAGTGGTGAAAGGAATTATGGCCTGGTTTGGTTTCCATACCGTGACCGCATTTGGAATCAGGCACACAGCGTCATAGCAGCACCACCGAAGCACACCTTTCACAAGGCCACGCAGTACCAAACTTCAAAATTTAAGGGTGAAATACATACCCTTCCCACGATCATATTTTCTTTGAACGCTTTTTCCCAAATTATCCATTGGCGTTTTGGATTTATTCTCTCTCTCTCTCTCTCTCTCTCACACACACACACACACACACACACACACACAGTGCACACATACACACACACACACACAGTGCACACATACACACACACACACACACACACACACACAGTGCACACACACACACACACACACACACACACACACACACACACACACTGAGTGCACACGCACACACACACACACTGAGTGCACACACACACACCACACACACACACACACTGAGTGCACACGCACGCACACACACACACACACACACACACACACACACACACACACACACACACACACACACACACCAAAGTGCAAGGTAAGCGCTGGCGCAGTGGGCCACTAACTACTTGAAAATCCGGCAATGATCGTCGTTGTTGGCCAGTTACCAACAACACTATGTCACCAACAACACTATCGGCCTATTTTTGACAGGCCTCCGATAGTGACGGGCCGGGACGCGTAGTTTTGTGTGAAAAGTGATCAATGGTGGCAAGAAACAGTACATACAGTGGGAAGCCAGCTGAACGTAAGTACGAAGGGCGCGAAGCACATACACGTTCATGGTTTGGTGGTTAGTACCTTTCAGCTCAAGCCCGCTGATTCTGGTCATGGAACTGAGCCACCGAGTTCCAGCTGGGCACGCATTTATCATGTTAGATTCTAGTTCGCATACTCGTGAGTCACATGAATCCGACTTGTCAGATTCAGGGTACAGTGGACGCCGGATATAAGCAACTCGGATATAAGAAAACTCGGTTATTGCCAACGAATTTTTTTCCCCCGGCCAAACTCTTCTTTATTATGTATTACAAAAACTCGGATACAAGAAACTCGCTTATAAGAAAACTCGGTTTTAGGAAAGCAAATTTCTTGTCCCGCTTGATACAAAAACTCGGATATAAGAAACCGAAAGTACATTTCCACGAAAATTTCACCCATTGTAAGAAACCGAAAGTACATTTCCAAGAAAATGTCACTCATTCTAAGAAAACAGGTCAGGTCTGACGTCACTTAGGACAGGCACATGATGGCGCATGATTTTCTTTTCTTGAATTGGTTCTTTACCATTGTGTTCCGTGCAAAATTGAATGTTGGCAAGAAGAAAAAATACGAGATGCATTTTTGTTGTTCTATTGTTATATGTTGTTTTTATTATTATTTTGGTTTTTTTTGCCTGATTGGGAGCTCAGTCTCTCTCTCTCTCTCTCTCTCTCTCTCTCTCTCTCTCTCTCTGTATGTCTGTCTCTGTCTACAGGGTTCGCGTTAAGGAGAATAAAACTATCAGTATTAGACTAACTGTTGATCAATTCCTTTCTTTGACAATATACGTGGTCCATCTTTCCTCCATCCCCCTTCCCCCTCCCAACAGAAAAAAAAACTAATTTGCAGCTTTTTTCAGCCAAATTAGACACGGAAAGCATCGCATATCATACTCTAATGGGACGAGTGTTTTATAGATCTAAAGTTGATACATAATGCACTTTTAATATATCCTATAAATACAAGGGAATTCTCTCTCTCTCTCTCTCTCTCCCCTTAGTTCTTTTTTGTTTGTTTGTTTGGTTGGTTGGTTGGTTGTTTGTTTTTTCTTTTTGTTTTGTTTTTTCTTACCACATGACCGCCAGCGCTACAGTTGGGAAGCAAAAACAGTATTTTCATGTTCAAACAAAAAAATCTGACATTGAAGGACACAAGCGCACTGGTGTATATTAACTCTACACATATATATTCTGTGCAGGTCTTTAAGAGAAACCAGATATTTCTTAATTTAATGCAAAACATACACGAACTGAGAAAAAAGATATGTTTAAAACTCTTTTTTTTCACTGAACTCGGTTATAAGAAATATTTTTCAAAATACTTTCTTATATCCGACTTTCAGATATAAGAAAACTCGGATATAAGAAACCAAAAAATTCACCCCCCTCGAGTTTCTTATAACCGGCGTATACTGTATGTGAATCTCTCTCTCTCTCTCTCGTGAGAAAAACCAAAGGATGCGTGTTTTTGTGTTGTTTTTGTTTATAGTTGTTTTTGTTTGTTGTTTTTGTTTATTGTTGTTCAGATCAAGTACTATTCAACTTACTTAAGAAGAATTGTTGGAAATGACTGACAAGGCCGGCGCGCAAATTTTCGTTGTCTGATGCTCGATCGTTGTGACTAACGTGATGATCTCTTGGCGTATCGAGCAGGCTTATCCAGCGTCCCTAGTTACCACGCTGACTACCTGGCATTCTCGCATGCGCATGTATGTAGCGGTCTGTGGTCTAGTCAGTTCCGGCTTAGGTGGCGATCAATGCGCTGGTTGACTGGTTTACGCGTCACGCGCCATTAGGAGCAGAGTGTGTGTGTGTGTGTGTGTGTGTGTGTGTGTGTGTGTGTGTGTGTGTGTGTGTGTGTGTGTGTGTGTGTGTGTTTAAGAGAGAGAGACACAGAGAGAGACACAGAGAAAGAGAGAAAGGCACATTTCCGTAACTCCGGAAATTCCCGGCATGACTTATGAAGATGTGTCTCGAAAGATCTCTCTTTAAAAAAAAAAAAAAAAAATCGCAATACATTATCACAATATTACGTTCATCTATATCGAAGTGTGTAAATGTAATTCGCCCGCCATTTCGTTGTGTACTACAAGATAAACCGGCCGATAGGAATGTTCCGATTCGGGTTGGCCGAACCGGTTTTCGAATTGTGATTTCACGACGAAACCGGTTTGTTTGTTTTTTTCCCGGCGATTCAAGTTACCTCGAACCTGGTGACCTTTGAGGGGAGGCAATCCCGAGTAAGCTTCAATGGCTCCATCTGTCAGAATTGTTCCACCAACTTCTTTCACAAAGAAAGTTATCCAGATTGCTGATTTCCCTCTCGGATTTTCGACGAGACGTTCACGTTGTTGAAGTTGTTCTGCCATTTTTCAGTCGATAGCGACAAGAGCTATGCCCCTTTTACAACTTCGGCAATGTCCGGAAAGGTTCCGGAAGTTGCCGAGTGAATCGCGATTCGAGCGTCGAACCGGTTTATTAAATTGTCCAAAAACTAAATCGATTTTTCCTGGTTTTCCATTAATCGGCACATCCCTACCGGCCGATGCTTGTTTCTCCGTGGTTACTAGGCTAAAACAATAATCGTGGCTTCGTTTGCGGGAGACAACTAGGGTCATACTTCCCTTCGAAGCCGGAAGGCCATGCTGCCTTCAAATTTTTCAAATAAATCTTAAAATCGGGAAATTCGGCCTTAGTATAGTTAATTAATTTCAAAACAATGAAATGTAAAGTACATAATTATTAACCAACTTTGAAAGGATAATTATGACCAGCCTAATGAGAGTTGAGAGAAGACGAAGAACAAATAAAATGTTAGAGGTGTAATTTTTATTGATTTTTCGTGTGTATGGCAGGCACTTAGTACTGCAATCAAATATTCCTTCCAGCCTGTGACACTCAACTGAAATATGTTTTTTTTTAAAATATATATTCTGTTTTTCTTTTTTTCATACTATACGTGGACACATAGACAAAGCCGGAATGGATATAAATTTACATAACAGGAACAGTTACATACTGACAATACAAATAGCCTTAACCCAAATAGTACATTTACACACGTGTACATAAACATACATAGCACAGCCCCCCCCCCACCCCCAATCACACCCAAAGGAAACAGACATCTTCCCCCCCCCCCCCCCCCATGTCACACACAAAGGTAACAGACATCTTCGCCTCCCCCCCCCCTCCCCCCCATTCACACACAAAGGTAACAGACATCTTCGCCCCCCCCCCCCCCCACACACATACACCCTTCCAAAAAACAGTACATGTACAACCAAGTATCTGGTGTATACATGAACCTGAGTCAAAAAACTACTGCCCTGGTACATTAGCTGGATATGATTTTGTAACTGAACAGGGATATGAAGAGTTTTATAGTACATTCAGCAATCTTTTGCATGGGAACCAGTCGATTCTGAATTTAGCAAGCTGCCCAGAAAGTATGTGCTTGTATCTTTCAATTTCATATCTTTGTCTGACAGATGTAATAAAGGTGTTCATTTTGGCAGTTTTTCTTCTAGTCTACATTTATAAATGTGAAACTTAGCTAACAGTAGAATAAGGTCTATTACTATGTCTGTTTTCACATTTTGCTTCATTCCAAATATCACCAAAGACTCCGTGAGTACAAAAGATTCACAGTGACTACAGTTGTCACGCAGCCAAGTCTGAACTGTGATCCAAAATAGATGTACATGAGAACAGTTCCAGAATAAATGGCTTAACGTTTCTTCCTCTTGTTGACAAAATGTACATAAAGCAGAATCAACAATTTTCCTAAGAAATAAAAATCTTTTTGTTGGTAAAACACGATGCAGTAATCTGACCTGAAACCATCTAAGCTGACAATCAACTGTAGTTTTATATGGTTTTCTAAAGATGAGCTTCCACTGAGGCAGATCAGAATACTGTAATTCCCACTTCTGTACACATGGTGGGTTACATTTAGTCTTGACTAGAGCTGAATAAATAGCTTTCGAACCACTGTGAATGAGCTTCCACACTTTACACTGTGACATAGCACAGGAAGAGTCTTGAACTAAATCGGCACCAATACGTTTTCTATAGGCTTTCACAGCATTAACAATTCCACTGTGTAAAAGAAAATTTGTTACTACATTTGGATACCGTACACAAAAATCTTCAATTGTTAAGAACCTTCCTGTGTGATCTAACAAATCTCCAACAGTCAGTATTCCATTATATATCCACTCTTGTATATGTACAGTTCTTCGCTCTCTTATAATATTGATATTATAAAATAATTTCTCTGAGGCAAATTCACTATAGTTCTTCGGCAGACATTTATAATGAATGTTTTTAAAATGTTTAGCTACATCAGCCCAAAACCTGTTTTTACAATGTTGCATAAGGATGTTTGCATATTCACCTCCGTACAAAGCAATATTAGCAAATTCTGGAAACTGAGATAGTAATATAATCTTGGTCGTAGAAGAAATATGTTTTACTACACTACTCAAAAAAGTCAAGAACCACTTGCAAAAACATGCACAACTTAGCAAAAAATCTTCTTCTTTTTTCACAAAATGTAGCTTGAACACATGGCTTTAACATCATCAAACATCAAAATTCACCGAATTTCGTTCATGGACTGTTGAGAAGCCATTGTTCAAAGACGACTGGGTGGAATTTTGAAATTCACATGACGCTCAATGCACGGGAAGTCACTGACCAAAAGTGTCAGCATCGAGTGGTGTCTCCGAGCCAGGCAATTAATTCAGTGCAGTGAGGACGATAGAGCCACCCAGAGTCCTCAGCACACCCTGAAGGGCATACCCTGCCACTCCAGATGCAGCAGCAACACCAGCTGTTAAAGACGTCCCTTATAAAGTCTTTTCTTTGGCACACATCATCTCCAGACCTTCATACGGTCGTTGTGAGGTTCAGACTGAAGCTGGAATCGTCAGTGAACATATCCTGTCAACCTCTGCTGCCTGGTCCACCAAACATGAGGTCTTCATCGGGTGAGCCGAGCGGCCGCGTCAGTCTTCAGTGGCACCACAGGGTGACGGAACTTGAGCTCGACGTCGTGTAAACGGCTCCAAAGGTCTGATTGGCTATGCTGGCGTTGGTGTCCACCGAAGCTGCCTGCTGGAGTGGTTTTCCGTTGTTACTCTTGTTCTCAGAGCTTGGCGGGAAATGACAAAATCTTCACTGTCTGTAGTCGTTTTTGACCAATATCATGGTATGGTGGCTCCGTGACCCCGGTTGCCAGGAAACGCTGTCATGGCCTCATCATGACTGACTTGGACACAACCAGTCCCCAAGCATCTTCATTGACCGGCACGCCATCGTGACGCCACACAAACGTTCACCCTTTATCTGCATGATTCGCGACTCAGTTGACAGGCAGCATGTAGAACTGAAGGTGGTTCTTGACTTTTTTTTTTTGGAGCAGTGTAGTACGGTTCTTCGGCCGTCCGTATTTCTCCTCAGGGTTTGTTTGTTTTTGTTTGTTTGTTTTTTTTTGCGACAAAACATGTGACGATTTGGATAGCAATCAGAACATGCAAATTTCATAGAGTCCAAGTCACTTGTGGAACCGAGCTGGCATGATCGCACTCACACAAACACGTACGTAATTGTCACTGTTGAAACTGTTCCTCTCCGCTTCACTCCAGACCTCCGTCTACGAAGGGAGGCCGTTTCGGACCATCCTGCGTCTCACGGTGCGGATGTCATGCGTGCAGATTGGTATATTGTTGCGTATGTAAGTACATTCTTTTTTGTGTTGCAGCCGCTCCTGATGTGGCTCATACTTCACCCCGCAAAAAGCACATAGAACAACAGCTTCCCCGCCGCCATGTTCATTTAGACGTGCGGCGATGTACCCCTTCCTGGCGAGGAAGATGGCGTCTTGTCCATTCTCAAAGGCCGGGTAGAAGGTGAATAAACGGTTGTATTCCTCATAAAAGTTCGACCGACCTGTTGCCATGTTTGGCAGAAGATGCAATAATCACATGTATATGTTTACGCCACGTGGCAAAGGTCCCAGTCTCGGTCAGTCAGTGGTGAAAGTTCAGACGTTGCACGTATCGATCACTTAATTATGACTGCTACTTGGAAATATAATGAGCGGTGGTGGTAAAATTCTGTGATAAGCCTTTTGTCGGGGTATCTCCCTGATTCCAGTTTTAACACTGCGGCTCGCGAAATTTAGTGATAGCCTCGTTTCCGTTGAGACCTTTTTCGTTTCCGGCAGTCAAGTTTAGACCGTACAATAGAGTTACCCCAGATTAGCGAGTTTACTCCGGAGTAAACATATCAGAAATTGTTACTCCGGAGTAAATACCTCGTACGACAGAAGCATTGCGTTGGCCTGGGAATACTTCTGTCACACCAGAATTTTGTATGAAGTAAATTAGTCGTGTTACACCGGGATAAACAACTGAGGAGCCGTTTTAGAGTTATTGTTCTTTTTCTTATTCTGTATTGTAATGTCGGTTTCCCAGAGGATTGCAAATGATGCTTTTAATGCAATTCGTAGGTGTTTTTTTTTGTTTTTTTTTTTTTTTTTGGGGGGGGGGGGTGCGGGTTTTTTTTTTTTTTTTTTTTTTTTGCTTTGCTTTGCTGCTTTTTTTTTTGTTGCTTTTTTTTTTTGCTTTTTTCCCCCATCACGCATAACGCCAGTGACGAAGCAACGTGTGTGTTCACCAGTTTCACACGAAGAAGGTTCACGTACAAATTTGCCACATGAAACTGCCGGATTTGAAGTTGTCAGTTCCATGCACAAAAAATGTCAATAGAAATGCCCACAAACCCAAAATGAGAAGATTGTACGGCGAAATTCTTGCTTTTACACATTAAAACAAAAACAAGCTTTGAAAGGGGGAGGGGGGTGCGTTTCGTAAGAATCAGCATGTAAGCATAAAAGTGCACGAGGTTTGTGTCAATACACGAATTCACTTGCCACCTTGCAGCCCGAACTCATAACAATCTAGGGGGAAAAGGTTTGGGGGTAACCCCACTCACATCTTTGTCGATGGAGCTGACAATGTCAAATCGGGCAACTTCATTTCACGTTTCATTGCACCTGGATTTTGGTGAAAAAGCTGGAAGAAAAAACAAGCAAAATCTGCATTAAAGTATTATTTGCTGTGGGTTTTCTAAAAACCGATATTACACTAGTAAGAAAAATAAAAATAGCCAAAATTCCCAAAACGGATAGCAGGAAGATGGCTTGGAAAAAAAAAAAGTCTCTCAGATATTTACTACCATCGCTCATTTGTGCATATCGCTTTTAAAATGTCTGCTGTGGTGTGTGTGTGTGTGTGTGTGTGTGTGTGTGTGTGTGTGTGTGTGTGTGTGTCTGTGTCTGTGCGTGTGTAGAGAGACAGAGAGGAGTGTGTGTGTGTGTGTGTGTGTGTGTGTGTGTGTGTGTCTGTGTGTGTGTCTGTGTGTGTGTCTGTGTGTGTGTGTAGAGAGAGAGAGACAGAGAGGAGTGTGTGTGTGTGTGTGTGTGTGTGTGTGTGTGTGTGTGTGTGTGTGTAGAGAGAGAGAGACAGAGAGGAGTGTGTGTGTGTGTGTGTGTGTGTGTGTGTGTGTGTGTGTGTGTGTGTGTGTGTGTGTAGAGAGAGAGAGACAGAGAGGAGTGTGTGTGTGTGTGTGTGTGTGTGTAGAGAGAGAGAGAGACAGAGAGGAGTGTGTGTGTGTGTGTGTGTGTGTGTGTCTGTGTGTCTGTGTGTGTGTGTGTGTGTGTGTGTAGAGAGAGAGAGACAGAGAGGAGTGTGTGTGTGTGTGTGTGTGTGTGTGTGTGTGTGTGTGTGTGTGTGTAGAGAGAGAGAGAGACAGAGAGGAGTGTGTGTGTGTGTGTGTGTGTGTGTGTGTGTGTGTGTGTGTCTGTGTGTGTGTGTGTCTGTGCGTGTGTAGAAAGACAGAGAGGAGTGTGTGTGTGTGTGTGTGTGTGTGTGTGTGTGTGTGTGTGTGTGTGTCTGTGTAGAAAGAGGGGGGGGGGGGAGAGGGGGAAGGTATGCGTATGTGTGCAGGGGGTGGGGGTATATTATGTTATCTTTCTGTTGTGATGAGATCTGTGATTATGTATGTATTTAAATGTAACGTTATTTATTTAGTTAATTCTGTTGTTCATCATTTTACGTGTATGTAGAGAGAGAGAGAGAGAGAGAGAATTCCACCCGTCCCAGCTCCACACCCTTCCAAACTAAATGCTGCAACTAACTTTATCTTCTATTTTTTTCTGTTGTCAGAATTTATAAATAGCGTGAATCGTAAACACGGATGAATATGATGTGGAAATAGACACGCCAGCTATAGCATGTATGTATGTATGTATGTATGTATGTATGTATGTATGTATGTATGTATGTATGTATGTATGTATGTATGTATGTATGTATGTATGTATGTAGTGTGTGTATGTATGTATACGTGACACAAGTACCAAAATTTCAAAAGCATTTTTTGTCAATTCTATGGGTGTCACAAGATAGCCTTGTGTCTCAACTTTCCAACACAGTAATTTGTGAAATGACATTTACAGTTTTTAATTAGTTAATTTATGAAATAGTGTGTCAGGTGGTGTCGTCTCGCGTGTAACACAGGACACCAGAAAAGGTAAAGATTTAATCTTGTCACAATGAATTTAAATGTTTCAAGTAAGAAGTCTGCTAAAATTACATTAAGAATCAAATAATAAAAAACCTAGTAACTTTTAAGAAACTTCTCATAAACTGTGTTTGAAGATCTTTGTGCAGTGGTTTGAGCATGTTTCCTTCAGTTGCAAAACATTCTTATGTCAAACGCCAGAGGTCAAATATATAAATATTTTTGTGTCTGAATGGTTACTTTTGTGTGTTCACAAATAAAACATGCCAGTATTAATGGTAACCTGCAAGACTGTTAGCATTACTGCCTTTTGAAATGTTCAACGTCTCGCGTGTAACCATGGACACCGCGTCACCAAAAAGCAAACAAGAACACCAAAGTCAGGTTTCCAAGTGATTTTATTCAAACAGATGCCTGCCCCTCATCTCAATTACTGGGATAGGCAGGATTTTCACGACTTCGGGCCAAACAACAAAGGAACAGTTTTTAATTGCTGGTCAGACATAAAACTTTTCTTTCCATAGCCACCGGACGTACGCGCCATCCTGATCCAGCTTATCAACCTGTTGAAAAAAGAAAAGAAAAGAGTCCTTTCCGAAAACAAAACTAAAGCCAGTGTAATTATGATTTTAAGCGATTACACAATACCTGCTCAAAAACAGGAAAAAAGCGTGATTGTCAGGCCGATCACGTCTCGCACGCATTGCGAACGCCCGTTGCTTTGCGCAGCTGTAGTGTACCCATACGTACGAGACAGCAGTGGCGTCGGAAGATGTTCAGGGCTGGGGGGGGGGGGGTACAACTGGCCATCGACGGCGCGGAGCGCCTAGCCGAAGGCGCGAAGCGCCGAGCTATCTAGGGGGGTCCGGGACCCCGGGAAAAACGTCTCTGTCATCACGTAGTTAGTGGTCTAGTCCATATGAAGCAAAGTTTGCATTTCAGCTGACCTAGTTTCTTTCAATCATCCTTCATTTTTGCCATTTCGCTGTCAGAAACGTTTGTTTTGTCTGTGTCGTGGAGCATGTAATGATATGCTCGATCAATAGAGCCCACGCTGACAAATCGAGTGGAATACATTGTTCAACGGTCACGTGACACTACTGAGCGCCATATTTATTGGGTTTATATTGATTTTTAAATTACTTTATTAATTAAATTATTGATTCTTCCTCAGTTCTAGTCACGTTCAACATGAAGTCAATAATCAGCTGTTACAGCACATGACTTGGTTGAATACCGACGAGTATTTGCTCCATGACAAAGATCCGTCCCTGACCTTCAGCGAATATGAGTACTAGCCGTAGTAATACCCTGTTTCCTTTATTCTCTGCCGAAAGGTTCTATCTGTGTGCTTTCTATCTGGGTAGATAAAACCTTGGCAGGGAACACACAGAAATGGTTGTCTTGTGATGTGTCACGTGAGTTATTTTCACTGGTGAGATTCCAGCACTTATACAACGGGAGAGATCATAACACAAGAACCAACTAGCATACACTCAAAACACTCCCAGGCATTAGTGTGGATCGATCACACACACACACACACACACACACACATTCATTGTCTGACGCTCATACCAACCCCCCGCCCTCCTCCAATTCCTTCTTCTTTCGTGCAGTCCCCCACCCCCACCCCCAACCCACCCCCCAACATTCACACACAGACATTCCTGACATAAAAGAAAGGCAGTATTTCAAGTAGTTGTCTGAGAAACCTCCATGGGAAAAATTAAAAGAAAAATGCGAGAGGTCCGACCAACGGCAGCTTTTGTTGTTGTTGTTGTTGTTGTTGATTTGCTTTTTTCTTTTTCTTTTTTTAGCAACACATTCCTTCATCACAGGGTGTGATAGTATTGATAGGAAAACATCAATACACAGGTGCGAACTATATGTCACAGAGCTAATCACGAATAAGGTAGGGGTACGAGAAACACATCCTGAAACACATAATCAGTAGTAGTAGTAGTAGTAGTAGCAGTAGTAGTTGTTGTTCTTTTAACGTTAGTGTAGACAACAACCTACGCATCATTGTTGAGCAGTCACTGGAGTGGAACTCCCCCCTCTACATCAACTTCATAGACTATGAGAAGGCCTTCGACAGTGTAGACAGAGAGGCGCTGTGGAAGCTGCTAAGGCACTATGGAGTTCCCCGGAAGATCATCTCCCTGATCCAGTGCACCTACATAGACATGAGCTGCAGGATTGCCCATGCCGGCCAGTTGTCAGAAAGCTTCGAGGTGAAGACCGGAGTCCGCCAGGGATGCCTGTTGTCCCCGTTCCTCTTCCTCCTGGTCATCGACTGGATCATGAAGACCACCACAACAGGCAGGAAAAACGGGATACAGTGGACACTCTGGACGCAGCTGGATGACCTCGACTTCGCTGACGACCTGGCGCTCCTGTCTCACAGCCACAGCCAGATGCAGGACAAGACTACATGCCTTGAAGCCACATCAGCCGGAACAGGGCTCAAGATCAACAGGAGGAAAACCGAGCTGATGAAATTCAACACCACTGCCAACACACCAGTCACAGTCGGTGGAGAGCCCATCAGAGAGGTAGAGTCCTTTCTCTACCTGGGGAGTGTGGTTGATGGACAGGGAGGCACAGACCGAGATGTCACAGCCAGAATCGGCAAGGCAAGAGCAGCAATGGTCATGCTGAAGAACATCTGGGCATCCAAAGTTGTCAGCATAAGAACCAAACTTCGCATCTTCAACTCCAACGTGAAGTCAGTTCTGCTCTACGGATGCGAAACATGGAGGACAACGAAGACGATGCAGCAGAAGATCCAGACATTTCTCAACACCTGTCTGAGGCGCATCTTCAACATCCGATGGCCAGAGAAGATCCGGAACGAAGAGCTGTGGGAGCGATCAGGGCAGGAACCAACGGCCAAGCAGATCCTGCGGAGGAAGTGGGGCTGGATTGGACACACCCTCAGGAAGCCAGCATCCAGCACCACACGCCAAGCCCTGACATGAAACCCACAGGGGAAAAGGAAGAGAGGCCGGCCTCGCAACAGCTGGAGGCGGGACACTGAGGCAGAGTTATATAAGCAGGGTACCAACTGGGCTGGAGTGGCAAGAATAGCCCAGAACAGAGTGCGATGGCGAAGGGTTGTCGATGGCCTATGCTCCACGTGGAGCCAGGGGCCTAAGTAAGTAAGACAACATACCTGAGTGTTGGTCACGTCCCACGAATCAGGAGAGAGACGGGCTGACGGACACTACTGGCGGAGATCACAGTGTCATGATGTATACTGGTGTTGCTATTTGCCAATGTTACACCCCAGAGATCACAGTGTCATGGTGTGATACGTAGACTGAAGTCTTGTTATCTGTCAATGCTACACCCAAGAAATCAAAGTGTCCTGATGTGATACGTAGACTGAAGTCTTGTTATCTGTCAATGTTACACCCAAGACATCACAGTGTTCTCATGTGATACGTAGAATGAAGTCTTGTTATCTGCCAGTGTTATACCCAAGAAATCACAGTGTCATGATGTGATACGTAGAATGAAGTCTTGTTATCTGCCAATGTTACACCCAAGAAATCACAGTGTCCTGATGTGATACCTAGACGTCTGTCTTGTTATTTGCCAGTGTTACACCCCAGTGAACACAATGTGATGCGCAGATTGAAGTCTCGTTATGTGCCAGTGTTATATATCTACCCAAATGAACAGTGTTATGATATGTGATTCATAGACTGAAGTGTTGCTATTAGGAAGTGTTACACCCCAGATAACACAAGTGTCGTGATACTGACGATACACTGGCAACGCACAAAGCTGTCTATACAGTCATACACACTTCTCACTTACTTCAAGAGTAGTGTTATTTACAAATATTACATCCCAGAGAACACAGTGTCGTGATGCTGACGACACACTAGGTTGTCTATACAGTCATACACATTTGACGCTTGTTTCACGAGCAGTGTTATTAACTAATGTTACACCCCAGACAACACACTGTCGTGATACGTACGGGCACTGACACCAACCGGCACAAGTTCCATCAAAATTGTAAAATGTCTAGTCCGCTTAGAGAAGTTATTGTTTAATCCTCTAACTCTTCCTAGCAGAACTGAAAATACACAAAGAAGTGACAGTCTTGAACAATAGATGATACTGTCTGTCACCGTACGGACGTTGAGCAGTAACAATATTCCAACTGATGTAAGTATCCCTTAAAAGCACAGCAAGTCCTTGGTACTTGGAGAGCAGCGCTCTATACAACTCTGTATGGTTATTTTGTCATTATAATTGTGCCTTCCTGTTGTGTTGACGTCACCTGCATCACCGCGCGGGAACGTCTGCGTGCGTGCTGTATCACGCTCGCGAGTTTCACAGGTGCAGGGGTGATTGTCAAAATTTTTCCCAATACTGAACTTTTTTTTAACATCAGTCCGAATGCGAACACTGGTCACCACGGATGTACTGTAGTGAAAAATGTTAAAATTATTTATTTTTGTAGAAATTTTGCCAATACGGAAATCCGTATAATACGGAACGAAAATCACCCCTGACTTAAATAGCACAAAATTCTCACAAAGTGACTCAATGCGTGTACTCCCGCATTCATACCAACAAATATGCACACACACACACAGAGAGAGCATCTGAATCAGGAGGAGGTAAGTGGGCTTAGTCGAAAGCCAGCCGGAACAGAAGCGTTTTCAAGTCAAACGATCTATGTCCGACTGGTCTCTCAGGCCGGCAGGTAGGGCGTTCCAGAGTGACAGGGCAGCAAAGCTAAACGCGCACTTGCTATATATATATATATATATATATATATATATATATATATATATATAGACTATAGTGTAGCCGTCCTCTGGGTGAGCTTCCATGCATTCAGAAGAGTCCCCTTTCCAGCACTGTCATCATAGGAAATGCTGCGAATCCAGGTTTTCCAAGTTACTTGGGGCTGCTGGCTTGTCCAACCAACAATGCCAACTAAAGTGTTGTCAGTTATCACTGTGCTGCCCCATGACTGTCCTGAGCCTGTTCACGCTCCAATGAGTTCCCACACAGCCCAAGGAAGGGCTTTATCTAGTCTTCACCATACGTCACCTAAGAACTTGTGCAGCGTACAACACGGGTCCTAGGTGCAAACACACCCATGCTTTTGAGGGAAATACGTTATGACCACCCTAGCTGTACATCATGGGTGCAAACTCACCCACACTTATAACTCTTTGACATCGCGAGCTTGGCCAGTGACCTACTTCCCTGCTGACGCGCATGCAGCTGCTGGCCGTTTAGGATGACGCGAATCGGTTCGCGGCTCGGTGCCTACGGCTGTTGAGAGTGACACGAGCCGGTTCGCGTCCCCATGCTGAAGGAAGGAACCAACTGAACTAAATCAAAAAATGTTTACACATTAATGTTATGGCCTGCAATGGTTGTACACAGAGAAGTCTTGCAAGTCATAGAAATGGTTTCATATACATATACTGACGTCCAAAAGAAACGCGAAAAACAGTGTCTAGTTTCATTTATTGCATAATGAAAAAATCGTAACAAAATTCAAATTTCATTAATAATGTCCAATTTTTTGTACAGCACAACACTGACGTATTGTCCATAACACAGTAAGGTTGCGGTGACGATGCGCCATTTGCGCTTAACAGAACAGTCAATAGCGAGTATGGCCCCCATTAGCATCGATGACGGCCTGGCAGCGGCGGGTCATTGAGCGGACCAACGTGTTGCTGGCTGCCCTGGGAATGTTGGCCCAGGCCTGCCGGACGGCCCGATCAAGTTCAGCGACAGTTGTGGGCCTTGGGACCACCCTATTGAGCAGTGTCTGGAGCAAATCCCAAAATTGCTCAATAGGGTTCATGTCAGGAGATAACGCTGGCCAAGGCATCACCTGGATGCCCGAGCGCTGCAGGAGGTCCTGGGTAGCCCTGGCAGTGTGGGGGCGCGCGTTGTCGTGCTGGAAAACCGAGTTCCCGTGGGCCTGAAAAAAGGGCAGCACATGAGGGTGCAGCACCTGGTCCATGTACCGCTGCGCTGTGATGCCGTTGCCGCGTCCAGGACCCAGGCCTTGGAAGATGACGGGTCCCAGCACCTGGTTGTGGCCGATGGCGCCCCACAACATGAGGCTGGGCCCGCCCCAGGCGTTGTTTTCCACGACACAGTTGTCAGCATAGCGGTCACCTCTTCTTCTCCATACCCGAACACACCCGTTGGCATGGTCAATGCAGAAACGGCTTTCATCGCTGAAAAGCACGTTCTGCCAGCGAACATTGTTCCAGTTGAGGTGGCCTTGCGCCCACTGCAGGCGTGCCTGTCTATGGCGCACGGTGAGGACGGGTCCCCTGGCTGGACGGCAGTTCCTCAGCCCCCTGGAGCGCAGTCGCCGGCTGGCCGTTTGCCTAGAAATTGGTGCCTGCTGTGTCCCTATAACAGTTCTGGCTGTTTCTGCGCCTGTTCTGGAGGGATCTTGAGCATGGATGCGGAAAATGTGGCGATCTTGCCTTGGCGTGGTCACTCGAGGTCTGCCGCTCCGCTGGGCATCAGCAGTAGCGCCAGTTGTCACGAACCGATGCTGGAGACGATAAATGGTGGAAATGTGGCATTGGAAAGTCGCAGCCACGGCTTCTGGCGTGTCCCCAGACTGCAGACGTCCAATGGCCCTCTCGCGTTGTGCAGAAGTGAGTCGTGGCATCGTGATAGCGTCGAATGAGGGACTGATGAAACCTGTATCTTTGTGCCCTTTTTATCCCCTAGTGACAGTGAACACTATTCACTGCTCAGCTTTTGTGCTTTGCTTGCACATGCAGCTGAACTGCACACGAAATGTGTCACAGCTAACTCGGGCTTCACGTGGACTGCAAGTGCGCTGATGCGGTAACATTCACAGAACGCTTCCCTCAAACATCGGTCTTGATATACTGGGTGCCAAAAATAACGCAACTTTTGTTAATACCGGAAAAAATGAATTGAAAGATGGAAGATATTTTTCGCGTTTCTTTTGGACGTGAGTATATAAAGCATTTTTCACTTACTTTGCCAGGACTGATCACATCATTGTAGCAGCCCACCATTTTCAATAGTATGCCAAGTTCTAACCTGCAGCAACATTTTAGGTGCTGAACACGTGACCGGCGCAGTACGATGAGCAGTGGGCAGTACGAGGAGAGCTCACTGACGTCAGGCTGACAAAAAGAAGTCGCCCGATTTCTATAAGCAAACTTTAGGTGTGAAAAACATACAAACTATTCATAACACTTAACTTCAAATACCCTACCTTATGGTCACATCTGCTGATCTCCTCTCACGAACTCCACTGGATAGCTTGGCACACACACACACACGTCACACTTGTCAACCAGTTTATCAGACCACGGTCGTGTCTTATACGACCGTGATCAGACTGACAACGTTCATGATGCCTCACACACTGACCACACAAAATCAGTTTCAAATCGCAACTGTCTACTATTGCTATATGATAATAATAATAATAAGAAGAATAAATGGTATTTGTAGGGCGCATTTCTTTGGCATAAACTCAATGCGCCAATCACTCACCGACACTCACGCACATTTTGCAAACAGTGGACAGACATACACTGGTGAAACTGACTAGCTGCTGACACGGCAAATTACTGAAAAGCTTTACAAAAGAAGAAAGTTTTAAGGTTGCTCTTAAAAACAGACAGTGTGGGCGCGTTTCTCAGATGTGCTGGCAGAGAATTCCAAAAGGCTGGTGCAGCAAAACTGGAACAGCGCTCGCCAAAGGATTTCAGGTTGCGCTTGGGAATTTTGAGAAGCCTCTCGGACGACGACCGGAGGGTTCGCGACGGTTGATAGGTGACGAGTGAAGCTGAAAGGTATGGTGGAAGGGTGCCATCAAACTGACGAAAGGCCAGAACAGAAATTTTATACTGAAGGCGGAAATGGACTGGTAGCCAGTGGAGCTCTCTCAGAAGCGGTGTTGCATGCTCTCGCTTCCGTTTGCCCAGCACTAAGCGCGCAGCGCTGTTCTGAACTCTTTGAAGGCGGCCTAACTGTTCTGCTGGAAGGCCAGCCAGTGCTGAGTTACAGTAGTCTAGGCGTGAGGTTATGAGAGCAGTAACTAATTTTACACAAGCACTCTGTGAAAGGTACGGTCGGATTGATGCAATTCGTCTGAGTTCCAGAAAACAGGCGCGACAGACATTGCTGATCTGTTCCTGCATAGAAAGCGACCGACCAGTCCTGACACCGAGATACTTGACGAATTTTAGGAATGTATGTCACAACCATCAATGAAGACAGTACCCCTGATGCCAAAGGTGACATCAAGCCGTCGAAGCATAATGGAATGATCCAGCGTGTCGAATGCTGCGCTGAGGTCCAACAAGACAACCAAAGAAACAAGTCTCTCGTCTGCTTTAACCAGGAGACCCTCTAGGACACTCAGCACAGCAGTCTCCGCGCTGTGGTCCTTCCGGTATGCTGACTTCTGCAAGGTTGTTGTCAGACAGATGTTTCTGCAACTGTTTTAAGACGACTTTCTCTAAAATCTTTGAGATGAAAGGAAGGTTTGAGACAGGTCTGTAATTCTTAAGTACATTCAGATTCATTGCAATCCAGACCGGGCTTCTTCAGAAGAGGGGTGACAACGGCCTTCTTGAACTGCGACGGTACAAGACCTGTGGAAAGTGAACTATTTACAATAGCTGTTACCAACGGAACAAGGTCAGACAGACAATGTTTTGTGAGAGAGGTTGGGATGGGGTCGAGTAAGCAGCTTTTGGTTGGCGACTTCATAATTAGTTCGTAAATTTCCTGCTCTGAAACAGGAAGAAACTGACAAAAACATGGACCATCATATTCAGCGAATACAGGTGGTTCGGAAAAACGAGAGTCAAGGTCATCACGTAGTTTCTCTGTTTCTGTATCTTATGGGAAAAGAAATCACAGAAACGCTGCGGCAGATGAGACCGAGGAACATCAGAGGGGAGCGCTTTAGTTCTGCATTTTCCCATCAGTTCATGAGGCCTAGAGGCGTCAGTGGCCATAATCTTCTCGGTGAAAAACTGTGTCTTGGTCTCCTTGATAAGCGACCTGACAGCATCCCGCTCTGCAACAAACATCTGTCTGTGTACTGTGAGGTGTGTCTTTCTCCAACGGCGCTCAGCACGTCTTCTCCTGCGTCGAGCAGCCCGTACCTCACAAGACAGCCACGGGGCAGACGGACGGTCCCTCACTCGCCTGGTAACGGATGGAGCGTGACGATCGAGGATCTGCCGCAGACCGCTATCGTAGACATCGACAAGGCCCTCAACATCCAGGTCATGACGTTCACCCACGGAACTTGCCAGAGACTTGACATCAGCCTGAAAGTCAACAGGGTTGACGGCCTTGAGGTTGCGTGACGTCACGAGCCGTGTAAGAGATGGGGGTCTGGTCAGGGACAGGCCGCAGACGAGAAGGTAGTGGTCGGAGAGACCGGCGCAGTCCTGCACTTTGTTCACAGACAGCATGCTACTGTCGCTGCGGGTGACGATCCAGTCCAGGATATGGCCTTGATGGTGTGTGGGCACGGCGACCAGTTGATTTAGGCCATAATCGTCAAACATAGCTTTCAAACGAACCACATGAGGATCAGAACAGTCATCAAAGTGAAAGTTGAAATCTCCGATGACAGAAACGTCAGATTTACAGTCGGAGTACGCTGACAGCAGATCCGGGAATTCTCTCAAGAAAGTAGAGTTCAAGAGTTTATTTCTTTTACTTGGTGGTGGCCTGTACGAACACAGGTGAAGGACGTTTGGTTCACAATGAGCTTCATTTCCACACACTCGAACGATGTGTAGGTTAGGAGTGAAAAAGAAACCGAAGCCGACAGATTTGACCTGGCAAGAGCGGCGATACCACCGCCTCTGGAAGCAGTACGGGGGAAAGAGTAACAATAATAACCAGCAGGGGTCATGCTTGTAATGTACGCCTCGTCACCCTGTGCATACAGCCACGTTTCTGTCAGCATCATGGTCGACAATCAAGTCATGAATATCAGTGGCTTTATTGCGACACGATCGAGCATTGAAATACAACACTGTTAAATCAGTACGTTTTGTTTGTTTAGGTTTGTGTCGGTACCGCTTTCGGGGTAGCCCAACACCAATCTCGAGCGAACGAAGGCGACGGGTCAGGTCAGGGGTCAAACGAGCTGGCGTAACAGCAAGGAGTTGAGCGCGGTCATAGTGTAATAACACTGGTTCAGTACGCTCACCTTGGGGAAGCAAATAATTAAGAAAACGTGTCATTGGGCCCCCGTCTCTTTGGGCCCCCCGTCTCATTGGGCCCCCACACCTTTTTTTTTTAGCAAAATAAATAAGAAAACGTGTCATTGGGCATGATCATGTGTGTGATTTTCTCGTTTCACATGTACAGTGGAAGTGTTTTCAGTTGTGTATGATGATTCTGCCTGAAAGTAAAAACACAGAATAAACAATATAATCGTGTACCTACTTTGTATGTGTATACAATATATCTATTGGGATTTATGACAGGGGAGTCGCACACGGGAGGGACGGGGAGGCCATGGGTTCACCAAGTTTTTTTTTCCTCTTTTACCAAGACCAAGATGAGGTAACAGACACTTTAAACATGACTAAACTTCCTCCAACTCATTCAAGGGGCTGAACTCTGCCTTTTGGATAAGACGGGGGCCCAATGACATGGGGGCCCAATGACACAGGGGCTTAAAGACATCATCCCGGAAAAAGTCTTCGAGTTTAATTTTCCAACACCTTGCTCTGGAACTTACCTCTTTCCAAAATGCACACACGCACGCACACACACACTGTCACACACACACACACACACACACACACACACACACACACACATCATGGGAGAGGGGGTGGGGGTGCATGGAAAGTGTCTTCGAATAATTGCTTCAGGCAGTGCCCTGATAACATTCTCTCCTTGAAAACTGAAGCACTGGGACGGGGGTTCCACAGCCGTTATACCCGCCCCCCCCCCCCTCCCCTTGCCGCACCCCACACTTTATTTATGACATGCGATTCACGCACATCTCTCTCTCTCTCTCTCTCTGGATGGAGTTGGAGAGACTAGAGGGGGGGCCCCAAACATGCTAGTGCCCCCCTCAGCTGGGCAGATTTCTAGGGGGGCCTAGAGACCCTCAGCCCCCCCCCCCCCCCACTTTTTTCACAAGGGGGGGCCTGTGCCCCCCTGCCCCCCCCCCCCCCCTGTTCCGACGCCACTGGACAGTGTTATCAACGTTAAGCGTCAATCTGCTTCGGTACGTTTAACAAGATTTGGCAGAGACAACAGTGATTTAAATTCTGTTCACGATGAACACAAAACATGCAAAATGCATGCCAGACACATGGTGTAGTCGAACGTTTTAGGTCTCGGACGTATCTCGGACACCTCTTCCTATATGCGCCGCTTATGGCGTGGCGATACGCACGAGACTGTTATCGATGCTAAGCGTAAATCTAGAACAATCTGCTGGGAAACATTGGTAAGATATGCCAAGACGACAGTGCTTTTAATTCTGTTCATGCTGGACACAAAACCGCGGAAATAGGGCCCATGCGTACAGAAATGTAAAGAAAATCGCTTTTGACAACATCTCCCGATCATCCAGCCACTTCATTTTGATCACTGCGCGGCACTTACAAAGTCATAATTTTCCGTTTTCAGGATACAAGAGTAAAGTACATTACTATGGCTACAAATTAACATGTTAGAACACCTAATATACGTTTATTTACTGCCTCAAACTTACCTCAGATCTTACAACAATATTGTCGGTCTCGTACGCACTCTTCGCACCGGCGCAGGACACCACAACTTTTTCAGATTCTGTGTTGACACCACTGATGTGCTCGCCCACGCATGAACTTGTCAGTACCGGGTAACCCCCATAGGGCTTAGCTTGTATTACTACGCGCCTGAGTTCAAGGGTCGCATGGCTGTTGTAAAATAGTTCTATGGTGTGACCGCACGTATCGCAAAAAACTGGACACCACTCACAAGCGCGGGAAAATTTCGACCTACAACTGGCTAAAGTATTTTCTTTTTGTCGGTTTTCGCATTAAAATGAGACAAAACAATGTTGATTAGAGGTGTGTGAAAATCATTCCGCGGTACACGACTGACTACGAGTGTGTGTAAGAAATGTGTTACGCCAAAAATAGGACGCCACGGCATACGTACGGTACCCGCACTTTTACCGGCCTTCTAAAACAACTACCGTCATTAGATGTTCGTATCGGCTCAATAGACCGCTGAATTCAAACCTGCATCCGATGTTTTTGCAGAAATTGCGGCAAAAATGTGGGGTTTTTTATCCATTTTTCCGAACGAAGTATCGGCAGTGTGTGTGCATGTCACAATTTTAGGTGGAAGAAAGTGCCGCGTTCAGGGCTATCATTGTTCAAAACAAGACATCAAAAAAACTCAGACACTTGTTACCATTCACTTCATTTCTCCAAATGGCAAAGAATACTGTGTAATAACCAAACCTACTAAATATTCTCATTTAAATCTTTATGTTGATATGAAAAACAGCCACCCCGACTGGCCCGCTTTCAGGAGAGTGATGTATGCATGCATGCATGTATGTATGTATGTTTATGTTTTCATGTCGGTCTATATGTATGTGTACGTACTAGTATGCGGGTATGTATGTATGTATGTATGTATGTATGTATGACGGTATGTCTGTCTGTCTGTCTGTCTGTCTGTATGTATGTATGTATGTATGTATGTATGTATGTATGTATGTATGCATGCATGCATGCATGCATGCATGCGTGTATGTATGTATGTATGTATGTATGTATGTATGTATGTTTTCATGTCAGCCTATATGTGTACGTACTAGTATGTATGTATGTATGTATGTATGTATGTATGTATGTATGTATGTATGTATGTATGTATGTATGTATGTATATGTTTTCATGTCAGTCTATATGTATGTGTACGTACTAGTATGTATGTATGTATGTATGTATGTATGCTTGAAGTCTGTCAAGTTTGTGTGGTAGTGGTTATGATGTATGTAAGTGTGGTGCGCTCGTTTTATTTGATTGTTGCTCTGTTTCATGTACCCCCACTGGGGTTTTGGAATAAACATTTTGACTTGAAAGCATCAAGAGCCCATTACTGGACATAAGATATGCCACTATCACGCGATAATAATAGGTTGTGACAATATTCATTGAGATTTGTTGTCATGGTATTCTTATTGTTGCCATGGTGTTCTTATTGTTTGCCTTGTATTCTCATTTTTGCCATGGTATTCCTATTATGCAAAAAAAATACGGGCTGTTTGTTT
This sequence comes from Batillaria attramentaria, assembly GCA_018292915.2. Taxonomy (NCBI): domain Eukaryota; kingdom Metazoa; phylum Mollusca; class Gastropoda; family Batillariidae; genus Batillaria; species Batillaria attramentaria. Next base: position 1,591,097 of record JACVVK020000008.1, on the reverse strand, counting down.
ACCAGACACTTGTTTTCAATGAACAAACAAGTCTTTCAGAGGCGACGAAATAAAATATTCTTATGATCTTACTTGTCTTCAGGTTCCACCCTTACCAATCCATGATTATGGTGTCTAAAGTATCTGGATGCCATTTGGTTCTGTCTGTCCCGCAACTGAATTTGCTAGGGTGAAGGTGCGGTATTTGTGTGGCTGAATTTCAGATTTTACTCTAAGTGTGCCTGACAGGAACGGAAATGTGAAAAGGCCAACAGCCTAGCTTTAAAAGAAAAAAACTGAATTGAACTGATGACACAGTTTTCAAGATGAAAATCACATCAGAATAAATATCGTACACAAAACAAATTTCCTCCACGTACTCCACCCTCTTCCCCCATCTACACCCCCACCCTCATCTCCACCCCGATTGGCGGTGGATAAAGGACAAAACATTGAATCATAAAATACCCACCCCGCCCCTGGTTACATATACACTTTATCGGAGAGATTTACGGTCGCCGTTGCAACCCGTATAAACACCCCCACAGCTGTTTACTTTTCCAGGGGGCTGCTGCACGGTACGGCACGTGCACCCCGCACGCGCACTGACAGCGGGTCGCAAAGGTCGGCGACCCTAGAGGTCGTGGTGTGAGTGAGGCTGGCCAGACACGGCCTATCAAGTGAGGAGGCGCTCCGTAATGATCTCGGAACTTTGTTAGCTGTAATAAATCATGGTGTCAAGTTAAAAAAAGAAAAAAGAAAAATAACGGTAAATGGTGTGTGTGTGTGTGTGTGTGTGTGTGTGTGTGTGTGTGTGTGTGTGTGTGTGTTGTCACGGTAGTCAAAGTATGTCTGTCTGTCTGTCTGTCTGTCTCTGTGTGTGTGTGTGTGTGTGTGTGGTGAAGAACCCTGCCGACCCCACATTAATTAGCAACATGTGTCACATGCAGGTCATTGGATTCAGTTCTTAGAACAGGTGCCGCCGAAAACTCGCTTACACAGATTAGCCTTCACTATAGGCGTAGATGAGTGTCAGCTGCTCGCTTGGGGGGAAAGAAGGGGGGGGGGGGTGTTAAGACGTTGCAGATGATCTACAGATTAAACTACCATGGGATCAGTTCCTATTGCTACGGTGTCAGGTACTGGCCGCTTCCGGCCAAAAGCTGTACAACAGTGATCTTACCTGGAGTAACTATAACAAAGATGTGAGAAAGATACTTTAGATAACTATATTCATGTTTTTAGTTTGTTGTAAAAGTTTGGTTAGCTCGTCACTGACACTATATGCTTAATTAGTTTGTTGTTCAGTGCTTCCGTCACTGGTTGGAATCCCGGCTTCCGTCAAATATTTGTGCTAGCCTTTTTCTCGTTCCCCCGTCTTTGATATCACCATTACGTGATGGAAAAGGACGGTAACCTCCCAAACACCCACCCGTCCACCCACCTACCCGCTTCCGTCACTGATTCGGTAGAAGGGCGTAACCTTATACGCCGACGTCACACGGGAGTGTTTGTAGTCCGCAAAAAAAAAAGAAAAAAAAAAGTGACTGGACATTGTGTTTTTCCGTGTTTGTCGTATGACAACATGCCTATGCCCTAATATTTCCGGAGCTTCTTTTCTTTCTTTTGAGCTTTTTTTCCACGTTTCCTCGAACAAAATCGTCTCCCACGTGTCATGAGCCTTAAGGCGATGTCACACTGAAAACATGTTTTCCTTTACATGTTTTGAAAGGCAAAACGCCCGAAACATGCTTTCCGAAACAATACATGACACACGTGAAAACAAGCAAGCGCGCGTCTAAGGCGAGAGAGAGAGAGGGGGGGGGGGGGGGGGGGTCCCGCTACGGACATGTTGACTGAGCGGATACGGGAAGGTGTCACTTGACACTCCGCACGGCGGCTTTCATTGGTTGGAACACAAAACATGTTTTCGGATTTTAGGGCAGGCTCTAAAACTGAAAACACGATCAAAACATGTTTTGGAAACATTGTTGTGAAGTATGTCACACGACAAAACACGTTGTTTCGCAGCGAAACTTCTGAAAACAATGTTTTCAAGTGTTTTTGCCCTCTCGTGTGACATGGCCAAGAGTCACTACTCATTCGCGGTGGTGGTGGTGGTGTTTGTTAGCTTAACGTCCTTTTCCACCAGGTACCGGTGACATCAAAGACTGACGGGGCGACGAGAAAAAGGCCAGCACAAATATCTGGCCCCAGCCGGGACTCGAACTCACTACCCGAGCACTGAAAGGGGACGACCAAAAATAAAATGTGTGTGTCAGTGTGCGTGTGTGTGTGTTGGGGGATTGGAGGTGGGGGGAGGAGAAAAGGAAGAATAGGGAGGGAAAGGAGCGCACAGTATGAAATGCTAATATTAACAACGTGAAATCTTCATTGATCAAGCCATGTCCAATCTCATACGTAGCCGGCAAACAGTTGGAAGTCCAGCGATCTACCATTCGGCTATCCCGGCTCCCCCATACTCATGCGCGTTTCTGGACAGACAAATAAATAAATTATTCTCATGCAAACTGGTTGGTTTCAGTCATCCTCCGTCTTCACAGTTTACCTGTTAGCGCACTCTACTCGTCTGCGTACTTCAGTCTTCAGCCAAAACAAAAACAACAAACAAGAACTAAAACAAAAACAAACAAATTGAAACAGGCTCCTCAGTCCAAACTAAACTGACGCCGGCCGGACAAAGGGGGGGGGGGGGTGATTGGGAGTTTAACGTCCTTTTCCACCACATACGGGTGATATCAAAGACAGGGCGACGATGAAAAAGCCAGCACAATATTTGGTCCCAACCGGGATTCGAACTCACGACCCGAGCATTGGAAGTCCAACGCTCTGCCATTCGGCCACCCCGACTCCCCCCCCGGCCGGACTGGCAAACCACTGCCGCACTAGTCTGACAGACACCACCACCAACACTTATGTATGTACAGCAGGAAATCATCAATAACGTATACGGGAAACGCTGCGTGCGTGGTCTGTACGCGAGTACCGTAAAGTATACAGTAATTGCCGTATTTCCTCCCACAACTTCCTGATAACCAACTCTGACTGTGATCTTGTCGAGCCCCGCTGCTTGTATATCTCATGGCCCCTTCTCGGCCTATTTCCGCCTAGGGTTAGGGTTCGTTCACATGTGCTATTTTTGTGAAAGAAGTGTTACTATTAGTTCACTGTATTTTACCGTCAGCACGATACGCTGATTTTTGAAAATTCATTTTTGGGGGCATATTTGACGCAAAGTGAAGAAAACAAAAAGCCAACATCACTATACCAAGACAAGAACCCCCCCCCCCCCCAAAAAAAAACAAAAAACAAAAAAAAAACAAAAAAACAAACGTTATAGTACAAAGACAATGAAAAGAAAAGTAAAATCAGACGAAGGAGATCAACGGAAAGGTTGCTGAGGCCTTTGCTCTATTCTTCACTGGCAGAAGGTTCATCACACCTATGCATGCACACCCACGATACGCTGGTTCATATTACGATGTTGGCAGTTTCCATTCTTTAAACTACGTGACGATTGACTATTGTTTACTCAGTGTTGCAGTTATTGAATAATTGTTCACGCCAGACTTCTCTTAACGTGCTTCTTCTTCTTCGTCGTCGTCAGTCACTAGATTGAGACGCCAGTCTCCCGCACGTTCGGAATGCAGCTGTCATCAGAAGGCCCTCCTGGTCGCCATAGAGCTTGACCCTCAACGGTACTGGTTCTGGCCATGTTTCTTGTCTGGGAGCTTCATGGAGTCAGCAGTGCTGTAGCAGCCGGGTGTTCTGCATTCGTGATGTCTACGTGTCTACTCGCCAATTCTGAATTTACTATACATAATTATAGGCGTTTTGTCTGTTGTGCCCAGTCCTCAGTCTGGCATGGTTTGGCCTGCTTAGCTTGTGACAGCTGTCTCGTAGCGGTGTGAAAATAATTATGTTCTCATGTCTGTATACTGCTGTCAATTAACACACACACACACACACACACACACACACACACACACACACACACACATCACCTGTCTCAACTAAAAGCCACAACAGTCTCAAATACTGACCGTCGTTGCCGGGGAGACCTCAGTCTTAAATATGGATAGAGTGCCTATGGGCCTTTCCGAGCGCAGAGATGCCGCCTGAACTGAACTGAACTCAGTAGAGATTTGAACCGGTCTTCTTTCAAATTGCATGCTGATAGAGTCATCATTTACAAGGGCTTTCTTACGACATTAAGTGGCCTTACCACTGGCGATACGTTTGTTTGACACAACCTCCTTTATCTTATCCGCTGTTACCCTTAACTGCCTTCTCAAGCTTCAAACTGACTTACATCGCCACTTACTGATAGGCTATCGTAATCACCAATGTGTAACCGATGCTGGAAGTCAGTGTAAGCGCTGAGTGGATACGAAACTACCTGCACAAAATTATTGAGCGACTCAATCTATGTTTTACTGACTTAGCTTCAATAATGCATTGCGACTTACTGATAGGCTATCGTAATCGCCATTCTGTAACCGATACTAAAAGTTTAAGCCCTAGATCGGATACCCGGCGTGCGAAACTACCTGCACAAAATTATTGAGTGACTCAGCCTATGTTTTACTGACTTACAGAGCATCAGTGGTGCCGCATCGCGACTTACTGATGCGCTATCGTAATCGCCATTCTGTAACCGATACAAGAAGTGTAAGCCCTAAATCGGATACGAAACTACCTGCACAAAATTACTGAGCGACTCAACCTATGTTTTACTGACTTAGAGAGCTTCACTGAACGGTGTATCGCCACTCACTGATAGGCTATCGTGATCGCCATTCCGTAACCGATACGAGAAGTGCAAGCCCTGAATCGAATACGAAACTACATGTACCTACACAAAACTACTGAGCGAGTCAACCGGCTATGTTTTGCTAACGTTAGAGAACTTGAGACTTCAGTGGTGTTCTGTTTGTGGTTCTTGGTGTGGTGAGCTGTGACTTGAAGTTCAGCAGGCATGTCAGTGCAGAAGAAACTCGTATCATTTGGAAAGCCCGGGGGGTAAAATGTGATCGACGTGGCTCCAAATCCAATTGAAATAAATAAATAAAACACAATTTAAATTATACAATTATGAAAAAAATGAATGAAACCCAATCAAATGAAACAAGCAACAGCAAAACTGAAACAACAAGAACAACAAAACCTCAGTGCACACACACACACACACACACACACACACACACACACACACACACACACACACACACACACAGAGGCACACAAAACGCACAACTTATAATTACAGTACCGCAGTACAATCAGTCCAGTCAATATCTTTAAACACACCACTAATATTATTCCACTTTGCGATCTTTACGGCAGAAAGATAGTGCTTCATTCATGCCGGCTGGGAGCTACATATTTGTGCTGGCTGTTCCTCCGAGCCCTGACCAGTCTTTGATATCGGCTGTACGTGGTGAAAAAGGACGTTAAACCCCACGCCCTCCCTCAGTTCCTCCCGCTTAGTCATAAGTACTTTACGGTACATGACTAGAGTGTGTCTAATGATTAGTGTAGTTGAGCGTGAACCGCCACGGCCGCCGTGCGTGAGCGGGCACACGTAGATCAGTTGCGCGTGCGAGTAGCACGCGCTCTGGCTTCAGTCGATAATCCACAGCCCGCGCAGTCACTCAAGCGTGAAGCTCGCGAGACGGTCACGCGCCAGTGCGAATTCAAGTTAGTGGCTTCGCCTGTGTCTGTCGACACCTTTCTTCGGTTGGATCTCCTGAAACTTGCAGGGGAAGGGAAGTCACTCCTGGAAACGTAGCAGACGACTTAGCCGTGTAATGGAGTGCAGGTAGACTCAGTGTTTCTCGTCAGTGTTTGAAGTGCAGTGGGAGAAGTCAGGAGTGCTTTGGATACGCGGGGAATAGCTCAGTGGATATTCGGCGCTACAGCTGGCACCTCCCTGCTCAGGTAAGCCGTTTTTCACCTGTGTAACCCTTGCGTCTTTAGGTGTTTGTGTTGAGGATCTTAGGGTGAAGTACGGGTCACGAGTCGGTACTTAAACCTCGAGTGGTCTCTGTTTACTTGCCTGGGTATTAGGTCTGTCGGGTGGGCTAAACGGCTTTTTTAACTGGTTACTGTATGCTTGACACGGTGAACAGCAATCGAGCAGTTATTATAAGCGATGCTTGTTCATACTCAGTAATCGTTTGTTTACTTGGCACAAATTGTATTGCAATAAACCTGTTTAAACCAACAGCAATCGACCAGTTCAAGTATTCAGTCCGTCGATGAATGGGCTGTTTGATCGGTAAAACTAACTGCAATGATCAAGAGATTGAAAATTATTACTTAGCCGCCGTTGGTGACATACTGTTTGCACGAGTGCACTTTGTAGAAGCTGTTGTGACAAGTTTACAGACGTTTTCTAATCATGGAGGGTTAGGGGAGGGTGAGGAAGGGTGGGTGGATGGGTGGGTGTTTGGGGGTTTAACGTCCTTTTCCGGGGGTGAGGAGGGGGGGAAGGGGGAGGCTTGCAGCTCCTTTGGCAGGTCGTGTCTACAACGACAGGCACTCAGTGATGGTCAGTTAATTGGACTGCTCAGTCTTGCTCACGATCAGATTGAGATTTTTGGAGATGGAAGCCCGCAGACAAGGTCAAAATTTGTACAGAGCATTTCTAGTCCAGCGCCCTCAGTTGTTCTTGAAATCAAATTCAATGCGGAAAGAGGATGTTAATCATCAAAACACCTACCCACCCACTTCCATGGGTCTGTCAGGATTCGACAGAAATGTACCTGTTTTTGTTACTGTTAACAAAGACCGTACCTACGGTCTTTGCTGTTAACAGGTATGATTTTTTTTAAAGACACATAATGCGTGTTACTAGGGTTAGTTTTACGCCCATTTACACTGACTAGAACCTGCCTCTGTCTCTCTGTCGTTTTCATTACTCACCTGGCGCCACACAAAAAAACATTGATACAGCCGACCGCGTTACCGCTACTGATAAAATTCTTTTGTAAACACCTGTTGGAAGCTTGATGCACTTTTCAGAGCTGGGCATTGAACGATGGCAGCTTACATCAACCGTAAAGATACGCGGCATACATGTAATTACCGGTATTAACATAATTCATGCTCCCAGCTGCATCAGTAATTACAACGATACTGTATGCATATTGCCGACGGTTCGTCTGACTGAACTTGACGATTCACTGAGTAATCGTGTGATGATGAAGGGTTAGGTAACATAATTATTCTCTGCTCCGTTTGAGTCAGTTCAAGACCCGCTGACACCACTCATACACAAGCGCCACCAGTCGATTAGAGGTGGAAAAATGAATACTGGCGGGCAGGGGAATAAGCCTCTGCAGAACTCACATGGTACTGATTGTATTTTGAGAGAGTACCATCTCTGTGTTCAACATCCCTGTCCCGTTTGATTCAGTTCAGGACGGCGCTCATAAAGTATCGTCGCCAGACGTTGACAACATGAGCGTTGGAGGGAAGGCGAATATTGGAGGGCAGGAGAACAAGTTTCAGCAGAACTCACATGGTAGTAATTGTGTTTTGAGAGACTGTCGTGTCTTGGTTCAACATCCCTGTCCCGTTTGATTCAGTTCAGGACGACACTCGAGTATCGCCGTCAGAAAGACGAATATTGGCGGGAAGGGAATTGGTTTCTGTAGAACTTACATGGTACTAATAGTGTGTTTTGAGAGAGTATCATGTCTTGGTCCAGCACCCCTGTCCATCTCTGCCCCCCACCCCCTCCCATCCCTTGCCCCCCCCCCACCCCCCGTCCCCTGTGACAACATGAGCGTTGGAGAGAAAAGGAATGTTGACGACTGCTGGGCAAGGGAATAAGTTCATGCAGAACTTATACATGGTACTACTACTATTACTACAACAACAACAACTACTACTACTACTAACTGAGTATTGTGTAGGCGCTTTACCCACTTTCATTAACTGGCATAAATCGCCGCTAGCTGAACCCAACACGCACGCTCACGTGAACGACACGCATTCTCTCACACACTGGACATGAACGCATTACAATCACGTGGTGCGACGGGTCAGCCCGGCTCAGCACTGAAAACAAGTTTCAGAATTCAGAATTGCATTTATTTTCAAATTTTGTGAGCTGGACATTTCCAAATTCGTGTTGTGAGAGAGTGTCACGTCTTTGTTCAACTTCACTTTTCCTTTTGGTTCACTTTAAGAAAAGGTCTTCAAACTCAGCAAAAAGCCCCAAACATTGCGTTTTTTTAAAACTGCGTCTCCTTCGACTGTGCATGACCCGGGCAACTCTGTCACAGTTGCAGAGTTTTCAGCGCTTCGGGGACCCGGATGAAACCAGAGCACGAGTTTGCCGTGACATTATTTGGTTTTTGGTCAGTGAGCGAGACACATCGCTACAGTGTCCAGCGGATGCTGAGTGCTGCACGATCTTTCTCGCTCTTGGTCAAAAGGCAAAGTGAGCAGTGAAATCAGGCTGCCCTTGGCTTTTATTGGGGTTTCAGGGACGCTGAAAACTCTGCAACTGTGACAGAGTTGACTGTGCTTGCACGGTCGACTGTAAATTTTTTCAGACAGAAAGCTTTTTGTTGGGAGCTCAGATCTTTAAGACAACACTGATAAAGCAGCACCGTCACTGATATTCAGCACAGCCGCGTGTGAAGGAATCCAACAGTTAACGGATTAATCCCGTCAGCTTTGAACACCTGACCACTGGTGATATCGTGGAAGTAATCTGTAATCCTCTTATCACTGTGACGAGGCCCTGTCGAGGGTGGATCCGGTAATATTAATGCCACCTACGGCCTCATCAGTCCCTTGCACTACGACGGATCAGCCAGGCTTATGGTCTGTGTGGAGAATCTCATCAACATGGATAGCCTGAGTGTACGGCGCGAAATTGGGGTGCATCGAGAACGAGAAAGCTTGCCACTCACGCGGACATTGGTCTAGTGCAACAGGCTTTGACTAGCTCTTACTTATTTGTTCTTGGGCACATGTAGAGTCCGTTACTCTCCGTATGGTAGGCAGAGTGTGTTACTCCACAGGCTCCTGCACAGTAAAATACAGCGGTTTGCGGAGCGGGTGGCGTAAATGCAACCGGCTGCACGGAGAATGGTCATACATGATGATGATGATGATGGGTGATTACGAAGCTTGACTTGAAGATATTGGGGACCTTTGAGGACAGGTGTGATATGACCAGAAAGCATTTAGAGCATTTACGTGTATTAATTACACTTATTAGCATAGTAAGCATGCTCTCTGATATGACGGTCTTTGTGATTTTTATTTAATCTGTGGGCACAAGGACGCATATATAGCCGAGCTGGTACAGCGTTGGGCTTTCATTGCTTCGGTCATAAGTTCGAATCCCGGCTGTGAGCCATACTTAAAATGTTGGCTTTTTCCTCGTTGCCCCGGCGTCATGTTATCACCCATACGTGGTGAGGAAATGGCGTTAGACTCGCAAATAACCAACCACTGAACCAGTTTAACCAATAAACAAGACTGTCTTCTCGATACGGAAGAACACGGGCTATTGTTTGTATATTGTTTGTATTGTCTGGTTCCTCGTCATCACAACAGCTGCTCTGTGCTGCATTTTGTGCTGTTTTATCCGGAGTGTCCGCACGTGTGTGTCGAATGTCAGTGGGTGACACTTATCCTGTCATTTTATGTCTGCCACAGACCCATTTTGCCTGTCAGTATTTTATTCTGAGCACCATCTGTCACCTATCTGGGACAGCGATTTTGGAGTGTAGTCATCGTTGGTAGACATGTTTGGATCCGTTCTCTCTCTCTCTCTCTCTCTCTCACACACACACACACACACACACACACACTCTCTCTCTCTCTCTCTCGTGCGCGTGCGAGTGGGTGATACGTACTATTTTAGCTGGCCTGGGTAACTTCAAGAGTACGGCCGAACATTACGACGATCGACAGAACTTGAACAGGTAAAGACCAGCTGAAACACACACACACACACACACACACACACACACACACACACACACACACACACACACACACACACACACACACACGTTTTACTGACAAACCGATCTGCCAGACATGACACGCATGCTGAGTACCTCTCAACCAACGATAAAAAAAAACAAGTTGCCAAGTCATGCATGTCACTAATTAGCAATGAGAACAGTGAGGGGTCGATGTTAAGCCAACGATGAGTTTACCTGGGCCGACTCAGTGCATGAGAGAGAGACAGAGAGACAGAGCACTTTGCTGCCTTTGTAAGAGACGCAAACCATTTTAGCAGGTTTGTCAGTCAAATTAAACACACGAACAGAAGACGGGTCTACACGATTCAATTACATACGTTCATAACACCCGATAGCAACTGACTTCGTTAGATCACCCGAGCAAACTTGCCAGAAAACATTGACCCCCGTTTATCTAAGATGACTTGCGGCAACTCCTGTAGCTACAGAGCAAACAGGAGAACTAATTACATTGAACTACGTGATAAGCCAGTAGAGTCATGTTCCCCAGAGTAACTGACCGACCGGTTGTTGGACCTTCCGTGGCGCCTTGACGGAACTAACACTGGCCACGACTGAAGCAGTAACATGCAAACTCGATCGAGGTGTGTAACAGAAAATGTAATGAGTAGCTCCGTATCTTGCCCTTGGCAGTAACAGGTTTTGAGTTGTTTTAGAGGTCCGATTTTGTGTCCTTTGCCCACGCGCGAAACTTCACTTGTAAAGTTTGGAACTCAGTCGTACAAATCGACGAGACCAGTCACACTCTTGTATAAGCTTTGTTTTCGTTAGCTTTGTTTTTGTCCCGTGTAACTAGTCAGTTTCACCAGTGTATGTCTGTCTATCTTTGTCAAATGTGCGTGAGTGTCGTTGAGTGATCCTCGCATTGAGTTTTATTTAAAGAAATTCGCCCTACAAATGCCTATTATTGTTATTATTATTATTCGTTCGAACGTAATAGTACACCTTTCTGTATTTTAACTGTCCACTGTATATTCATGATATTATATTATGTGTGTATTGTTTACAACGGCCAGATACAGTGCAGTCGTAGGGAGGGGGGCAGGTGTATGAAAAATATTAAATAAAACAAGGGAATAAAACAAGGGGCACTTGGCTGTTCAGCGTATCGTCTGTTCGGCAAATCATCCCGCATGGTAGAGCGTTGGACGTCTAATGGTCGGGTCGTCAGTTCGTATCCCGGCTGGGGCCAAATATTTGTGCTGGCTTTTTCATCGTTGCCCCGTCTTTGATATCACCCGTATGTGGCGGAAAAGGACGTTAAACACACACACACACACACACACACACACACACACACACACACACTCGGCAAATGATCTGTCGGCGTCGCCTCCGTCGGCGTATTGTCCGTTGGGCGTATTGTCCTTTGGGCGTATCGTCCGTTCGGGCGTATCGTCCGTTGGGCGTATCGTCCGTTCGGGCGTATTGTCCATTGGGCGTATCGTCCGTTCGGGCGTATCGTCCGTTCGGGCGTATTGTCCGTTGGGCGTATCGTCCGTTCGGGCGTATTGTCCGTTGGGCGTATCGTCCGTTCGGGCGTATTGTCCGTTCGGGCGCATTGTCCGCACGAGCGTATTGTCCGTTCGGCGTATCGTCCTTTCGGTCACCATTGACACCCACAGCGCCGTGATGAGGCACCCTTCACTCTGTTTCCATTAGAATTGAAAAGTGGTGAATTTTTGGGCATTTTGATTGAAATTACCAACTACAGCTTTTTGAATTCTGTCTATAGCTGCTGCATCTCCTCTAGATCTGACTCAAAAGGCGTCATATTTGATGGTTTTCGTACGTAACAGTATTTCATACTTTCGTATGCTCGCCCTACATTGCAGTGATTTGGAGGATTAAAGACGGTCTTCCGTTTGACTCGTCATCGCAACCCGCGTACGATGTCGGCCGGAGAATTAGGGATAAGCTCTCGTTGAACGACCACAACATGGTGGGCATGGTGCTGTACTCAAGTTTACACACTGATAGCCTTAGCAGCTGCCAGAAAGCCCGAAACAAACCGCACCTTTGTTTTCTGTGACCACAGCCAACCCTCAACTGCTGCATGCAGCCACACTGCACTTTCAGTCGCCCGCTGCCAGAGTGCAGTGGCTATTTGCGTCTTTTGATGGTGATCCAACCTGATCAGCGTGTGCCGGTGCCAGAAGGGTGGAGTCCACAGGCACTAGCTGTAGCAGACACCAGCAGGTGAGAACGGCCTTAGCACGTGCAACGAGTAACGGCGTGCAAGAGACGGTCGGACAGAGTCACAGGCAATAAGGAGAAGGCAAATGTCAGGTGGGCCGAGCTGGCACACACGGTGCCAGTTAGCCTAAAGGTGCAAAGTTTAAGGGTAGGTGGGTTGGTGTTATTCGGCCTAAGCACTTCAAGTTTTGCGCACCGTGAGACGGATTTTCTGAGACTAGCAAGGGCACAGGAAACGAGTTATCGCCAGTCGTTCAGTTCTTGTACACTTTGGGGCTTTTGAGAAGGGGGGGGGGGGAGGGGGTGTGAAAGTCGGTATTATTTCATTGGCGAGAAATGACAAAATGGCAGTATTCCGCACTTCTGCGGAGAAAAAAAAAAGTTTTTTTTTTTTTTTTTTTTTAACCGCACTTCTTCCGCAGAATTTTGTTTTCTGCCAAAAAAAAAAAAAAAAGCGCCTTAAGTTTCCGCAAAAAAAAACCAGGATTAGTAGGTTTTCTGAAACTTGAACAACAACCAAAGAACAGTAAATGACTGAAAATAAAGTACACTTTTTTTCGGCAGACTGAACGCTGCCATTTTGTCATCATTCGCCAGTGATATTATAACGGATGGCCTTGTCGGGATTCAAACTCTCAACCTTTCACTTTCGAGTCCAACCTTCAGTAACTGAACTATCCCCTCTCCCGAGACAGTGCAAAGGTCGAGCGGTATTACTGACTCACGACTAAGCCATCGGGGCTACACGCCGGGTGAGAGTAGGAGAGTTCTCGCCCGTGCCCCAGTACACCCACATGACCGACCAAGACGTCATAACGGGCAGTACAGAAGAAGTCAGTCACTGGCAATAAAAAGAGAAGGCAAATGCCAGACAGCCTAAGCACAGACAATAATGAAAGGAAGCCAGAGAGTGCAAAGAGAGCGTAGTGTAGATAAAACCGGCGCAGAGCCTCACTGACAGAGGTCATGGGGACGGCCGCAAAACTTGACAGGCTGATTCCGTCGGACAAGCAGCTAACAGTTATGGAGAAATAAATTGAAGAAGACAGTTCCCTGTGGTCACTGACAGTACTGTAGACAAAGGATGTGTGTCGAGACAGGTTTACTAGCCTACAAAAGACGGGTAAAATCGTGGTGGTCACGTCAATGAATGTAGGTTTTGTAGTGGACCCCATCAGGGCTCCTCAATCAGTCTGTAACTCAGTGAACCGTTGGACAGCTGCGACTGTCATTCTGTCATTCTAAACGTCCTCATTCAAGTCTGCGAGTCAGTTCCGCTACTGACTTACCGGCCACAGACTGCAGTGAAACAATTCGCATGTACGGTATGTTTCAGTTTGAGTAAAGGCGTTTGTTACATGTACTGTGATTTATTGAATACTATTGGCGTTTGTGGCAACTTGAGGAAACTCATCATTGGAGAGAGAGAGAGAGAGAGAGAGAGAGAGACGTGGTGATTGGGTGGCCGGGGGCGGTTTGTTGTTGTTGTTGTTGGTGGTGGTGGTGGTGGTGGTGGTGGTGTTTTTTTTTTGGTTTTTTTTTGCTTTTTTTGTACGCGCTTCTATCGTCTTCTCATTATTATACACCATTCCCCGAAAGACCTTTCACTTTGCCAGAACTGAAACATCTGCAGTCTTTACCCCTCGTCTTTGCTGTAATAACCAAAACTAACCTATAATCACATTAATTTTCAGCCCAATGACGTGATTTCCTCCGAGAATAGTTCATGCTGCCCCCCCCCCCCCCTTCCCTTCCCTTCCTCGCGAACCAAAGATCAAAGATTGCCCGAAGCCGGCGTCTGATCCTGTCTGAAAGATGTCCACGCTGGTAGAAGCAAAGCTTCCTCCAGACTCCCGTCCGGCTCGTAAAGAGATTGCCACCGTGGCCTAGTGATCTATAATTTCCTTGGACGACCAGACCTCGCCGAGACAAGGCGGACAGGAGAGAGATAGAACGGTCTGTGTAGCTGATCTGGTGTCTGTGGTCGCCCGGAAGATGCTGCAGACGTTCTAATGGCGGCTTTAGAAGACCCAGCGTAACCAAAGTGTTGCCTACGTCATTTTATGATCCTAGGGATATTTGTGGGGTTACTTTGGGGGTAGACGATGGTTTCCAAATGGTTTGTTGATTGACGATTGATTTTTGGTTCACGTGTGTATGACAGCCCTCCTTCGTCTGTCCTAGGAATGGCATCCATTACCCCGTATTGACTTATTCAAAACAAGCCTTTCCTTCGCTGGAGCATTACAATGGAATTCTCTCCCTTCACACCTGAAACTAAATATATCTACTTCTACGTTTAAGCGTGCACTCAAACAGTACCTGATGGATCGCACGTAACGTACGTTACCGCGCGGCAACCTGTTATTTTGATTTTCTGTTTTACATCAGTTCAGTATTATATCAGTGATTTGTGTTTACAAAGGTCGTACGTGTGTCTGAATGCGTTTTGACCTGATGGACGATTTTCTCTATGGTTTTTGTTTCTTGTGGTTTAGCCGGTGCATAATACCTTTTATATTTTGCTCCCTTTTTTTCCTTAGTATATAGTCTCTGTAGTATTAGCAACGGCAAGTTTGCAAACTGGCGAATTTCTGTCAAAACTTTTACCGTTGATAAATAAAGTTTCATCATCATCTGTCTGCCTATGAGGGAGCCGGGACAATCGAGCGGTAAAGCGTTGGACTTCATATGCTCGGGTCGTGAGTTCCATTCTCTGCTGCGACCTCTGTCAAACTCCCGCACCATAAACTCAAAAGCTCCTCGTAAAAGAGGTTAGCCTTTTGATCAAGTAACTTACTTCTCAAGTTATCCGAAGAATAATTTGACAGGAATTACATTGGCTATTATCAGCCTGATAATACACCTCCTATTCTGTTCATGTGACAACTTCGCCTGGCCTCATCATTAGTGTGTTAATGGAGCAATCCTTCATGTTTGACGCCTTTGTTGTTTTTGCTCGCAACCCCACACCTGCCTCCTGTTTCTGCTTGCTCACTGGCAGGTTTCCAGGCAAATGGCACAGCTACACGTAGGCGGATGCAGGGTGGGACTTTACTTCGTGTGTTGAGTTTCTTGAAAGCGATTGTTTCAATGTAAAGCGTTACATTAAAACACAAGAGAAAATAGTTCTAGAAAGAGCCAATAATGGGAAAAATAACGAAGGAAGGTTGAACCAAAAACGCCCCCCCCCCTCCTTCTCACCCTTATTAAACTTACAAACACCCCCCCCCCCCCCCCCAAAAAAAAAAAAAATCGATTGAATCATGCTTTTGACAGTCACTGGGCGGTTGGTGGCTCAGTAGATTCGGTCACTGGTCTCGCAGTTCGTGCTGTGCTGCGAGAGTGAATGAGATCAAGTTAGAACAAAAAATTGTGGTTACTCCTAACTGTTGCCCTTTCAGTTCCTCTGGTTTTGTAAACTAGGCCTGTCATTCACAGCCAAGGAATGTATGTGAGATCTTTGCCGACCTGTCAGTCTGTCTGGATTGAATAGTGTCCAGCTGTTCTGATCAGTTAGGGTAGCTGCCACCCCCCCCCCCTCCTCCCGCCCAACTGTCCACGAGGCCTGTCTCCAATTATTCTTGTGGCTGGGACTAAGCAATCGCACAGCCATTGTCACACACACACACACACACACACACACACACACACACACACACACACACACACACACACACACACACACACACACACTTGGACCTCTTACCCAGGGCATCCGCCTCCGCTGGTAAGTGCAAGCCAGTGAACCATGCCTTCTTGTTCAGGCAGTAAATTTCCTTTTGTTTCGCTTGAGTCACACGGAAAACCCTGTTTTCTAATCTCCGCATCACCATATAGCGCGGCCTGCATGCTTTGCCTACACTTTTCGGAGAGAAAATAATGGTGTCATATTTTCAACACGTGTTCCGTTTCTAGCCTCTAGCTCTAGCTTCTCAAAACATTTCTGTGCCAAGCTTTTTCCGGACCCTAAAGCTTTGCTTCCTGTGCCGGTAAAAATCGTCGGAAGCATCTGTATAGCGTTTTATTTTTCCGTGTCGGTTGGGTTTCGGCATCAGCAGGAATGCGTTGCCTTCAGAGCGGCTTGGTACTATTTTTTTAATATTTTTTTTACTACTTTATTGTCTCTTTCGGGAAATTCGGGCTGCTTCCCCCGGGGAAAACGCGTCGCCGCGGTGCAGCGCCACCCAATACCTTTCCTACATTTTTTTTTTAAACAATTGTGCTGGGGGAGGAAAGCCGGATAACCCGGAGAGAAACCACCGATGAGCAGCCCCGGTCGGCAGCCAGGAAAAACCGGTATCACATATCACAAGCTCGACCTGGGCTCGAACCCATGCTTCATCGCCATGACACTGGTGACGGCCGTTCTGTAGTGCAGCGCTGTACCTATTAGACCACCGCTATATATGTGGTGATGTGGAGATAAGAACTAAAACACGGTTTTCGTTTGGTTTGACTAATCACTAGACTACTACTACTACTACTACTACTACTACCACTACTTTTACTACTACTACTACTACTAAGTAAATAATGGTGATATAGTAATAACTGTTTATTGTGTAGGCTCTTTACCCAGTAGGCCCTAATTTTAAGGGGGAGCCGGGGTGGCCGAATGGTAGAGCGTTGGACTTCTAATGCTCGGGTCGTGAGTTCGTATCCCGGCTGGGGCCAGATATTTGTGCTGGCTTTTTCATCGTTGCCCCGTCTTTGATATCACCCGTATGTGGTGGAAAAGGACGTTAACACCCCCCCCCCCCCTAATTTAAGACTTGAATGAATGTTGTGAGCTGTGTTGGCGGTGTCTAGCATCACACTACGGAGCGGGAGTTGTAGTGTCCCCGCTGCCCATAGCCAGTGTGGGTGCAATCCGGCATGGCACTGTGTGTGCGTGCGTGTGTGTGTGTTTGTGTGTGTGTGTGTCCTTCTCCATATGTGTGTATTTGTACAGCGCTCTGAGCCAGCGTCTGCTGGGATACTGCGCTTTATAAAAGCAATTTAATTATTATTATTACTAAGACACATACACAAATACATGCACAGACAGGCTTGCGTTCAGCTGACTGAACTACTCAAGACTCAGTAGCCGGTGACAGTGTAGTTACACTCGACCATGTAGCTGAGTTTTCAGTCCTTTTCTTGCACGGCCATCAAACGTCCGTGTGTTGCATTCGGTACTCTATTAATCTGTAAGAGGATATACAGATACAAATAACTTTATTGTCTTCAAAAAGGAAATTTGTCTTCGGCTTCACCGACAAGTAAAACGACTAAAGTAAACGACTAAACACATGAGATCAGTCAAGGAGTGTTGACTGATAAAACCTCTCTCTCTCTCTTTCTCTGCCCGCCCCCCCCCCCCCCCCATGCCTCCAGCTGCAGCAGCACCAGAGTTAACAGATTACATGAAACTCCAGTAATAACAATAGTAAAATCAGACCAAATGACCAAAACATTTGTAAACGCTCATCAGAGGATCGTATTTCGTACGCATAGGCGCAGTCACAAGCGCAACTTTTCTTTTAAAGCAAAAGTCTTTCTATATGAAGCCTAGTAATGGCAGCAGTGGCATTATGAATACTTGTCCCTCTAAGCCCCGTGTAGAACTGAGCCGAAAGGGACAGCTGTGCCCCCCCCCCCCCCCCCCCCAGTCTAGGTGTCAGTTATTTTGTCCAAGAGAAACTGCCACTCGCCGACCTTGAAATTCGAAGCCCATTGATTCTCGGAGGTCCGCGGGTGCACTGGGGCCAGCAGAACAAAGACGGTGTGCTATCGATTTTTGTTGGGAGGCCGGCTCCTGGGCGGCCCCGGCTCAGCGTCACATGTCAACGTGAGGTTTGGAGCACAGCTAGAGTGCGAGCAGGATAACAGTGTGACGATGTGTGGTATGTACACTGAAGCGGTGATAGGGAAAACCGGTACAACGTGTTAGTGGTATAAACGAGAGTAGAGCGAGAGTTGGCGAAAGATAAAACCAAAAAGAAACAAAACCACCAAAACAACAACAGTAACAATAACATCACACATATAACAACCAAACAGACACAATTCGAGCTACGCAAGCAAACATACAGACAGACAAACAGGAATAAACCGAACATGAACATGTCTGATTTCCACTTCATCCATAACGCAACTTGAGGTTGAACTGATGTTTGTGGTACTGTGTGTGTGTGTGTGTGTGTGTGTGTGTGTGTGTGTGTGTGTGTGTGTGTGTGTGTGTGTGTGTGTGTTTGTGTGTGTGTGTGTTGAGGGGGGGGGGAGTAGAATGGAAAAGGGCAGAAGTACTCTGAAACACACTTTTCCTCGGAGGTTAAAAGAGCAGCCAGGTTAATCCCATAAGCTTCACTTTCTCCAAATTCACGGAGGCGAAAGAAGAAAACAACAGTCGCATGTTTTCCGTTTGCAATTCAGCATGAAACTGCAAATCCTCAACACAAAGACATGACTACAGACAAACACGTATGGATGAGCATCCCGTTGTTTGAGACACGGTCCGGACACTGTCAGCGACAATCGTAGTCATGTCACGTCTTCGCTCTGACCTCCCAAGCAGGCTAATTGTATTAGGTCGTGGTCTCTTGCTAATTGCCAGTTCTGGCTTGAAAGCGCAGATGGCTGCGTCGTTTGAGCGATCGCGGATACTGACATCTGGACACTGTCATTCGTCACGTGACTTTTCTAAAATCTAGTCAAATTTGTCTTAACGTTATTCAAAAAGGGAAGGGGTTCAGACTTGAATATTTATGAAGCATCACTTGAACATATTATACACACCAAAAAAAATCTTTCAAATATTTTACCAAGAAGGAGTTTTCAAATGATGTCATACAATTACATGCGTGTGCGAAGAACCCTCAGCCGGTTGCTTGCACACATTTGAGATACATATGAATAGTCTTTATATATGAGACATTCCAAACATTCTAGGTGCTTTTATGTATCAACATTCTGCACTAGGTATTCTTTTCAAAACGAGCCTCAGTCGAACATTTTACCGGTGCGGCAGTGAATTCTTGTTTCACTCTCACCTTCTGTTGACTCGCTGCATCTTTCATCTTACGAATGTTTGACTAAGAGGTGTTGGTCGCAATGGAGACATTAACACAGAACTTGCCACCGACAGTGGAGGGGGAAAGGGCAGGGCATTGTGAACATAATTACACTCTTTCACAAGGGGGACTTGAAAACGTACACTTACAATTTTGTAGGACAGGGAGGAAATTTACTTTTGACCGCCGGTCATACAATATGTGTTGCTGCTGAAAGGTTTCCGGTATCAGTGAATGTTTTATCTGTACAGGACATAGCAAATCAGTTTGTAGCAACAGGTTCACTCAGCTGTACGTCCGCGCACAAAAAATGACCTGGTTTATTGACACTGCAGCATCAGTCACGGTACTTTAAATTTATGCATGTGTGAGTAGCATAGAAAGATTTTAGTCTAACCTCAATTCATGTTCAGTAACACATTACAAGCAAAACATATTGTTCAGTTTGTAAGTCCGTGACAGCGAATTTAAAGCTTTGTTATGGTTGGAATAACGCATGAACAAAGAAAACCAAAGGGATAGTAAATCAAGTTGACTGACTCATGCAGAGCATCTAGCAAACACATGTGCTGATGCATACCGTGGCAATCCAATACAATACAATACAATACAATACAATACAATACAATCCAATACAATACAATACAATACAATACAATACAATACAATACAATACAATCCAATACAATACAATACAATACAATACAATACAATACAATCCAATACAATCCAATACAATACAATACAATACAATCCAATACAATACAATACAATACAATCCAATACAATACAATACAATACAATACAATACAATACAATACAATCTGATTGTATGCAACGCACATCAAGTTTCCTTCATAACTATACGCAATGTCAAAGGACGTTGCAGACTGTATTTATGAATGAATTGCTTGCTACGTCAGCATGAGATTGGACATGGCTTGATCAATGAAGATTTTGCGTTGTTGAAATGAGCCGGCATTTCATGCTGTGGAGTATTAGCGTTCCTTTCCCTCCCTATTTCCCTTTCTCCCTCCACCACCCCTTACACACACACACACATACACACATACACACACACACACATACACACACACATACACACACACACACACATACACACACACATACACACACACACACACACACATACACACACACACACACACACACACATACACACACACACACACATACACACACACATACACACACACACACACACACATACACACACACACACACATACACACACACACAGGGGCGTAGGAACCACGGGGGCCCTGGGGGCCCAGGCCCCCGTTCGATTTTTGGAAGGGGGGCCCGAATATGTTTGGGCCCCCCTTGCTTTTGATAAGAGGAGAGGGGGCCCACCAGTGGTGGGGCCCTCCTGCTCTGCTGTCGCAGGACACAATCCTTGGCAGTCAACACACACACACACACACACACACACACACACACACACACACACACACACACACACACACACACACACACACACCTCCCCCCCCCCTCTTCACCCCAGCCGTATGGCTCACCAGGCTTAGTGGGCCCCCCTTCCTCTCAGCATCTTCCTACGCGCCTGCACACACACACACACACACACACACACACACACACACACACACACATACACACACACACACACACACACACATACACACATACACACACACACACACACACACACACATACACACACACACACACACACACACTGACACCAAAGACATTACATTACGTAATGTCTTTGCTGACACACACACGTTTTTGTCCGTCCCTCTGTGCCTCTCGCACGCACAGAAACTTGCAAAAGGTCCATTAGAAACATCCTGGACGGTATCATTTCAGGTTTCAATGCAGTGGGTTCCGTTTATTTTGCTTCGTTGCTTCGCCTGGTTTTTACGTTTACTATTTATAACCAAAATCAACATCTCACTCTCCATGACGCATGTTGACCGTAACGTGCACGCAACGCATGTCAGTTTCTCCGTTTGGGTTCACGCAGTTTCGGCGCGTGCTTCCTCCCTCCACATGTCCCACAGCTTTGGCTTTGTTTATCCATGTTCCCTGTGTCGCTGTGCTTGTCTTCCTGCAGCTTTGAGCACGGTCAAAACCTAACTTTCACTGTGTGTGGGGGGGGGGGGGACATCCTGGTACGAGTTACTTCATTCACTCAATTAGACAGATGTGGAAATTCTCGTTGTAACCAACGGTCACATTTTCGTCTTTCTTCAACGCTTCATTTATTGCACTGTGTTAACTATTTTGAGGGATCTTTGACGTGCACACCTGCTATCTGTTTCGCGTGCGTGTCAGTGTACACGAAATCACCGCAAAAAAAAACAAACTGTGTAAGCAAATTTTAACCCGATTTCGGAAAAATTGCCATCTGAACCAAATTCATACGTACCTACCATTGATGGGATTTGACCCCGGTACCTCAGGATCAGGAGGCATATGCCTTAACCACTAAGCAAAACCCCCTTGTATGTGTTGTATCGATATAAACCTACGTGTGGTGGCCAGTGCAGACACATGTTGAGTTCAGTGTACCCCACTACGTAGGCTTATTTTACTACTGTTTAATAAAGTGAGTCTATGTAATAGATTCCGAAGTGTCGACCAGACCGAGCCACTGAATGGCGTTTGCACAAGAGCTTTTTGAAAGCCAGCAAAGAAAGATTAACCTGGCTGTTTTATATGCTTTTTCAGGTGGTTTAGCAGGCTCGGGGGTCTAAAGTCTGAAAACAGCACGGCCCGTTTGTCAGTCACTCAGTTGTGGGTTGTTGTCAATGAACTGAAAAGGCGACTCAAAAGAGCTCATTATTAGTCTTAGCGCTGACTGACACGAGGCTCAAAACCGCAACGGGCTAAAAGTGTGTCAACAACTCCCCTCAGCTTGTTTTGCGAGAATGTAAGAAGACGAACTTGAAGCCAGAAACAGGACGCAGACTTTGAAGAAAGAGAGTGAGAGAAGACAACTTGAGTGTGACTAGATGTGATGAGGCAACCATCTTCTGTAGCTGCTGGCAACTTGACTCGGTAATACGCATGAGGTGAGTGTGGGAAGTACGTCTACATGTTGTTCTTGTAAAAGAACTCGACAGAAAAGAGGGTTCGGAAAAGATTTTGTGTGTGGCAGTTTTCTTGGCTCTAAATCAGGTGCGAAAAGAATTACTACTGAGGGCACCGACTGAGTTGGCTCAGTGTAGGTGAAGATTTTACTGTGAACTAACAGTAACACTGAACACACCTGACACAGCTTGTTATTGGTGAAGTCATAAACTGACTCAGACAAAGGTGGATCAGGTTTTCTTTCCAAGTCTGCAAAATCTCAAGTCGGTACAGGTAAACGTTCTGAGTGGTACCTTGATCTGTAGCCAACGGGCAAACTGATCGTCTGCGGTTGCAGAACACCGTTTCCGGCTGTTCTCTTTGTGCATCCAGCATACTCTGCTTGTAACATTGAGGGTGTTAAAGTTATTTCTTTGCAGGGGTTTAGGTGTAATATCTCGTAATATCTCCCAAAACAAGACAGACACAGTCATGATTATGAAATTTGCTTGCTGAGAAACGGACGGGCGCACTACGGACAACGAGAGTACAGGTACCAAGCGAAGACTGCGTAGTACGCTCATATAAGCTCACTTTGACATGATTTACGATAAATCATAATCCAAGTTCCAATATCAGGCTGAAACTGACGGTATACCACACTAAGCCTAAAATTATTTTTCCCACGAATGTAACAGCACAATAATACGGCAACAACAACCCTAATCAGTCCGGGTAACCATCCATCGACTTGAACACCGAAAAAGCTAGGTACATATCCCTCGCACCTCTGGGGGCACGCAGATAGTTTGTTGATCAACAGCAGCACACAAGACAAAAGATAGTACCGGCGGAGCCACGGTGAGAGCGCCAGGTATTTTCTCCCCACAAACAAGGAGACAACGGGAGACAGCTGTTCGAGGCCTGTGTCTACAAGAGAGGGGGTGGAACAGAAACCGACAGAAGGTAGCTGAACCGTCTTGTGCGCCCGGGCCGTGCGATCCGAAGCAGACAAAGCTTTTCATGAATTATTGACAACTTGTGTTGCTGACGCATCGCGGCCACACCGGCCACTAGCTACCACTACAGCAACGCTGTCTCCCCTCTCTTGTGCCCTCTTTCGTGGTTCCTTCCGACAGTGGCAGACTACTTGCAGCATAGCGAGGCGGCTTGGCCTGCCGTGTCTGAGACTGCTGCTATTCCGAAGGACTCAGTGTCTCAGTGCGGCCACGCCAGGCTTTGGGAGCAGATCTATACGCGTCACCGGTTCGTTGAGCGCCACACTGATGTGGTAGTCGTTGTCGCTTGGCGTCTCGCCGGCGTACGTAGGAATTATCAGCTAGGTGGGAGTCAATGTCAGTGTGGCACTGGGCTGGGTTTAAAAAAAAAAAAATGACTGGAAGAGTCTGTCGCGGCTCTTGTGTTTGTGATGTGTGCGTGCAGTGTGTGCGAGTGTGTGTGCCATGTGATTCATTGACAGAAGCCGGCAGCAGGTTGCTTTCTCAGTGAAGAGAACGGTTTCTCATTGTCAGGGTTCTGTTCCGTACGGCGCGGGGAGGCCGGGCGTTTGTCACACAGTCTGTCGTCTGCTGTGTCGCCGGTGGTTTGCAGCGTGAAACTGAGACTGTGACAGCGCGTGCTTTTCAGGACACCAGTGCGGTGTCAGTTTTGTTACGTCAGGAGCAAGTGTGTGTTCAGAGCATCGCTCAGAATCCAGAGTGTGACGCCGGGACGAAGTCCAAAACCGGCATACTCTGCACTGAAACTGTTCAGTGATTATACCGAACTAACTCTTACATCACTAACAGCGGTGTTCAGGGTATAGGAGCAACCTTGGAATTTTGGCACTCACTCCTCACTTGGCTGTAATTAGTGTTCGAGAGCCGTGAGGCTATTTGTGGTCGGTAAACGGGATTACCAGTTCACTGTGTTGAAAATACTGCGGCGGCTCCGAATAAATTATTGACGATCTTTGCTGCCGGCTTGCCAGTTCAGTCGTCTGCAGACTTCTCAGTGGTGTAATCCGTTAAAATCAGCAGACAGTTGGCTTACGAGTTTGATTTCACGGACTTAATTGGTGTTAATGTCTTAGTGGTGTGTCTACGTTCCTTTTTCCTGCACAGCTGTGAGTGAACACATTCATCTGAAATCAGTGACGTGTCTTACAAGGGTCTTCTATCTTGCAGGACTAGCAGTTGCTGATCTCTTGGAGTATACACACTTCTTCATCTGGGATCGTGCCGGCGTAAAGTGGATTAGCAGTGCTGACGTGTGCGTGTTTGTCCTCGGGTTCGTGTCCTCCAGGATATGTTCCACAGCAGTTCCCCACACGCCTCCCCCCGATACGCCTCCAGACTTCTAGCTGGGGGATCCACCACAGCAGGTATGTTGCACTGATTAGTTCGATTGAATTGTCAAATTTATTATTTGAGGATATTTGATGTGTTTTTTTTTTCCTGATGTTCATTAGTGTAACTGATGGTCATATGGGAATTTGTTATATTCGATGCTACAAATGGTTTGTTGGAAAGAGGCGCAAGACGGACGTCTCTGTAGTCTTACGTGTCGATAGTGCTACGTATCGATAGTCCTGCGTGTCGATAGTCCTACGATCGATAGTGCTACGTATCGATAGTCCTACGATCGATAGTGCTACGTATCGACAGTCCGACGATTCTACGCACTTTGCATTAATAGTGCTGTTTCCAATAGTCCTACGGGAAAAACTTAACAGCATATAGGACTACCCGACACGTAGGACTAATGATACGTGGGGCTGACGAGACTTCGAGTATGTGCAGGACAATCGACACCTAGGACAATGGACCGTAGGACTATCGAGAATTCGGACTATCTACACGTAGGGCTGTTGGTGTAGGACTATCGGTATGGGACTATCGGCATAGGACTATCGACACGTAGGACTATCGACACGTAGGACTATCGGTGTAGGACTATCGGTATAGGACTATCGATGTAGGACTATCGGTATAGGACTATCGGCATAGGACTATCGGTATGGGACTATCGGCATAGGACTATCGACACGTAGGACTTTCGGTAAAGGACTATCGGTGTAGGACTATCGACACGTAGGATAGTTGACACATGGACTAGCGACACGCACCCGGTGTAAGAGAAAGTAAAAAGTGTGTGTGTGTGTGTGTGTGTGTGTGTGTGTGTGTGTGTGTTGTTGTTGTTGTTGTTGTTGTTTAGTAACTTTTTTTAACCTTTTTTTAAGGGGGGGGGGGTGCATTTTTTATGGTTCGCGTTAAATTTAAAGTTATGCAGCATAACACAGCTAATGTGCGTCTTCAGGTTCATCAAAGCAGACTCGACATGTCATAAACTGAACCCCATACCTCAGCCCACTTCAGTCATCAGCACCAAGGATCCCCATTCAGCTGACTGCCATTTACATCAAGTTTGAACTGAGTTGCAAGCGTAACACCTGTGTGCAGTCCCCCTCTTCCATCAATCTACGCTTGACCTCTCATAACATTGCCTCAACATCCACACATGATGATAATCGCGATAAACGATATAAGTGCCACCACTTTCCCAGGGCATCGTAAGTTTACCCCTTTTGGCGACGCTCCTAGCAAAGTGTGGGTTCATTCAGACGGCAATCGCTACAAAACTGAGGCCTGTGGCTCCATTTAGTCACGGGGTCATTATAGTTATTGCGCGTTTCCTGTCCGTCCATTGTTTTCATACGCTTGGCGAAGTTCCGGGCGGAAAAAAATCTTTTTGATGGAGCGACATAATTGATACAAGTTTCGAGCCGCTGTAGTTGTTCTGAATGGCTTGCCTCGGAGATGACTTCATGATAAGCGTGTAGCGTGTACGTCATCTCTGACTGAAGTGGAAAATTGTGGTCGTAAGAATGTCTTTGATAAAGTTCTGCCTGAAAGAGATATGCCAAGTTACAATTTTCAGTGTCAGTCACGGGCTATGCCCTCCGGCTGTCTCTCTCTCTGTCTCTGCGTCTCTGTCCGGCTCTCTGTGTCTCTATCTCTGTGTCTGTCTCTTCTCTATGTGTCTCTGACTCTCTGTGTCTCTGTCCGGCTCTGTGTGTGTGTGTGTGTGTGTGTGTGTGTGTGTGTGTGTGTGTGTGTGTCTCTCTCTCTCTCTGTCTGTCTCTCTGTCTGAATCTCTGTCCGGCTGTCTGTGTCTCTGTCTCTTCTCTCTCAGTCTATGTGTCTTTGTCTGAACCTGTCTCTCTCTCTCTGTGTCTGAATCTCTGTGTCTCTGTCACTCGGTTTGTGTGTGTGTGTGTGTGTGTGTGTGTGTGTGTGTGTGTGTGTGTGTGTGTGTGTGAGAGAGAGAGAGAGAGAGAGAGAGAGAGAGAGAGAGAGATGCTTATTCACCGCTGACTACAGTAGGGTTCGCCACGATAAAGCTAACTGCAAAAAGCTAAGGATGGAAAGTGGAGAGCACAACTTTTACAATAAGCGTTTTATAAATAAATGCAGTGACATTTAACCGATGCATCCGCGCAAGCGAGAGGAAAAAAACAACAACAAACAAACAAAAACCTCCTTTCTTAAATTCAGTTATTGTCAGTTCAGATGTCGGTTTTCCCTATCGCAATCCAAGAAGATAAAGGATCACTCATGCGTGAAAAATGTGTCCCAACATGAAAGGTAAAACAAGACATTTGTTTTGCCAGCAGATTATATAGACATATACATGTATAAAAATTTACCCATGCCACGGCAGACTTCACGGTGCATGCTTGCGGGTTTGTTTGGGTTATAATAGAGCACCTTTATATTTCCCCCTTCAGTTGTGTGCTATGAGCATTTACCAACCCCCTACACTATACTTACCTGGACCCGTCAGTTGAGAACGCTCCTCAGTTGACTGCAAACCCGTCGAACAAGCTATAACAGTGGAGGTGTGTACGTGTACTTAATGTGTGGGGAAGGACTTCTTAAAACATCGAGTGCTTTTCGTATGGACTTCGGAGTGGTTTCGTTTTAGAGGTTTCTTTTCAGGTAAGGCTGTGTTCAACTGACCATTGGGTGTTTGCTGTATTGTCTGTTAGCGTAATTAGTTTTCGGTTGTATTTATTTTCAGCTCTGACGTGATTATTAATCGCTTGACGGTACTCAGTAGGACTAGACTATATTGAGGCGTGTCGTCTAAAACACAAATGCGACATGCAGCATATCGGCCTCTGTCATACGTCCCATCTGTTGACAGATACTGCTGATTTCATTAGACGGATACTACTACTAGTATGTGAAACGTGATCAGTTACAGAAAGAGGCAAAATCACCAGCATGATTATTTAACGTGTGGACAAAAATGTAAGTGAAAGCCCGCAACAGAACCAAATGTAAATCTAAAATTCAACGTAGATCGTGACAGTGTGTGTGTGTGTGTGTGTGTGTGTGTGTGTGTGTGTGTGTGTGT
Source organism: Batillaria attramentaria (assembly GCA_018292915.2). Taxonomy (NCBI): domain Eukaryota; kingdom Metazoa; phylum Mollusca; class Gastropoda; family Batillariidae; genus Batillaria; species Batillaria attramentaria. Next base: position 1,563,349 of record JACVVK020000008.1, on the reverse strand, counting down.
GTGTGTGTGTGTGCGTGCGTGCTTGCGTGCGTGCGTGCGTGCGAGCGTGCGTGCGTGCGTGTGTGTGTGTGTGTGTGTGTGTGTGTGTGTGTGTGTGTGTGTGTGTGTGTGAGAGAGAGAGAGAGAGAGAGAGGCTTATTCACAGCTATTATGGTCGTAAGAATGTCTTTGATAAAGTTTTGCCTAAACGAGATATAACAAGTTTCTGTCTATTTGTCTCTGTCTCTGTCAGTGTGTGTGTGTGTGTGAGTGTGTGTGTGTGAGAGAGAGAGAGAGAGAGAGAGAGAGAGAGAGAGAGAGTGAGAGAGAGAGAGAGAGAGGCTTATTCACAGCTATTATGGTCGTAAGAATGTCCTTGATAAAGTTTTGCCTAAAAGAGATATGCCAAATTACAATTTTCGGTGTCACGGGCTATGCTATCCGACTGTCTCTCTTTCTGTCACTGTGTGTGTGTGTGTGTGTGTGTGTGTGTGTGTGTGTGTGTGTGTGTGTGTGTGTGTGTGTGAACGACAAGCTTGTTGACTTCTTGCGGTTTGAACCCATGCTGGGATATGACCCAGTTTTCTAGACTAGCATTGCAATGCATCCTTTTCAACAACACCACAGACATTTTGTGACACTATTGAAGAACATCGTAGACTATATGTGACACCATTGAAGTTAACCATTCGCTGTAAAATACAACTTTTCACCCAGCCAGAAAGATCTTTTGAAACAATTTTGTTCACTCATTCATTTGCGTGTCCAATTTCCGACAAGAAACTACTTCATCCGACCGGTTTCAGTTTGGTCCTAATCTAAGAGGCCAACCCAAAACGAGGTGCTCAGGTAAATGACATCAAAAGACAACTTGTACACAGAATAAGACTTAAGATGTTTTATTCTCACGTACAGAAGATTTTCTGTTTTAGACTCTCTCTTAAAGGCTCAACAGGGGTATAAATAGCGCACGGAAAGAACGGAAGCAGTTTCTTTCAAATGTTTGACAGGGTAACGTCAGAGGAGGTTTTTCTGAAATTGCCCGGCAACACGGCGGTTTTTGTAGTTTGATAGTCTGCATGAATGCGAGTTTCACACCAAGACTCCTAACCATAACCCAGTTTAGGCGGAAAAAATAGTCTAGCGGCCTTTATGAACGACCAAACCTTGGAAGCGGATAGAATTTAAACCGATCAAGGCGGAGCCTATCAGCGTGACGTCAGCTACTGACACGTCCGTCAGACAATAATAGTAACACCACGTGTGTTTCACAGCACAGCATGTCGTACTGACACAGAGAACTGAGACTGAAGAGGCAGAACATCATTCCTTTCACATGCAACAAGCGACACCAAATGAAAACAAACTTCACTGACCTTTACCACCATGAATGTCCCATGTATGGAATGCCTGCGCGATTTGGATAAAGCTCCCGAACAAGTCTGTGTGAACACACTCCGCTACATCACGTCCACTATACTCCCATCAATGTTGTCCCGTGTCACTGCACAAGATTTCTTGCGCATATACACAATGAATCACGCCGCCATGCATTTCATCCCTCCATCAAACTCGAGAATTTTTGTACATCTTTTTATGGATGTCAGTTGCGTACGTGTGATGTCTGAAGGCCATGTCCCAACCACGACTGACGGCTCACAGTCACACAGGGGCAACAAAAACAAAACTTTCACACTCAGGTTCACGGTCTTGTTTTGCCAGTACCGTGGCGGTTTCAGTGCCAGCCGAGCGAAACTGACTGATACACCGTTACCGTTACCGAACAGAAACTACAGCTGCAAGTTCGACACAAACACTTCGGGTCAGCTCCTGTGACTGCACACAATCCTGCCATGCTCCACCAGAAACTAACCCAACAATCCCACACCGTAAAGAACAGCGAATAACTTCGACAATTGCTTGTTCCTTTCGGCGGCACCTCCCACCCGGGGCCTCACTGCTGGTCACTGAGATTAGTCAGTTTCAACTGATGTATTCTTTCATTCTTTTCGAACTGTTCTCTAACAGCATCCTCTTTCTCCTCGCCGATAACGTGCAGAGTCAAATAAAAAATTCATCGCAGAGATCTGAGAGGACTGGAGTTTAAAACCCAAAGAATAAAGGACACGGCACTGAAAAGTCCGCCAATTTTTGTAAAATTTCCCACGACTGAGCGGGTTCAACGCGGTCCCGCTTCCGCTGTTGTCAACACTTCGGCACCGGGGGTACCTCCAGGGACACGTGCATAGTTTCGGTTTTGTAAATCGTTAGTGAATCTGTGGAATACCATGATAAATACTTGATAGCCAGCCTTGACTGGGCCTCAGTATGTGATCGTGACCAAACGATAGGGACATACTCACTTTTGTGTTAGGGGTGCCACCCCTGAAAACACCATAGCAACAAAAACACGCTGTACAATCTAATAGCTATCCCAAATGCATCCTCCCCTACTGGAAGGCAATACACTGATCCCACCCCTTGACTGATGACCGCCTCCCCCCCCCCCCCGCCCCCGGCCGTTGGCTTTTAGCGCCTAATTCAAGCGTTCATCGTCACCGATTGTCTTAGCCGTCTCGTGCTCAGTCGGGCTTGTACCGGAAAGCCTGGTGGCTAAGTTTTAATGTGTACACGATCGGGGACGATTTGTGACTTGAAACTCATTTGACTGAAACAGGACTGTTTCTGTGACCTTGGCCGGGCAATATCACAAACTGACGTTCGAAAGTGAAAGTCAGTACTGACGCAGTTGGCTAAGCCGGACAACACAGACTGACTAGTCACAGCCGTGAGGTGGTCGAACAGCTGAAATATTACTGAGAGCGGCCGAGCCGCGGGGTACAAACTATCATCAAAAAGAAAGATTTTCTTTTCCTGCGAGACAGAGGAGGAGATACAGGACATTAATACGGTTATCAAGCAAGTTAAAACTTTGCATGTTTACATTCCATCGCCACGTGCGTGTGCCGTTTATAGACAAGCCCCGCCCATTCTCCATATGCGGATAGACACGTCTGCGCATGCGTGCCGGCAGTATACTGTCGGTTGTTGAGCCTTTAAACAGACAATAAAGTATTTTGAATTGAATTGAATTGAACATGACAGACTTCATGGAATGTGGCACCATTGAAGTTATTCATTCGCTGTAAAAATTAGCTTTTCACTTAGCTAAAATGGTCATGTTTAATTTAGTTTACCCATTCATTTGCGTGTCCAATTCCCACCAAGAAACTAGTTCATCCAACCGGTTTCAGTTTGAAGCTCAATCTGAGAAGCCAACGCAAAACGAGTTTCTCAGGTAAATGACAACAAAAGACTACTTGTACACAGAATAAGACAGAAAACATTTCTCGTTTCACCATCTTATCATACAATGCACAACCGGGCCTTGTGGTATGCTGTTCGCAAAATACAGCAGAAGAGAAAGACGTTCTGTTCAGATCTGTGATAGGGCGCTCAACGTATCTTGCTTGGTTCTACGCTCTACAAGGAATCTCTATTCAGCGACTGTAGGTGGAAGTAAGTCATACTGGGGAAAACTGAAAAATGGTGCCCGTCAGTAAAGGACTCTATGCTTCCATTTGACAGCTTGAAATTGCTAACGGCATGGTGACGGAGGTGGTGTCAGTGGGGTTGGGGGCAGGTGGCGTGATGGGGGGGGGGGAGTGGGGGGTTCGTTATACAGGAACATGTACAAGGAATCCCTATTCAGCCACTGTAGCTACGAGAGACACACTGGGGGAAAATGAGGGGAAAAAATGGTGAAAGTTGTTGAAGGAACCTATGCTTGTATTTGACAGCCCTGAAATTGCTAATGGCTTAGTGACGGAAGGGGGTGTCAGTGGGGAGGGGGGTTGGGGGGGGGGGGTTACTTGGTTTTCGCTATACATGTACAAGGAATCCCTATTCAGCCACTGTTTGTTTTCACCAGTATTTACATTGTTATCGCAAACCGGCCCAGCCCCAAACTGACCCCTAACCGCAAACCTAAATCATTCTGACTCAGTTCTAACCTTAAACCTCATTACACTTCTGTTACTAACCCTAAACCAGAACTGAATGGGTTGCTAACCCTAAACTGACCCTGAACCACCTCTGAACTACGTTACTAACCCTAAATTAACACTAAACCGCCGTACCGTAAGTCCGCTGCAAGCTGTGTGCAGTGGGCACACACACACACACACACACACACACACACACACACACACACACACACACACACACACACACACACGGTGGGGAGGGGGGGGGAGGCTGGCAGAATCATGCACTTCAATGATTCCTATAAGCAAAAAATGCTATACAAAACTGTTTACTACAAAAATAAGTTGAGTAATGCCGGCCCCACTTTCAAATCATGTACGCCGGTCAGAAGCACAATATACTGGCCTAAGACAAATAGTAGTACACTGCAAATGAGTATTACATGGAAGCATTTTTTTAAAATGCGAACTGCAAAATAATACCGACAGGATCTGCGAGTTACAAAAAGCATACGAACCCATTTAGCGATTTTACGAAGTTAAAGACAACTAATCAGACAACAATCCAACTAACCAATCAGATAGACAGGCCACCAAAGCGATAGACCTCTAATTGCTTTTAAGTAGGAAGTGAAAAGACGTCCCTCTCTCAAGTTTTAAGGCGGCAAACCTGACAAGAACAATACTTGTTAATGGCATCATGCAGTCTTCTGTTTTCGTCTGAATAAACGTCTGAAAACTAGTCGAAGACAGCAGAGAATCAAGCCCAGCACGCTGAAGAGCACAAGAAAAATGAACCCAAAAACATCAAGTCCAAGAAACTTCCAGTAAGGCACCTCGTGACCAGCAGAGCGCATGTGGGCGCCGCCATATTTCATCACGTGATCCAACCAGAACCCCGCTGTCTCCATGGGTACGCCAAACTCAATCCGGAACAGCTCTGAGGCGGTGCTGATGGCCTTTTTGTAGCGGGGGTCAGTTGCCACTCTCACAATGGCCGCTTTCAGCTCCTCTTCTGTGGCTGTCCTCAGGTCTAGGGTGTCCGCGAAGCCTTTGACGCGCATGCGCTCTGCATTGTAGGGCTGGTCGGCGAACATGGGCGTGGCCACCACGGGCACAGCATGGTAGAGAGCCTCGTACTGACCGTTCTTGCCGCAGTGACTGACAAACACCTTGGTGTTGGGGTGACCCAGCAGGTCGTTCTGAGGAATCCACGGCGAGGTCAGGATCTTCCCGGGGTTGGGCGAAGTGACGTTTGACCTGAAGACGGACTTGAAGGGCAGCTGCTGCAGAACGTTGAACACCTTCTCCTCGATGACCTTGGGGAGGTTGAGAACGTAACTGCCGAAGGACACGATAACCACGCCCTCCTGGGCACCGTCCATGAATGATTTGACCTTGGGCGGCAGAGGTTTGGTCGGTCCTGTGGCCGTGCCACCGATGAGTTTGACGTTGGGCATGGACGGTCTCGGGTAGTCGAGGATGTGGTCGAACTCCACCAGCCAGATCTCGGCGCTGGCTACAAGCAAGTCTAGGGACACGTGCGGCATGTCGGGCGCATAGCGAGCAACGGGGTCCTTGTTAACATAGGGGTCCTTCAGGATGAATAATATATACACGAGGACGTTCTGAAGCCTTTCGGTAAACGTCATGTGGTGATTGAAAGGAAACATTGGCACAGGTGTGTACGCTGGCGAGAACGGGATCCTCTGACTGACCCCCTCAAACGCGGAGCCGACAAAGGCAAACTTGAGCCCCAGACGATAAGGAATGATGGTCAGCATTTTCAGCATCGGGAGGTTGTCGAAGACGAAGAAGTCGGGCTTCAGGTTCCTTACAGTGTTGAAAAACGTCTCGTTGGTCAACATTTCGTGGCAGAACTGCACGTGCAGACTGGCCAGCGAGTCCCAGTCGTCCCTTTCATACCGGAAGTAGTTGTCCCTGAAGCCGTGCATTAACTGCTCCTCGATGTTGCCCATCGGGGCCGCGTACTCGATGACGTTGATGTCGGTGGTGTCCAGCACGCCCTTGGCCACCAGGAAGTCGGGCATAGTCAGCCACACTTGGTGTCCTCGCTTCACCATCTGGCGGGCCACGTTGGTTTGGTACTTGGTGTGGCTGGTGAAAGGCATCGCCATCAGCACCACTCGCTTCCCTTCTGCCCTGGGTACAGCGACAAATGACATAGTGCACACAGTGAAGGCTGACAGTGTTACTCGTAGAAAGTCCATCATGGCGCAGTTGGCTGTCTAGGCCAGCTATCTGGTCCTTTTCTGGGGGTGATCAGTTTCTTTTATGGTTGTGGTGACCTGGAAATCAACAAGAATCACGTGTTATCTGAAGGTTAAACGGGCTGATTCCATCTTTGCTAAGGCAACTGTTTTGGAACAGATTCGCTCGTGAGCAGGCCCGTACGTACAATATTGTTTCTCTGGTACACTTTGAGCGAGCGATTGAACATTCAGATGCTACGAATTGTTACAGTATTGCATCTATCATCACACCACTAAGACACCTGGACTGTTATGCACTGAGCCAACAGAAGCGTACTCGATAGAGCGGCGGTAGTGTAACAACAGTCGTAGAATTTGAATATTCGGCCGCTCGCACAGAGTATGAAACAACACTGTCTTGCGTTGAACCGGAGCTGTTCAAGATAGAGGAATTTTCAAACACGAGTCAGTGAATCTGTTGCAAAACATAAGCTGGCTTAGCAAGGGTGGGTGGGTGTTTGGGGGTTTAACGTCCTTTCCCACCACGTACGGGTGATATCAAAGACGGGGCAACGATGAAGAAGCCAGCACAAATATTTTGGCCCCAGCCGATACGAACTCACGACCCGAGCATTAGAAGTCCAACGCTTTACCTTTCGGCCACCCCGGCTCCCCCTGGCTTGGCAAAGTTGGAATTAGCCCGTTTAGAAAACGTGTATACTGTGTTGCTTTTTGATGCCAAAGCGGCAGCTTGAGGGGATGGGTGGGTGGGTGTTTGGGGGTTTAACGTCCTTTTCCACCACATACGGATGATATCAAAGACGGGGCAACGATGAAAAAGCCAGCACAAATATTTGGCTCCAGCCGGGATACGAACTCACGACCCGAGCATTACAAGTCCAACGCTCTACCATTCGGCCACCCCGGCTCCCCTGCAGCTGGAGGGGGCTGAAACAACCGAACGATGATGAGAGCGTAGCTCAAAGCTCTGTCATGACAGACCGAGTCAGTCTGATTCCCGGCTAGGGCATTGGGACTCAGTAGGCGCTAGAAATTTGTGCTGGCCTTTTCCTCGTTGCCCCGTCTTCGATATCACCATTGTGTGAACAGAACGGGAATTAACTCCAAGCAACCACCCCAAATCCTGGACCCTGAAGTGACGCTTTCACTATGGCGTGTGTTTGTAGTCCGAACAAACAGCGAACGTAGTGTTTTTCTGTTTCTCGTATGACTGACATGCGGCGGCTACAGCTGACATACCCTGATTTTTCCGGAGTGTGTTTTTCATGTTTGTTCGAACAAAAACTGACATCTCCCGTGTGTCGTGGCCGGGCCTAATCAAGACCGTCCCTGTGCACCTCAGTCTGACATCATCACTCGTTTGAAATTACTTTGAGTTACTTTGACTACCGTGACAACACACACACCGTCACACACACACACACACACACACACACACACACACATCGTGCACACACACACACACACACACACACACACACACACACACACACACACACACACACACACACACACACAGAAACTGAAGAGAGAGCCTGAGAGAGAGAGAGACTGACGGAGGACAATCTGATGACAACTGAATGACAAACTTCAACGGTAGCCGGCGCCGGTTTGAGTTTAACACATGTGACAGTTTATAGTTTGTTGTTGTTAAACCCACGAAATAAAAACAAGATAAATGGACAATGCTAATGTAAAAAAAGCAAAAATCATCAGTCATAGCCTAGAGCCGAGAGAGACAGAGAGAGAGAGACAGACAGACACTGAGACTGAGAGAGAGAGACAGACAGACAGACAGACAGAGACAGAGAGACTGACCGTACAGAGAGAACGCTGCCTTTCAATAACAATAATGTAGATGATTTTACTTGCCTTTCAGTTTAGTTGTATGCCGTCTGCTGCGTGCCGTCCTACTGTAAAGCAGCGGTTAGCCTACGACCGACAAAAACTTGTTATATACTGTCCTTGGCCAGTTCAGTCCGGCGTCTCGTCAGTTGTCACGCACCAGTTGCGTTACCACAAAAACACACAACTGTGAAGCGACGTTCATGTGCACCAATCGGCGGTGGCAATGACCCGGCGCGAATGCAAGACGACCGAGGCACAGATCGTGCTATTCAGTCTTTCGTACAATGTCAGTATATTCGTCAGTGTGTCGTGCCCGCTGGGCAGACGTCGGCCGGAGACTGAGGTCACTGACGGCTGACACACCAGAAAAAATCGCTCAGACTCAAACTTCAAGGCTTGATCAGTGACAGCGGTCTCAGTACATAGTTTAGCCGGCGGTGTGAATCTTAGACTGAAATCATGAACCAACTTGAAACCGGCTGCAAACGCTACGCCATAAGTTCACTGGCCTACTTTGTGCATAGCAGCAACCCCAACGATTTGAAAGAAACTGAAGTACATCCGTACTTTCCGGCCTTACGCTATTTATAGCCCAGCTGAGACTTTGAGTAATGCCGTGCTGCACCACAGTAAATTGAGTGATAGGCCTACTACACGGCGCATATCCAATTCACTGACTGAGCATAACCACATTCGTGGCTTTGCTAACCTGTATTATACAACACCCGTCACCCAGAGTGTCCTAGTCTCACTGCAGCCGGCTGAAAGGTCGGTGTCAGTCAAGGCCGTTCCTGACAGACCAGTCAGTCAGTATTAGTGTTGCCGTGGTCACACTGAGAACACAATTGGAATGACTGAGGCAGGCAAGGGAGAGGACCTGCACTATTAAAATGATTTTCCCCCTTTCTGTGTTTTTGTGAGTTGCCAAAAGAGCATTTGACCCCAGATTTTTGGTTTTGATGAAAAGAGGGATGTTTGATGTGCAGAAAAATGGGAGTGCTGACTTCAAGTGAGGGGTGACCTATTTTTGGCCATATCCGCCGGTGGGCGTGTGCCAGAGCATAGATAACTGAGTGCACAGTTCTGTTCAGTTACGGGGTGGGGACTGAAGGACGCCACACCGGCAGAGTATGCAAATTACTTAATTTTGGCTTAATTTTAGGCATGCAGCTTGCGGACATGTGTTGCTTATGGGAACCATTGTAGGTTTTGGTTTGCAAAATTCTTTTCAAGGACTTGTGCTGCCCGCTCACATTTGCAGGAGCCAGAGAGCAGCAAAACGTATTCAGGCTGTGGCCTGTAGTCAGGAGGGGGGGGGGGTGTTTGCGGGTTTAACGTTCTTTTCCACCACATACGGGTGATATCAAAGACGGGGCCGGCAACGATGAAAAAACCAACACAAATACTTGGTCCCAGCCGGGATACGAACTGACGACTGACCCGACGGAGCCGGCATTAGAAGTCCAACGCTCGACCATTCGGCCACCCCGGCTCCCCCCAGTGTAGTCAGTCCCCCGACCACTGAAAAGCATGTCGGTGTTTGGCTACTGACTATCTTATGTTGTGAGACGGCTATTCAGTCAGTGCAGCCCCCCAAACTGACTGAATGTCAGTGTCTGTCTCGCAGCTCTCCGACATGAGATTATTAGCGTAGCGGCACGGCGGTCCCCAATACAGTCTTTGTCTCATTTAGTTAATCCCTTTAGAGAGACTAGTATTCAGTTTATTAGTCCCCATAACTGACCAGCTAACTAACTAACTAACTCTCTCTCTCTCTCTCTCTCTCTCTCTCTCTCTCTCTCTCTCTCACGTGTGTGTGACTGGGAATGCATTTTGACCTGACGGAAGATTTTCTCTGTGGTTTTGTTTCTTGTAGTTTAGTGCATAATTTTCTGTGTTGAACCTTTTTTCCCCCTCTCTTTCATATTTTGCTCCCTTTTTTCCCTAGTAGATAGTCTCTGTAGTATTAGCAACGGCAAGTTTGCAAACTGGCGAATTTCTGTCAAAACTTTTACCGTTGATAAATAAAGTTTCATCATCATCATCATCATCATCATCATCTCTCTCTCTCTCTCTCTCTCTCTCTCTCTCTCTCTCTCTCAGAGTCAGTCAGGTTGTGTCATGCTGCGTGTGTTACATGTAACACCCTCAGACCTGAGGAATGCCAGACCTCAGTTAATCCTGCCGCTAAATAACTCTCAGACGCTCGGCTGATGAAGTTCAAAACACTGAGCCGGCAGCACGTGCGTCACCGGCACGCCCTTGTGTTTAATTTTCAGCTCCGCAACCGACACCGGCGCTGCCGGCGTCAGAACAACTGCTGTTTAATTTTCGGCATCGCGGTCGGCATTCATTTTTTTTTTCTCTCTCTTCTATAGGTCACCTTTGATAGTTTTGTTTTTTAAGGGAAACTGGATTGGTTGGGTCATCCCTTGTAAAGGGGCTAAAGCCTGCTCTTAACTGGGCACAGCGCGCGAAACACACATGTGCACTGACATCATTCACAGTCGTTGCGCTCGGTGTGTCTACTAACTACAAAACTGAACACAGCTGCGCTCGGTGACAAAGCGATTGAAGATGCACTGTCCGCCATGTCAGTTGCGCGCCGAGTGACGTAGTACAGCCAGTCAGAATCTGTTGTGGAAACCACAGTCACACTGACTTGGGCTACACACCGGTATTAGCTTCCGGGGCATGTAGTAACAATTCGGCTAAATATAGTAGAAAATCTTTGCCCCTTTTAAAATTTGTGTGCAGAGTAAACAATGGCAATCTGGTGCTTTTTGTTGGCTTTGTAAACAAGTTTCATGCCAGGTAATACATGTAGTAAAATTAGGGAAAAATGAGGCTGGCTTGTGGACTATTTGTATTCATGCGCGGCTGGCACAGGAGCCAGCAGACGACCGTGGAATGGGGGGGTATGTGGTCGCTGCCAACATTGCCAAAAAACGGAACATTGGAATTTGTTTAAATTTCCTCTACGCATGAGTCTATGGCTGCCTGATTTTTGTGAATTTTTTGGTGAATTTTAAAGCATTTCTAGGGTGTCATCTGCAGCGTTATGTGTAAGAGGAATATATAGTGTTTTCCTCCAGATTTGCATCTGTGTAACGTATCTGAAATCCAGGTTGCTGTGATGACGCGGCCACACCGGCGGAAACCCCCAAAACTGATCACAACTGTGGACAGCACTGCGGCGCTCCGCCGCAGTGCATTTCTATGCTCACAGATCGTATTGAGCTCGGTGTTTTCATGGTATCCATCCGTCATCACACCACTGAGGCACCTGGCACATCGACAGTGTCTGTAATGCTGGCACTGAGCCGCCAACAGAAGCGTACTCGCGAAGAATGACGAGGTGACCACAGAGAGCGTTCGAGTATTGTAACAACAGTCGTGTCCGTGTGTGTGTGTGTGTGTGTGTGTGTGTGTGTGTGTGTGTGTGTGTGTGTGTGTGTGTGTGTGTTTGGCGCAGTGCTTGTGTGTGTGTGTGTGTGTGTGTGTGTGTGTGTGTGTGTGTCTTGTGTGTGTGTGTGTGTGTGTGTGTGTGTGGGCCCGGACTACCCATTGTCTCAGTTAGTCCGTGCATACCGACTTCCGAGATTTACGGAGTCCGAGTCTGTGAATTTAGACCGGGCCTACGGGTTCAGTCCGTTCTCATGCATTAGGCCCCATACCATGGCCATGGGGGTCTCGTGGGTAGCCTGTGTACTACGTTCACACACTTTTTGGCAGCGTCACGGCTTTTGAAGGACGGACGGAGGAGGAGAGATCTGTCCGCGATAGAAAGCGAAAGCTTTATCCCTTGGAATTTGTAACTAGTGCCGGCATGCCGAGGAAGTGCGGGCACGTATGGTGCTAAACGACAGTTGAACATGCTGACTGCTTGTGTTATCTGTCATCAGGCAAGGACTCAGTAAATGAACCGCCTGGGAACAGGCTCAGTGCTGAACTGACTGATCTACAACTGGAGGTGGAGTACGTGCGTTTTGCTCAGGTGCTCTCTCTCTCTTTGATGAAGTGCCGATGCGGCCGGCGTTGGAGGGGGCTTGACTTCATTTACAAGGAGGATTGTCGTAGGCGCAGTTTTCGCACTTGTTGTTGCTGCGTACTATACTACATGTATGATAAAACTGACGTGGCACTGGAGGGCGGGTTCAGTGTTGGTGGTGGTGGTGGTGGTGGTGTGTGTGTGTCAGTGTGTGTGTGTGTGTGTGTGTGTGTGTGTGTGTGTGTGACACAGTGTATGTTTAGATCATCCTTTTACCCAACACTGAAGCGCTGACAAATTGACGTCCGTTGCACTACATGTGCTTTGCAGAATAATTATTGAAAACAGGCAAACAAATTGCGTGGATTAGTGAAAGTAACCTCTTTCTCACTGATCTCTTCTGTAGATCTTTGCCACTGGTCTACACAGACTGATATCGTTTGTAGTCCGCCCTGTCACTTCGCTCAATCAACCGATGATTAATACGAGCTACATGTACTTCTTTCGCCTGATGTCGTCTCGGTCACAACTACAGTACTTGAAAACCGTCTGCTGTTCACACCATCATAGTTCTAATCACCACCGGCCTCTGGAGCCTACTCTATCATACTGAGCTGACGGAACCGCACATTTTTGGAAGAAGCTCCGCTGCTGTGTTAACACATTTCGTATCGCGCACGAGTATTCCACGTTTTTGGCTCTTTTTCGGTTTTGATCCTGTATGCGAGAATCAGGCTCTGACTGCAGCAAATTCCAGTCTAATCAAAGCGCAACACTCCTACTCAGCCAAATTTACAAACCTTTTTTTTTTTGGGGGGGGGGGGGCGGTGGAGGGGGGGGGGGAGGCTGGGCCCACTGGTGCACAACCGCAAGCTTACTCGGTAGGAATAATCGCATCACAGAGAGAATGTACCGGCGGTGACCATCAGGTGAGGACTGATGTGACGGCAAGTCAAGTTGACCCTGATAATGGAATCTGTGGCTGTCAGCGACTCATTCTTCTCGTTTTCTCTGTTTTTCAGGTGCCGCTGATAAAGTGCTGAATGACAACAAAATCATGAACGGAGAGGTGAGTACCGCTACCTTTACTTCCGGCTTCAGCGAGTAAATGGCCAGACCTCTCTCTCTCTCTCTCTCTCTCTCTCTCTCCGTCCCTTTCTGTGTCTCTTTCTGTCTCTCTCCAGCTCTTCCTGTCTGTCTTTCCGTCGTTCTGTCCGGCTCTCCCATTCTCTGTGACTGTGTCTGCCCCTCTCTGTGTCGGTCGTTAGCGCCGCTGTCAATCTGTCTGTCTTTCCGGCTCTTTGCGTCTCTTTGGCTCTGTAAGCCAGTCTTAGTCTTGGACTGTGACGCCGGGTCTGTTCCTTGTCACAGTGTGTGTGTGCCGGTGTGTGTGTGTGTGTGTGTGTGTGTGTGTGTGTGTGTGTGTGTGTGTGTGTGTGTGTGTGTGTGTGTGTGTTCACTGAGTTTTAAATGTGTTTTTTGTATCTACACTTTTTTATGTTCCTCTATCTGTTAGATTTTCCTTCCTTTGCTCGTATTTTCGTAGTTTAGCAACGGCAAGTTCGAACACGGTATTTCTGCCCAAACTTTTACCGTTGGAACTCTCTTTCTCTCTCTCTCTCTCTCTCTCTCTCTCTCTCTCTCAAACACACACACACACACACACACACACACACACACACACACACACACACACACACACACTCACACACACACACACACACACACTCACACACACACACACACACACACACACACACACACACACACACACACAAAGTGTCATACACTGCAGGATTTTCAGTCCTCCCTAAACTCCAGGATGAAATCAGCAGTAACAGTGCCCATGCTGATGAAACAGACATTAATGATTAACGAGTCCTTGTTCAACCCTTGCACACATGTTCCGCGCAAATGGCTTTGGCAGCCCTCAAAGATAAGAGAGGTAATTGGGCTAGTTAAACGGCTTCATATGAACTGGGCCGACGCCTCGCGGAATGGTTCGGCCAAGCCGTTCGTGAAAAATATCAAATTATTTCAGTTTTATCGTTCGTGCGCACACCGGCTGCTGCTTGCCATTATCCAGTTCTTACTTCTAGAGTAGGATCTTAATTCACTGAGTAGTCGTTGGAATTCTAGGCCTGTGTTGAACTGGTAATTTCGGAAGTGTTTCTTTGATTTTATTATGTAGAAACCATTGTGCGGGATTTAGTTTTTATTTCAGTCCTGTTACGTGTATGGAGCGACCCCCCCCCCCCCCCACACACACACACGTGTAACAGATTCTGTTGCAAGGTATACTAAGTGCCTTGGCCGATTGTAGAATTTGGATTTGCGGTGGGTAGAGGCAAAACTGTGACTGAGCCAACTGTCCTTTCCTACACTGATGGGAACTGAGACACGGAATATCACAAACCACGAGACACCAGCGAGCGACACGTGGTGGGTAACGTCCTTTTCCACCACATACGGGTGATATCAAAGACGGGGCAATGATGAAAAAGCCAGCACAAATATTTGGCTCCAGCCGGGATACGAACTCACGACCCGAGCATTAGAAGTCCAACGCTCTACCATTCGGCCACCCCGGCGGGGGGGGGGGGGGGGAGGGGGGAGTCCGTAGTAAAGTGCCAACAGACCATGATGACCGTGAACCAGCACCGCCACTTAATTGTTTCCCATCGATGACTCATCGTTGAAATAACAGATCTCGTGTCGATTTCTCCAGAGAGGGCGTTAGGGGGTGTATGGAACTGATCAATATTTGATGACGGCCCAAGGCGTTTGCCAGCCAGCCTTCACTGATCGAGTCGTCCTTGACACTGATATCGACGTCAACCTCTCTCTCTCTCTCTCTCTCTCTTACACAGGTTCCTTACACTGTTTGTTGTTTAACTTTTTGTTTTTCTACTTACTACTATTCGTTTGCTGTTTCCGTAACCTTTTTGTTTTTCTACTAATTACTACTATTTGTATGTTGTTTAACTTTTTGCTTTTCTACTTTCTACTTTTTTAGTATTAGCAACGGCAAGTTAGCAAACTGACGAACCTTCTCTGTCAAAATATTACTGTTGATAAATAAAGTTTCATCATCATCATCATCATCATCATCATCATCTCTCTCTCTCTCTCTCTCTCTCTCTCTCTCTCTCTCTCTCTCTCTCTCTCTCTCCCCCCCCCCCCTCAACACGAGATGCAATATCTCATGACGCATTGACAGGAATGTCTTGTTGGTGCGAGGGCCGGGAAGCATTTGAAGTATTCTTTCCAGAGTGTGGCTTTTCCCCCCCCCCCGGCAAAATCCAAAAAAGCTGGGTGGGTGGATCTGTACAGCGGCGAGTGGCCCGTAACAAGGAGTAGCAATCCAGATTTTCCGCCGGATAGCGATGATAATGTAATAATAAATGTAATAATAGTTCGATAAAACCCATGCCAAAAACAAAACAAAACGAGGGTGGGTGGTTATTTGGGAGTTTAACGCCGGTTCTTTTCCACCACGTCTGGGTGATCTCAAAGACGGGGGCAACGAGAAAAGGGCCAGCACAACTGTTTGGTCTGAGATGGGGACACCCCCCCTCTCCCCCCCCCAAAAAAAAAAAAACAAAAAAAAAAAAACAGGAGCAACAACAGCCCCCCAAAACCCAATAAACAAACAAACAAAAACCGCACGTGACACAGGACAACTTTTTACAGCGCACAGCAGTGCGACATATGTCCGTGATTGTGACACAGCATGACTTGTGGTGCTGACATATGGGAGTCTACGTATTACCATACTTTATTGGGTACAGTCCATGTCGGCGTGTGTCCGGGTCATACAGTCCCAGGAGATCCACTGAGCTGGCGCGGCACCAGACTCCGTCGTCAACTACTGACGAAGCATTGTTATATTACTGTGACGGTAGATTCTTACAAGTGTACCGCCGAGCTTTCAGCGATGGTGAAAAGTGATTTTAATTGCTACAAATACCATCTAAGCCTGATTCCTCGGGCCGATACCGGTTTCTGACTTTAAGCCAAGATATGAAAAGTATTCGAAGAAAGAAGCAGACATTCCGTGCACGTGGAGCAAACCGGTAGCCACGCACATAATCTATCGCTACCTGGTACGTCACAGTGAAAGGCAGTAAGCGAGAAAGAGATCGTTCCATGGCACCAAGGAACTGTTGGGTTTTTTTGTTTGTTTGGTTGTTTTGGGTTTTTTTGACTGCGTAACTGAATCTGTTTGTCTGACAGGTCCACACAGCCAAGGATACACAACAAATCAGAGGCTCCCCAGTTTGTCTGGAGTTAATCGTGTTCAGCTGGACTGTTCGCCCGGCCTGTTCCCTTAGGACAGCTGTCCCTCCCCCTTACCCCCGCCCCACCACCACCACCCCGGCCCCACCACCCCCCCTCCCCCGTAACTTCCAACCACTCTTGTAGCTTACCTACCTACCTGTCCCAGCGACGGCCGTGGATTTTATTTAATTCTAATGCTGTGGAAAGTGCTAGCAATGTTTTGCAGTGGTCAGTACTGGCTTATGATGGTCACTAAACATCTCAGAAAACAAGTTATATTATACTGACTGCGGTAGTTTTTTCGTCAGTGGAGTATCACTAGTTGTCGAAAACATTCTTTGTGTGGTCGTGGAGTCGTTTCAGGCAAATAAATGTTGGTGGTATACTGGGAATAATTACGCCGTCTCCACAAGCAGAAAAAGCCTGCTATTAGCCTGTGATATTAACATCGTGCGCTTCCATCCCATCTGCGCTGTTGGATACCTGTCTAATGCACGATACTGCTACTAAATGCTGTGTGTGTGTTTTGGCTCAGACCGGAACTCCCACTGCCTGTATAACCCCGTCAGCCCTCCAGATTTGCTGCCACAACTGGCACACACACACACACACACACACACACACACACACACACCGTGTCACACACACACACACACACCGTGACACACACACACCGTGACACACACACACCGTGACGACACACTATGGCCGCCGGCGCGCGCGCGCGCACACACACACACACACACACACCCCGTCACACACACACACACACACACACACACACACACATCCCAGCCATCATCCTCTCATTTATAAATCAAGGTGATTGTGTTACTATCGGCCCGTGGTATCGACCCCGGCCACCATGCAGGCAAGCAGTGTGTGTTTTGGGGCTCGCTCCGGCGTTTCGGCTGCAGTCTGTCTGGCCTGCACAGCATGAACTGTTTGCTAGCTGCTGCTGTGTCAGTGTGTGGTGTGTCTGGAACGGAAGCTGAACCCACAGTGCCGATCGATGAGACTTGTCAGATTCCGACATGGAGAGAACAATGATCGCGAATGAGTCATTCATTCACCACTCGTCGGTATCTCGATCTCTGATTGCCAAGGGCTCTCCGGCTCTCTGTACTGTTGATGGGGGAGAGGGTGCAGTGGGCTCACCGAGAGCCGGTGTCAGCCGTGTCAGAGTGTGTGTGTGTGTGTGTGTGTGTGTGTGTGTTGTTGTTGTTGTTGTTGTTGTTGCTGGTTTTTGTTGTTTTTTGTTTGTTTTGTTGTTGGTTTTTTTGTTGTTGTTGTTTTTTGGGGGTGGGTGGGGGGGCGGGTGTTTGTTTTTTGTTTTTTTTTGGGGGGGGGCCGGGGTTGTTTGGGGGTTTTTTTGTTTTCTTTTGTTTGTTTGGGGTTTTGGGGGGGGTGTTTTTTTTTTTGGGGGGGGGGGGGCGTGGTCATAGTGTGCGTCGTCTCAGAAAATCATGTTTACAGGGTGGAAGGGTGGATAACTGAAGAATCGATGTCTCTCCTCTGTCCGTGAGAAGCTTGCTGAGCTACCACTCAGTCTGGGTTACCTCACCCTTCTCCCGCCATATGCCAGGGAGAAGCTCAACGCCTAACTGTGGAATCGCATCACTTACCGGATGGATCGAGTTTACACTGTCAAGCCGGATCAGTTTCCGCTCGGCAAGGCTTTTTCTTCTTTTTACCGGCCAGCAACACTGACCTTGGTCGATGCCGGCCGCCACACACACACACACACACACACACACACACACTGGCACACACACACACACGGCACATGGGCACACAGATACGCACGCACACACACGCACACACCTACTGACTCTGGCACTCACATATTGCGGCGTGCGCGCGCGCACACACACGCACACACACACGTCGCGCGCATACCGAGAACGATGAATCCACTCTTTCACTGACATACAGACCCATACGCTTAAGTCAAACACGCTTAAGTCGAACTTCGGATACGTCGAAGCAAAAAGTTTTTCCCGGCCAAACTTGCCCTTTGTATGACTAAATTTTCCACGGATAAGTCGAACGAGTACTCAAAAACGGATAAGTCAAAACTCGGTTATGTCAAACGGAATCTGCAATTTTAGCCTCGGATAAGTCGTACCAGTCGCTGGCACGGGAATTTCTTTTTGTCCGTCTGATGCATCAGCTCCAAAACACGGCTTGCACAGAGATTTAACATTTTCCGTGCAAGTACAGGTTGACAGTGTTATGTATCCTGCGGGCCTTAGGGCTGGTTATCTTGGGTGGTAGAACACGAAATTGGCGAGAAACACGTACAAGAACAGAGCTAGGCGTGAGATCTGACCCTGTGCCCCTGATCTGTGAGGTTTTCTGTCGCCAGTGTTAAGAAGGTGATTTGCCGTCGGTTTCGGAGGGTAAGCAGTGAGTTATTCCTGGTGTGTGTGTGTGTGTGTGTGTGTGTGAGAGAGAGGAAGGGAGAGAGAGAGTTTGCCGGTTGGTGCCGTTAGAGTTGGATCTTTCTGCTATGTGACTGCGTGTGTTTATATGACGTTGCACTAGAATTTATTGAGCACATGCGACCATATGACTGCGAACGCGCGCGCGCATGCGCACACACACACACACACACACACACACACACACACACACACACGCGCACGCGCGCGCGCGCACACACGCACAGATGACGCTGCTGATCTTACAAGCAGAATAACAGTCAGTGAAACTAGAAAAGAAGAAGAAAACATAAGCTGGAAACTTATCACCGTTTGGTGCCAGACAGCTTTCACGTCAGAACAAAACAGAAGAACTTGGCTTTCTAATTCCTCTGCATTGCATGTGTGACTATGGTAAGACCAAGCCAATACTCTGAACTGAAAGTGAACTCAAAGTGAACAAAATAGCTACGGAGATTCGATGATATGGCAGCTTACACGAGCGTATTGAATATAACAAATCCTAGCAGTAAGGCTCAGTATAGTTCGCACCCCTGGGCCGTACTGGGCAAACTATTCAAACGCATACACTCGTTTAGTAGAGGTCGCCTGCTTATATCGATTTAGGGTTAGATTTAGGGTTGGGGTTACCTTGTGGTAACTGATAATGCAATCGCTATGTTGTTCAGACGGTCGCAGTGCATTTACAGCAGGTGCAAATGACACAAGGAGGCGAACTATACCAACGCAGCAGCAGTAAGTTCATGTTGACCAGGGAAAGTAAATTTCAGTTTCCAAATCGAATCAGGGGGTGAAAAGGTGCAACTCGCTTAACTCGAAGCTAGAGTCGAAATTCGACCTTATCCGTCGTCACGGATAAGTCAAACTTCGGATACGTCGAACAAAAATCCATTTCCCCTGCGAATTCGACTTAAGCGTGTTCGACTGTATATTGTTCAGATGAGACCAAACTGAGTTCAAGTCACGTGGTTGGCTGGTTCAGTCGGGTCAGTACGTCTTTGTGTAAGTCGGGAGACTGTATCAAAGACCAGGTACGCTGAAGAAAAACTGAGACAGCGCAGGAATTATACTCACGACCCCGATGATCTGTGCAGTGTAGTCGGTGCTTCTCTCTGTGTGATAGCGCAATCTGGGCGTGTGCAGACCAACGTAACCCGCCTGCTATTGTTTAGCTAGGACGAGACAGAAAGACGTCTGCTTGCAGCGTGCACCCCGTTTCTGGCACCAATACAGACGCCACCAGAATTACCCTCAGGGAAAACCGGTTACAAAGACAGCTACTAGAAGAGACAGCCGGCTGAATGGGGGTGGGGGGGGGAGGGGACGGGTTCCGGGGGAGAGAGACTTCGGCTTTGCGGAATGTGCGTCATGTGCCCGTGTTTTCTGTGTGCGCGCGTGCCGTGTTTGTGCATGTGGCGTGTGCATGCGCTCACATTTGCATTTCCGTTTTCTTGTTGCCGCCTTTGTACGTGTGTGTGTGTGTGTGTGTGTGTGTGTGTGGCTCCACCCAGCTCAGCGTTCGGCAGTCCAGGCAATGACCCGCCCGGCATTGCCATTTCGTCATATGGCCAGAGCCGGTGCCGCGAGACTAGCAGCGAGGCGCCTTTTAGTGTCACCAGATGCTGGGGGTTAAAGATGCGGATAAGTGCTGTAATGTTTTTGTTCTGTCAGTGAATGCATGGTCCTCCACACAAAGTTCACGGAACAGAGAGAAAGAGACCCGGAGTGGAGGAGGAGGAGGGAACTGTGGGAGAGGGGACCTGACTGTGGGAGAGGGGACTGTGGGGGAAGGGACTGTGGGAGAGGGGACTGTGGGGGAGGGGACTGTGGGAGAGGGGACCTGACTGTGGGGGAGGGGACTGTGGGGGAGGGGAGAGAGAGGTCTCAACTGAAGTTGCCCAGACGAAACATACTCTTTCCCACTGACCCCCCCCCCCCCCCAACACACACACACACACACACACACACACACACACACACACACACACTGACACACACACAGCAACAACTCCAACCACAGAGTGAGTTAGAAACAGAGAGAGCTCTTGATAATCATTATTCGTCGGTAGTGACCACTGATGGGCCTTGGTCCGAGTCCATTCAGTACTGCCGTCCCGGCTGAGGCGGCCTGAGCCTCTGCTTAGCTTTTCTGGCTTCAGTCAGACTGATGTCATCGGTTTACAAAACAGAAACGCTGCACTAATCATCAAGGCCGTAGAGTATTTTGAGCGTACAGGCACACTTATAGTCTCTATTAGTAAACGCGCATGTTTCCGCCGAAAAGGGAGGCACTGACAGAACAGTTTTCCTGACATTTGTGGTATCGCCGGGCAGATGTCTGCAGCGCGTTTGATGTGTTTCCGGCCGCCGTTAGCCGGACTCGACAGGTGATCCGACCGTGAGATTGGACCCACGATTTACGGTCACCCGAGTACAGCGTCCGTCAGATAGCAGATGAAGAGTTGCTTCTACTTCCTGACAACTCCACCGCTTCAGTCTGTCCTCTTCGAGGGCTTTTTGGTTTTTTTGTTTTTGTTTTTGTTTTGTGTGTGTGTGTGTGTGTGTGTGTGTGTGTGTGTGTGTGTGTGTGTGTGCGGCCATAGTGGCCTGTCAGTCGTTCAGCGCAAACCAGTGAAACCATTTTGTGTCAATGGTGGAATCCATTGGATTGATTTGCTGAATGTACGTCGGTCTGCCGCAGAGCCGATAGGATATACTTCGGAATAGATAGAAAGGTGGATTTCAAGCTCCCCTGCGGTTACACCTCAGTGTACGCAAGCACATGATTCTGAGCGCGTTACATTTAAGATTTTCAACATTTGTCAGTTCTTCATCCTTTCCTTCCCGATTTGCCTGGTTTCAACTGACTCAGTGTTGCTCTTACTCGTGCTATTTGTCTCCGTGTGTCCCCCGTCCCCCCCCCTTCCCCCCCCTTCCCCCCGAACTGAATCAGGTGCGAAATCAGTCCAGCCGCCGGCAGACTTAATGAATTAATGAATACGGTGCCTGTCGGGCCGGGAAACCTAGAAGTTCCCGTGAGTCAAAGTTCTGGCAGAGCCCGGGACTGCAGTTGATGAGTGCGAATCTGACCATGGTCAATTTGCTAGGTAATCATGTCACTAAGTTCAGAGAGACTGGGTGGGGGGGGGGAGAGAGAGAGAGAGAGAAGAAATGAAACTTTATTTGTCAACGGTAAGAGAGAGAGAGAGAGAGAGAGACTGAGAGAGAGAGAGAGAGAGAGATGAAATGAAACTTTGTCAACGGTAAGAGAGAGAGAGAGAGACGGGGAGGGAGAGAGAGAGAGAGAGAGAGATGAAACTTTAGAGAGACAGACAGACAGACAGACAGACAGACGGACGGACGGACATGACCGACAGACATGACTGACAGAGAGAGAGAGAGAGAGGGGGGGGGGGCATTGTGTGCGTCGCATCTGCAGCCTTGTGAAAGCAGCCTCACCTGACTGCATGCCTAGAAGCGAAATGAAGCTGAGAACCCACACCGGCCGGCTAATGGATCCAGACTTCGGATTGCTCTACCCTGTCTGTTTCCAATTCCAAGCCTCTCCGGCATCCACGAATAGGTGAAGCTTAGCGGATCAGACTGATGACATAAAGCTTAGGGCGTTTTGATATTTATGTAGGCCTGTGCTGTAATGCGCGACGTACACCAGAGACATATTGTATAGAGGTATATGGCCCGTTTGCAGAACATATCTTCCTCGCGAGCCTCAGGGCCCTGAGCAATATATTTCAGTCTCAGTTGCAGCTTGGCTTCCTCCGTGCCGGATAAACACTTGAGTGCCGTAAAATCACCTCAAGCACCTTCAGTCAACCTGCCCATGTGATTGAATCGGAACGTCCAATTAGAGAAACTCCAGCTCTGAATTAGTGCCATCATTTCAGCCGGTCTAGTCAAGTTGGGGGCAGGTGCAGGACTGACTCGACTGAGTCAGGCCGGCCGGGAAATTTCACTGAAGTTGCAGCCACTCCTTGGCCGGCTCAGTTATGATCATAAGTTTTGAAAATTTAGTGTCAGTGCAGCCACGACTGAAATACATAAATTGAAGTGGACTGAAACGAGAATCATTGTCGGCATTAACCGTTTAAAACGGCGGCATCGGCTACTAGTAGGCGACCGTGATACAGCTTCAGTACGGCTCTACTGTGACATAGTCCGGCCGGCTTTCGCACGCCCATCACTGAGTTCAAGATTCAGTGTTTTAGTCTGAGAGAGTGCCGGCCACACATCAGTCTGAAGACGGACACACAGCGTCATCAGCTTTTCTTTGGAAAGTGTGACAAGTTAAAGGCACGTCTAGTAAAACATCCCGCGGTCGGTTCCGCCGCGGCGGCCGCACCGGCTGAGCCGCGAAAACTGAAAGCGTTCTTGTTTGCTAGACTGACCCTTGAACAGATCAAAATGGGTCTGGGATGAAAATAATAATGTGCTCTTTAAACCTATCAGACTCAGACATCGCTGTCTGGAGCTGTTTTTAAAAACGATTTCACTGAAGTCGCACGTCGGAGCGTGAAGAGTCAGTCACTCTCACAACTTGAAGTCAGGGGCAGCTGACCTCAGTCAGCAGCACGGCCCTTGTGCGTACCAGCAACACCAGATTTATCTCCCATTATCTGACTGGCCCAGCTCCAGTACAAGCTGGTGGTGTCGTCTGGTCAAACTGTCCAGTGGAGACACTGATTTACCGAACAGTACCTGATACCAGCATACGACAACAATGCTGTAAGATTGTACTTCATCCAAAGTCTGTTTGCTTGAATGTCGGATGTGTTTTAGGTCGTCGATTTAACCGCGTGTCGAAACTCGGCGGGCGGTCGTTCAGTTCAACTTCAACGGCAGCTAGCCAGATTAATTGTTGTTTTGGAAAGTGACTAAGTGAAAACGCAGCAAAACAAATGGTACGCGCGTAATTAGGAGACGGCGGGTATAAAGGGTCGTGCCACGCCTACTCAGCTTACTGCTGGGGTCTGCAACAGCTGTCCTGATGATTAGATACACTACAGGCCCACACACGGAAGAACAGTGAACCGTAATTTCCGTATCGCGCTAACTACAGTCTATAACCTCTTGTCCAGTTCAAACACGTGAAGAGGGCTGGAGTTTACTGTTGATGCTGTTTTGGTTTTGGTTTGTTTGTTTGTTTGTTTGGGGGGTGGGGGGTGGTGGTGGTCTGTTTTTTTGTTTGTTTCTTTTTAGTTGTTTGTTTGTGGGGTTTTTTTTTTTTTTTTGGGGGGGGGGTGTTTTTCAAGTTTTTGCTTTTGTTTTTGGTTTGTTTTTGTTTGTTTGTTGTTTTTTTGTTTGTTTGGTTTTTTTGGGGGGGTTGCTTTTTGTCCAGACTCGTTGCCGATCAGTTACAGTGGCTTTCCTCCAAGGTTGTGAGTGGCACCCACAGAGCGCTCGGCAGCACGCGCAATTTTTACGCCGGCATGATGATCATAAAGTTTGAGGTACTGAGGTGGCATTGCCGCATTCCATGCTTTCTGTCATAATATCCCGGCGTTAACCAGGCCAGGGAACTTGTTATGTAATAATCTTCCTCATGAGATGTGTCATAACAAGGGAAGCATCCCCAAAATCGCACCCGTGAAATGTTTGAGTTTCATCCGTGTGGTACAGCTTTCCCGCTGGTCCAATAGCACCGCACCCGCTCTGGGTAGGAGCCGAATCCCACTTGCCGCGCCTCGGCTGGGATTCGAACCTCTTTTCTCCCGGGCCCGATCCTTAGTTGGAGGTGCTTACCACTACACCACTGGATCCGGTTTCAGTGCAAGAGACTTCGACAAAACATGGTCTGACAAGTTCACTCTTCTCCCACAGCGGTCAGCGCGGGTTCGAAAGTTTCGCTTCCGAGTCTTGACCGAGTGACCTTACTCACCTTACATCTCCCACCTTTTCTGCAGTACCTGTAATTACCAGGTGTTTCAGGTCGCTGCTTTCTATTGTTCCTTCAGCCCCCCCCCCACCCCCTGGTCAGCATAGCTGTCACTGCTTGTCTGTACGGGCGGTACGTTTTCGAGTGGAACTCTTCTGTCCCAGAATGGTCAGGAAGTCGGGAAAAGTCGGGTGTTGGGTGTCACCTCATTGCTATAGTGACAGACAGAGGAGGTGGTGATTCATCTAGTCACTCGGGTGTCCCTGAAAATAGAGAGAAGTTAAAAGCTGTTATGTTGAGTCCTCTTGTTCACGTTGACGGGGCTTGAGAGCAGGCGAGGTTCAACCCTGAAAGAGTGTCACAGAAAAAAAAAAGAAGAAGAATGTGGTACAGACTGTTTGGGTACGCCCCAGGGACCGTATGTAATAGTCGAGGTTAGGGCTTTTAGCCCCGGGTTAGAGCCTAACCTCGAACTAAACTAGCTCTAGGATTAAATTTTCTGTTTTTGGTGTTGTTGTTGTTGTTGTTTTAAATCAGGAAGCTGGCCTATTCCAGGAAGGTACCTGAGCCGTTATAGAAGGATTGTTTTTCTTCCTTTCCGTTCGCTTCCTGTTTTATATAATTTTGCTTTTGGGTTTCTTTTGTCCTAGTCTGGGTTAGGCCCGTAGCCGTGGGTTAAATTAACCTCGAATTTTACATACGGGCCCTTGATCCCGTGATAGACCCGGGGAGCCGGGATAGCCGAATGGTATAGCGTTAGACTTTCAGTGCTCGGGTCGTGAGTTCGAATCCCAGCTGGGGCCAAATATTTGTGCTGGCCTTTCTCTCGTTGCCCTGTCTTTGATATCGCCCATACTGACGTGGTGGAAAAAGGACGTTAAACTCCCAAACACCCACCCCCATGGTAGACCCAGCAGCAGTATTGTAATCATTTCGGGGCCTAAAAAAAGAAAAAAGAAAAAAAGAAAACAAAAAAGACACAAAAACCGATTTGTCTAGTTTCTTTTGACAGTGCCGTGTGTCGCGTGGCTTGTATTTGCACTCGAGTATATAAAAAACTACTTATTTTTTCCTCTCTCCCTCTCGGTGGCATTTTGCCGGCGCATTGAAGCGTCTGGGTGTTTGGTTGAGCAAACAGTCAAAGGACGACAAGGTTTAGAGAGGGATTAGGGTAATCTGAGAGTGAATGTAACTGGGTTACGGCCAGACAGTGGGGGGGTGCTTGGGTTGTGTTGGGGCTGGGTGTAGAATAGAGACACTTAAATCATTTGGCAAAGGGAGGGGGAGCAGGGGTTGTGTGTGTGTGTGTGTGTGTGTGTGTGTGTGTGTGTGTGTGTGTGCGCGTGCGTGCGTGCGTGCGTGCGTGCGTGCGTGCGTGCGTGCGTCTGTCTGTCTGTCTGTCTGTCTGTCTGTGTGTCTGTGTGTGTGTGTGTGTGTGTGTGTGTGTGTGTGTTTGCCGGGTTTGAAACTATATCTAACAACGGCAAGTTTGAGAACAACCGATCTTTTGATCTTGAAAATTTTTTTACCGTTGGAAAATGAAGGTCCCCCCCCCCTCCTTCTCTCTCTCTCTCTCTCTCTCGTCCCCTCCCCTTCCTCTTCCTCCTTTCCTTTTTCTCATATCTGTCCCAGATCGTTCCCTTTGATTCCTCCCCTCTGTTCACGTCATGTCACTTGAAAGACAAGGTTTGATTGTTTCTCGCCTGCTCCTGATCTCTCTGATGTCAGTTGAAAGGTAGGAGGAGGGACAACCAGCGAAACATAAATGACATGCAGTCAGTTATGCTTTGCGTCAGTTGGGCTTTTTTTGGTCGCCGGTTTGAAACCTCTTGCATCACTGAGCTGCACCAGTGACAGATGCATATACCGGTAGCCTACGTGTGTTCAGTTGAGTTTGTACTGTCGGTCTCTGTTGGTGCAGAAACGTGGTCTTCAACTTGATCTGTATCAGACTTCATATTCTGCTCTCTTCGAATACGGGGGGATTACCTGCACAACATTGGCCATATGACATAGTCAGTGTAGTACCAATTATCTAAGTGAGTGTGTCTGTGTATGTTACGTGTTGTATGTTTTAGTTCACCATGTGTCAGTTTTGGGCTGGTGGCCCGTAATAAGAAACGTTCGAGTTCGAGTTCGAGACTTCAGAGGCGGGTAGGTGGGGGTGGGTGTTTGGGGGTTTAACGTCCTTTTCCACCACATAAGAGTTCAGAGGCAGTGTAAATGAGCGCTGTGCTCGGTTGAGTGGGGGAATGGTTGAGGGAGGTGGGGGGAGGGGGGGGGAGGGATGGTGGAGGTGGTGGTATTCAATACCCACATATTAAAAAAATACTCTGAGGTGTCAAAAGCCGGGTAAGATCGTTTAAGTGATCGTTTAAATAAGTGTCTGAGCGGAAGGAGTTCAGTAATAATAATAATAATATCATTATCATTAATATTAATAATCCTGTACTCGTACTAAGAATCTAGGCACAGCCCCGATTAGTGCTTTTCGTGCTTTACAGGACACAGTAAGTCCATTGACGTCATTTGAGGAAAAAGACCATTCCGTCAACGGCTTTCTTCTTGAAATCACTCCTTTCGTCCTAAAATGACGGCATAGACATACTGTGTTTTTTCATTACACCGTCGGCAGGGGTCGCCAGCATAAATATGCTGAACTACCGTGCGTGTGACTGATAGCAAAACGTGCTTGTAAATCTGTGCTCTGCTTATGCATGTAGTACTGTGACAGATACTTTCATCAGATCTGATCACCGTGATGCTCATAGTCAGCACGTCAGATCAGACAATGTCACTCTGACCCTCGTAAATCACAGCCAGTCTGTCATCCTCCTAAACACTTGCTGCCTGGGAGGTGTGAGTTGGAGTTGAAAAAGGATCTACAGCTGTGATTTACAGTTGCATGTCAGCAGAGGTTATGTTTCTGTTGTAAATCCCACAGCTGTATGCTGAAATTTAAGTACAGCTATAAAGAGGTCTCGGGTCGTGAGTTCGATTCTCGGCTGGGGCCAAATATTGTGCTGGCTTTTTCATCGTTGCCCCGTCTTTGATATCACCCGTATGTGGTGGAAAAGGACGTTAAACTCCCAAACACCCAAACACCCACCCTGTAATTGTGAGTCTAATATAGTGTCCCTTTGTCTGAAATGTGAGGGCTAAAAGGGTTGGTGTTTAGTCTTATAATTATTGTCAAATAGCTTATGATCGTATCATTTTCATTTCAAAGCAACGCCGAATATTCAGGGTTTATCAAAGCTTTAGTCGACTTTCTCCCTTAAATGTCAGACAATGTAAAAACAACAACAACAACAAAACAACAGAAAAAAACCCTGTCTATATTCATTTAACTTGCTACTACTACTACTACTACTCTTACTACTACTGCTGCTATTACCACTACTACTACCTCAACGGGGAGGTAAACCCTTGAATTCAGAGCATCCTTAAAATTTCTCACCTCCCTTACGAGAGGACATTTGCTCCGCTTTGTTTGCGTGGTACCGGGGGGAAAACATTGTTACGCGCCTAGCTGTCCGCGTGCCGCTAGGTGTCTCTGCTTGTCGCGAGCAGGTAAAAGAGTATGTCAGTCACCAGTGATGTAGCGTTTGCTCAAGACTCGTGGGGAGGCGGGCGGATATTTTCCGTAAGTAATCTGCTGGCCATTCATCTTGTCATGAAGTTTTCAGCTGTCGGTGGTTCTACCGCCGCCTAAGCTCTGGGTTATTCCGGTCATTTATCTTGTCTTTAGTTCGAATTCTTTGCGCTCAGTGCCCGCATGTAAACGTCGGGGTTAGGGAGTACAGCCCCGGGTTAGAGTCTCACCTCGAACTTAACTAGCTCTAGGGTTAAATTTTCTGTTGTTTTTTTTTTGTTTTAAAGCAGGAAGCGGGTCCATTCCAGCAAGGTGCCTGTGCCGTTACAGAAGGATTTTTGTCTTTCTTTCTTCGCTTCCTTTTTTTAATTTTTTTTATTTAATTTTGTTTTGAGGTTTCTTTTGTCCTAGTCTGGGTTAGGCTACGGAGCCGTGGGTTAAATTAACCTCGACTTTTACATACGGGCCCAGCACAAATATTTGGCCTTAGCCGAGATTGAACTCACGGCCCGAGCATTGAAAGTCCAACGCTCTACCATTCGGCTTTCCCGCCTCCCAAATCAGAGGGATTAAATCAAGATCCTGATAACACAACAAACCTCTCGTTGGCGCGCATGTGCATCATACTTCTAGGTCTACTCCGGCCCTGTCTTGGTTACGATTCAGTGTAAGTATCTGTTGTCAGATGAGGTCGTGGGAGCGGGTGGGCGGGTGGGTGTTTGGGGGTTTAACGTCCTTTTCCACCACATGGGTGATATCAAAGACGGGGCAACGATGAAAAAGCCAGCACAAATATTTGGCCCCAGCCGGGATACGAACTCACGACCCAAGCATTAGAAGTCCAACGCCCTACCATTCGGCCACCCCTGCTCCCCCGGTTGTGGGAGCAAATAACAGGCTGTCGTCTTCTGAAAACAAACAGGGAAGACCTAAAACAAGCAAACAACAACAACAACAACAACAAAATGGTGAGAATCGAAGCAGATCAGGTACGTGTCTGTAGTAGATGCAGAGGATATAAAACTGATCAAGGGGTGAGCGGTGGTCTAATAGGTAGCGCGTCGGACTTAAACACTGCGCTACCGAACGACCGTCGCCGCTGTCACGGCGATGAAGCGTGGGTTCGAGCCCTGGTCGAGCTTTTGATATGTGATGCCAGTTCAGTTTTCCTGGCTGCCGGGCTGCTCGTCGAGGGTTTCTCTCCGGATTATCCGGCTTTCCTCCCACAGCAAAACTGAAAAAAAACCATGATAGGTATTGGGTGGCGCTGCACCGCGGCGACGCTCTTCGCCCAAATTTCCCGCAGAGCACGATAAAGTAATACAGGCATGTAACGGGGAAAAAAGCCATCCAGCTGACGCATCTCTGCGCCGAGGACAGCACGTCGTTGCATCGAATAAACCAGAGGAGAGGCGTATGGCGCGGTCCTCTCGCCAGCGCACGATGATCTTGTCATAGGCCAGTGCGGGGCCACAGTGAGCACTTCACACTCCGATTACCTCACTAAACCCACTTCAGTGTAGCTCTCTTTCTTTTTCCCTCTCTCATTGAGGCCCGCTCGCCCCGCTTTTCCGACCCGCCCACCCCTACACTCCCACGTGGACTCTCCCACCCTCACAGGCACACAACGTTGACAGTCAGCCGGACCGAGCTGTGTCGAGGGAGAGTCAGCATTCTGTTTTGAGGTCCCGTCCGGGTCGGATTAGCAGCAAGTACATGTAGTAGTGTCCGTGCAATTAGGCGAATAGTTCATGTATGGAGAATTCTGTGGAAAACGGTGATGCAGAGGGCCCCACCTCCCCACCTCTGATTCCCACCACACCTGGTCTGCGGAGAAGGTTAACGCGGCGGATTGCGTACACCCCTGCCAAGTACAAGGTAAAATGTAAACGCTTTTTCCAGCTGCACAGTCATGTTGTGTGTTATGTGTGTGTGTTATGCTAGGCCGTCTGGCATAAAGCTAGACTGTGGCTTATTTGTTGTGAGTTTTAGGGCCCCCGGCTGTTGCACTGACGTAGGCTACGTCAGTGCATGCATGCAGTACGTTAAATTTTGTTGACAGTTTGCATGTGAAAAACGTGTGTTGTATTCGGCCTCGGATGTTGGCGTTTCCCATACCACTGCAGGCGCTGAAGAGGGCTATAAACTGAAGTGGCGTGGGGTCGACTTACTAATGTAAATGATAATGGCGTATAAAGATGCTCGTGTGTGTGTGTGTGTGTGTGTGTGTGTGTGTGTGTGTGTGTGTGTGTGTGTGTGTGTGACAAGTCAGTGTGTGTGTGTGACAAGTAAGTGTGTGTGTGTGTGTGTGTGTGTGTGTGTGTGTGTGTGTGTGTGTGTGTGTGTGTGTGTGTGTGCGGGCGTGCGCGCGCGCGCGCTTTCAACCCCGCTACATGCCCGTGTACCTTTGCCAAACAACATGAACTGAATGTACACAAACCACGGATTTGAGAAGTAAAAAGAAGAGAAAGAAGAAGAAAAAATACCTTCCAACAACAACAGACTCCCGGCTGACTGACCTGAATGTTTGTCATTTTTGCATTAAATTGTAATAATATGAATACTTGAGATGCATGTCACAAGGCAAGACTTTATGTTAGTACTTTACTCGGCTGACATACAAAAACACGATGTTCATAAATAACATCCTTGTGAAAAGCGCTTCACTCCACTGTTAACCATAGCATTACAACAAAGATAGAGGAAGCGGGAAGGCAAAACACGACAAGAACTGTCCGCCCGGCCTTCCTGTTTAAGAATATGGTCGTAATGAAACAAACAAGCAAAACTCTTTGTTTATGGATGTCAGTGCTTCGGTTTGCAAAACAATAGACGTTTGTTCCCTGTTTTTGTGAGTGTGATGTCTGTCCATGCATTTTGTTGATGGGTACGTTTGTCAGCGCGTCGTACTGCTCATGATAAAGGACTGGGGGGGAGGTGGATTGCACGAGAAGGACAAGTGTGTTCGCGCTTTTAGGTATAAACGTCCGCTTTTTCAACACTTACCTGTATTCTCTACCGTGTGCCCCCCTCCAACCCCCCCCCCCTCCATTCCTTGCCCACTGACTCTCCACGCGCACACGCACGCACGCACGCACGCGCACACGCGCACACACACACACACACACTGTGACACACGCACGCACGCACGCACTGCACGCACGTACGCACGCACACCTCTTCCCAACTCACGCAACAGCAATCTGTATGCAATGCATGCATAGCACGCGTGAAAGGCAACTCGTATTTTAAGACGACGTGCCGACAGTTGAGACTCCTACTGCGAAACCGTCTCTCCCAGCCCGTGAGCCACCTTTACACGGGTGCTATCAATATGGGGGTGGTGTGTTTCAGGTGTTCTTTCAATTCTTTCGATTCAAAAGTTTCGACGACGATTGCCATAATTGTATTTGTGAAATGTGAACAAAATAATAATAATAATAATGAGCATTATATAGGCGTTTTACCCAATTTCATGAATCGGCTGAAAGCACCGCAAACTGAACCAAACACGCACGCTCACGTGAATCACACGCATTCTCTCACACACTGAACATAAACACATTACGATCACATGGTGCGAAGGGTCAGCTCAGCTATTTACATTTCGGAATTTAGAATTGGATTTATTTTTCAAATTTGGTGGGCTGAACATTTCCAAAGCAGAGGCCGGGGGAGGAAGCCGGAGTACCCGGAGAGAACCCCCGACGATCGACCCGAATGAACGGTGCCACATACGAGAAGGAAAATTTCTTTGACTCGAACCCCTGACCTCTCGCTTTGGTGACAAGTCTCTTAACCACTAGACCACCGACCGCACCGAGAGCATGCAGCTTTATATTGTAGTAAAGTATGAACAAAAGTCGTTTTCCCCGTGCTACTCACGTTTTAAAATGAGGGCGGGGGGGGGGGGGGGACTCGGTTTGTCTGTGTGTAAAAAAGCGGCCGTTTATCAAGTAGGAAATGAGGTCACTCGTCAAACCCTTTGCATCAGAAATACTCGCTGCAGTTTTGTTTCATACCCATGGTTTATCAGCCAGATAACCACAACAACTGAACAAAAACCTCAATTACACCAGAAACACACCCCGTTGTCTTGCTTTACTCCCGAGCCATTACATTTTCCGCCTGCACCGGTGTTAGCGCGTTCGTAATTCGATGATGGGTCTGACCTCAGCGGCTTCACAGTTGACATTTTGTGGTTTGGGAAGTTTGAGGGGAAACCGCTATATCCTCGCCAGCTCACGAAACAAGTATACCTTTTTCACCACAGCTTTATCACGACGGAAACGGGGATGTTGTGACCGAAGCTGCTCTTAGATTCCAATCTGGCCTCATTTCTCTCGATTTAAGGGTCAGTTTACATCTATTTTTGCCCTCGAAAATGAGCTGACAGTCGGCCGACGGCAAGAGAGTCGGGTGATGTTATCGTTTACCTTTACCTAACCCGGGTAGTTTACGTGGTAAGTGGGCCATCGGGAGGTCCTGTGCTTCAGTCATTGTCAACAGGCTGAACGCCAGTTTCAATTCTAATTAAATTCAATTCAATAATTCTTTATTGTCCTCAAGAGGAGGCAATTCGGTTGCGGCGTAAAAAGAGACAACAACCACATACACAATATAACATGTCCCAATAGTTAAATATGTAATATCACAACGATATCACGCACACACGCACACGCCCACACCCACACGCACACACGCTGTCCCACAACGCGTGTGCTTGTGTCAGTTCAGTCCTGAACTGTGGGACAGTATGTTGGAGAAACTTTATGGTTGTTGGTGACTCTAGAGTATATCAGTCTTAAAGCTTAGTAGTGAAGTTCTTTGGATGGAAGGGGGAGGGGGGGGTGCAGCGAGGGAGGGAGGGATACTCAGCAACTCACCTTACCTTGCGGACTACTCTTGCTCTTTGATTGTGCGTGGCAGCATGCTGTTAATTCATCCTGTTTCAGTGTAGCCAGCTGTTTCTGTGCACTGAGCACTCTCGATCTTCCCATTTTATTTTCTTGTATTTGTATTTTATTTAATTATTTAACACGCAGAATATTTATAGACAGACAGATGTTAGTCTTAAATTCGCTTAAATTCTTATATTTTATTTTATTGCGTGTTATTTTATTCTTCTAATTATTTATTTATTTGTTTGTTTATTTATTCAGTAAGGCTTCATTCCAGGTGCCCCGCCCCTTTGTCGCAATCCTTTACACTCAGCTAAACTAGTTTCTTCAGAACAATGTCTTGAAACGTCTGGCAGTCGTGTTCCACATCAAGACGGATCGTCACTGGATTTGTTCACCGGTAGTGCCGACACGTACATTGACACGTACATGTCAGCCCAAGTGCTCAACCTTTATGAGGGTTGGGAGCCTGTATGCTAGAGCATTCAGTTAACGTAGGCAGCATGTGTTGGGCGGTTTACTGTCTCGAGACCGTACCGCAAGTCATAAAAACAGTAAATTCTTCGAGTGTTTAAACCTTCTGCTTTCATTCTCACGGCGTTTGTGAGGCCCTTGTTCCTTGTCGTGAAAGGTTCCTAAGGCTTTAAAACTTTGGCGAAGGGGGCGCTGTTTCTATCTCTGCGCGCAGTAAAACGCTCCTTTCCCCCATACGCCCCCCCCCCCCTTCGCTCTCCCCCCCCCCCCCCCCTTTTCACACACCCTCCCCACTCCCTGCTCCCTACAACATTTAGCCATCTGGTCAAGTCACAGGGTCTATCGGACTGTCAATCAGTACATTGTCATGGTTCAGTGAAAACGTCTCTCCCTGGCGTACATTAAAGGAGCGTATATATATAATATTTTGTACTGACGGAGATGCAGTGACCCGCACGGAGAGGGGTGTTGGGAGGGGGGGGGGTGTTGGTAAGGAGGGGGGGGGGGACGTCCCAAGGACTGGACAAGCTTTGCCGGACTGATCACGGAAGCTCTGGGGATGGGCTGTCGTGAGGGTTTATGGACAAGGGAAACATTGCAAAGCAAAACTGGTGAGGGACCGACTCCTAGCTTGAGGGCCTACAGACTGCGAATTGACGCCACAGATTCACAGAAACACACACGCTGACAGACAAAAAGCCTCTCAGACGCGCAGACACTGACATACACACAGACAGACGTACACATGAACAGGCGGGGGACAGAGACACACGGACACACGCAGACGCATATATACAGACACAGATATTGGCTGAATAAAAACTTTTGGGATCGAGCTCCCTTGAACATTGCGTTCAGTACTCAAACTGCAACTGACGACGTCCGTTTCAATGTCAATCAGTTCCGGCCTTACGAAGTCTCGTAGCATTCTAGACACTGGATATTATTTCCTTGTTAAACTAGCTAAATCCGTGTTTGCTAAGCCAACTTTTGGAACAGTTTGGCATGTGAGTGCGCCTGTACGGGCGAAATACTTTATCTTGATGATTAGTACAGCTCTTAATGCGACACAATGTTGTTTACACTTTGCGCGAGCGGTTGAACATTCAAATTCCACAACTGTTGTTACATCACTTGAGCACTCAGTGTGGTCGCCGCGTCATCGAGTACGTTTCTGCTGGCTCAGTTCCAGCATTACAGACGCTGTCACTCAGGCTGTCCAGATGTCTAAGTGGTGTGATGATGGATTCCAAGAAAATAGCGCAGGGACGATCTGTGAGCACGACAAAGTGGTAGCATAAGCCCCTTTATATAGTATACGGAATTACGGACTGGTACGATAAGACATGAGATAGAAGATAATCATGATTCATTTGACTGGAGTTTCAAGCAGGATACCGCTACTTCACTATATTTATTTGTCATCACTCAGTTTTTAGAGCCGGGATGGCCGAGGTGGTCAGTGGAGTATCAATGCTCAGGTCGTGAGTTCGATTCCCGCATGAAGCCAAACTTAGTGCTGGCCGTTTCTTCGCCGGTTGCGCCGTTTCTTACTTTCAGTGGCGGAATTTGACGTTAAACCCGCAAAGAACCAGTCTTTACTCATTGAGAGAGAGAGAGAGAGAGAGAGAGAGAGAGAGGTGCAGTGAGAAGTCGCTTGATTTTTAACGATTTTTCAATGATGTTTCGATCTTACTCGAACCTTGAACTTTCCTGCCGACCCAGCTCCTCCTGTCTCCGGTGCATAAACATGCATCAAATCAAATGCAGGGTGTGTTCAGTCTCACTGCGGCGGAGGTGGATGACCGTGATGCCGGGGCACTTAGTCACTGCACGCGGGACCAGGGTTACTAATGTCGCTTGTTTGTGTCCTGACACTAGCAGTGAGCGTAAGCATACTTCACAGGGCAGGGGACAACCTGTGTCCCGAGGAACGGTGAGACGCCGGAGATACTACAGTAAAGTAATGTTATACCTGTACTAGTGAACTTTGAAAGTGCTAACGATTTCAATTTGCGGCCTCATTTTCCTCCATTGCTTTCCCTGTCTTTTGTTGATAGGTATTACAGTAAGGGCTGTTTAGACAATGAAATAAACCTTACAGATATCTGCCTCAGATGGGAACTGTGGAAACTTTCCAAAGTGTCTCGTTTCGCCCCATGTTATCTGAGTTATGCGGGCAAAAAAAAAAATTATAGTAATGAGAATAATGTTATTATCGCCACTGCTTTATCCTTTGTAGGTAGACTACAAACAACAATAACAACAAAAGTCCAGAACATTTACAGCGACAGAGCTTGAACGAAACGAAACGAAACGTAACGCAGTTCACTGGCGCTTCTAAACTTCACTATTATCACTGCCGCCGTGATGTCCATGTGAACTTTGTAACGTTTTGTTGAAGATCTCACTGTTATCTCACTGTATTTGCGATGTACTACAAGTCTGGCTTCACACTGTACCTCAGATGGCTGCCTGTGGTGTCCTCCGCTCATGACAAGTCGGTGACTGCGTGCATGGGTATAGGTGGAGAGTGGTTAGTCAGTCAGTACAGCTTGCATCACGGACTGTGAGAGAAGTCTCTAGCTCCATACTGAATTACTGCTGTGCTTAAAGCTACGTCAGACGTGGCGATTTTGCTCGAGGTAAAATGAGGCTAACATCTTTCTTCTTCTTTTTTTTTCAACCCCATTGGAGTGATATCAAAGACAAACAAAGAAATAGCCAGCACAAAGTGGCTGCCGACTCAATTACCCCCCTCCCCCTACACACACACACACACACACACACACACACACACACACTCCCCTTCCCCCTCCCCGCCCCTTTACCCACCACCCCTATTCGCCTCAACAGAATCTAATCCTTCAAATCATAGATAAAATATTGTGGAGCTGCAGAACGTACTTTCAGTTCGATACCTCGTCGTGCTTATTAAAATTTCCTGTTTACTTCAGGAGACAGATCATACATAGACCGAAATATTGAAAGCCACAAAAAAAAAAAAAAAAAAAAAAGATTTCCACACGTAACCGGCTGTGGGTAATTCAGATTTCTTCAGGATTATATTTTCCCTTGAGGGGACATACGAATTTGAGGATTAAAGAAACAGCGTATGGCGATGTATACTCGACAGCTGTGGTTTGATGCAGTGACAGTGATGGATCTAAAGCAGGATGGGGGGGGGGGGGGATACTGTGATCAAGTCCCGTGGTATGCGTTTGAATAAAAGTAGCTACTTAAAGTCCCATCGCATGCGTCCGGTATCTGACCTCATAAACAGTTACACCCTCACACAAGCCGGCATTGAGCAGACAGAAGTCGAAACGCACAGCGTCTGCCGCAGTCTTGTCACTAGGAGAGCTCCAAGCCGTTGAAGTTCTTGTTCACACGACCAGCAAACATCGCTCATCAGTGTATGGAAGTTAAAGCTTGTACTAAACTTAAGATATAGGCTAAACTTTAAGATATAGGTTATTTCGAGCGCACAGGCACTCTCAAAAACACAATTGTTCTAAACACAAACAAAAGTTGTCCGTTAACTTGCACTTGTTCGACCCCTGAGCATTACTATAAGCCCTGCTTGTTCATGCTCAGTAATTGTTTGTTTGCACAAATTGTATTTGCAATAAACCTGTTTAAACCAAAAGTTGTCTTCTCTCAAGCCCAGAAATGTAGGAAGTGAGCCTTTAACTGACATCATCCTGACATCATATTGCCGAGGAATGCCGAGGAATGCAGATGTTCCCGCGCTTGTGACATCAGGCAGGAACACCGAAGGGTACGGATGATTGACAGCTGATACCGATTTAGTGGTGTAAGGTTGAAACCGTGTTTTTTAGCATGCTTATTTGGGCGGTGTTGACCGACTTGCCCCAACCTTCATCATGCTACACTGAGCGTCAACAAGACGTCAACGTTTTCTCTAAAACACAACCTCACCACACTGATCCCATCCCCGGTCACCCCAGCATGCGGTATCACGCAAACTGAGTCCAAGTTTAGCTACACCTTTGTACGGTCTAGTTTCAGAGTCGGTGTCTGTCCTCAGAACTACTGTTCACAGTGTTAAATCCAAAATGAGAAACCTCACCTTAAACTGGACGCCAGCTCTGTCTGTCTGTCTCTCTCTCTCTCTCTGTAGGAAGGGGGGGGGGGGCATTGTTACTTGTTATGGTAACAGAAAGATATTACGTGTCTTATTTAGTGTAAGCGAGTCATCGGATAACCTCTTTGCCGATACACTTCGCTGCTAAAGGTTAGCAGGGTGCGAAAAGATACGACCTCGTTGTCACGGTTGGCACGTGCCACAGTAGGCTATATGTTGAACCCATGATAAAAGAAAGTGTGTGAATTCACATCTGTATTGTATAGTGTCACTAGCGTGAGGTTACATCAGGTGAAAGGGCCGTACACGTACTCCACCCTTAATAAAACTGGTGACACAAGGCCCACAGTAGGAGTTAATGTGACAGGCGTAACAGGGTGTGTAAATTTTAGTGAGGCGTGTGTGTGTGTGTGTGTGTGTGTGTGTGTGTGTGTGTGTGTGTGTGTGTGCGTGCGCGTGCGTGTGTGCGTGCGTGCGTGCGTGCGTGTGTGTGTGTGTGTGTGTGTGTGTGTGTGTGTGTGTGTGTGTGTGTGCACGGTGTGCGCGCCCGCGCCCTGGCTAGATTTAACAGTTTCGGTCAGTTGATGTGAGCGCAAAAACAGGATGTGTTTTAGT
>JACVVK020000008.1:1332500-1520000 GCA_018292915.2 Batillaria attramentaria | reverse complement strand
TGTGCAGTTGACATTAACAGGTTAGCGCACTTAGTGCCGTACAGTGTTCTTGTTGACATCGGGTTAGCTTTCTGGGTCGGTTGGTCTTTCACTCGTTGAACCGCTTAGCATTGCATGACAAACTCTTACGACTCGTCCCCCTGTGTTCGTTTGTTGTCCACGGTGTCTTGAATCACCGCATACCGATGCACCCGAGGGAATGATCTTGATTTGTTAACAACACCGGTTCACTACGACTGATGATGCATGCACTAGGAGTGCCCAGGGCTGTTGTTGTTTGTGTGTCTGACGTATTAAGGGTGAGTCCGTATTTAAGGCGGATCTTAGGGTGAGGGTTTCCATTCACTAACGGGACTGTTTCATGAGCGTTTGAGTGAGAATAGATCGTCAATATGCCGGGGGAACACGTAAACTCAGATACGATTCTTCCCAGCATGAAGGAACTTCCTGAACCTGGCGTATGCACAAGAGCTGTTGTTCGTAAGGTCTGTATATGTCTGTATATTTAGTTTGAGCTTAATGTACTTTGACCGGGAACGTCTCGGAAAAGGAATTTTTGAAAACGCTTGTAGGAACATAGCTTGCAGAACCGACAGTCAAAATTTTATCTTCTTCGGAAAGCAAGGCCGACAGGAAGGACCGGTTGAACTGAACAGACGTCAAACATTGTTAGTTCTGGATTTATCGTTCCCGCAAGAAAACAAAAAGAAATGCAAAGCAGTCACACTTATCTATATAAGTAAACTGGGGAGCCGGGGTGGCCGAATGGTAGAGCGTTGGACTTCTAATGCTCGGGTCGTGAGTTCGTATCCCGGCTGGGGCCAAATATTTGTGCTGGCTTTTTCATCGTTGCCCCGTCTTTGATATCACCCGTATGGTGGATAAGGACGTTAAACCCCCAAACACCCACCCACCCCTATATAAGTAAATTAAATCTTCGACTTTGTGTTGCCGCGGCTTCAGCCTGTTTAGAGCAGTTCTGTCGTGAAATGATGAAAGGGCTTAGGTGCTTTGAAAATCCATGGCGCTTATGCCCCGTGTAATTTTACCAAATGGCGGTAACGTAACGATCCGTCCAGTTCCGTGTTTCGAACGTTACCTGTTCAGGGACACTGCCTTCTTGACCTTTGGCGACCGGCAAGTGTAGCTGTCTGAATACCTGAGCGCAGGTTTTAAACATTTGAACTTTTCCACTGTAATGTTTGTTCCTCGCCCTGGAGAAGAGGTTACCTTTCACGGCCTTCTGCAATAGAAAACAGTGCAAACTGACACAGTGAAAGTCACGTTTGACAAGGGTAACAGAAAGCAGCGTGACTTCAGTTTGCTGTGTTTGGAGACGTTAAATGCGCCCATGTTTTTAGATTCGAGTCGAAGGGTAAGATTTGAAGAAAAAAGAAAGGAAAAAAAGGAAACAATTTTGACACACATAGTCCCATCAAAGAGAGATTTTTCCAAAGAGCGTGTGTGTGTGTGTGTGTGTGTGTGTGTGTGTGTGTGTGTGTGTGTGTGTGTGTGTGTGTGTGTGTGTGTGTGTGTGTGTGTGTGTGTGTGTTACAGTACGTTTTAGGAAGAGAGAGAGAGAGTGTGTGTGTGTGTGTGTGTGTGTGTGTGTGTGTGTGTGTGTGTGTGTGTGTGTGTGTGTGTGTGTGTGTGTGACTATGTTCTGCTCGCTTCTTTTTGTTTCTTCTTCTCTTCGTGTTTAAAAAAAAAAGAAGCTTTTACGACCGGGATGTAATAATAAACTTACATCTCACATCCCGCGGGAAGAGATCTAAGAAATAATGCTTACTTGACAAAACAACAACAACAACAACAACAAAACCCAAACACCTAGCTGAGAGCAAAACTTACCCTCAACGTAACTGAGTGACCACGAGGTCGTGGACCCTCACGAACAATTATTTTTGCATGTTCCATGCTGAGGTTGCTTTTCTGGTTCACCGCTGTGCGCACACTAAGAACTTATTTTCACGCCCGTGGCGAAAAATTCTTGAGAGGGTCTTTACCTGTTGGTGTATGTAGCACCGCAGTATGTTGTTCTGTGGTTTATGCTTGTCCTTCACGGTAGATGTAACAGCATGTCACGGTGTATATTTTGCCGTCTTGGCAGTCCTAGTAATGATATATGTTACGGATTAGGCCTGAGAGACTTCATGCTGTTTTGGGCTGCGTGAGAACCTTCCTGTAATTACACATCGGGACCGTGAGGTGGCCGTCACAGCCTTTCGATAAACACGTTAATTTTTGTCTCAAGGGGAAGATGAGACGTTCCAAATCCCCCCCCCCCCTTCCCCGCCGCCTTTTTACCTCCTACACACCTACACTACCACTTACACACTGATGTACAGTGACGGTATTCAAAAGTTGTTATTGAATGTCCCCCTTCCCCACTCCCGCCACCACCGCCCCGCCTCCCTCCACTTTGATCTATTTTCTGCTTCTGATTTTTGTCATTTAATACTTCGCCGCAGTCATTCCATCGCATCTTTCTTATCTGCCATCAAACACAAGTACACCCTGTTTACCTCGTTTCCCTAGTAATCCAAGACGTTTCACAATCGACATTACAATAGACCACATTTACAGGTGCTGTCCTACAAAGTCTGAACATCTTCAGCACTACCAGCCAAGGAAAGAGACGCAGACTGCATCGTAGTCAGAGAACTGACATTACAGTAGACCACATTTACAAGTGCCGTCCTACAAAGACTGAACTACTAGCCAAAGAACGAGACGCAGAATCGTAGTCAGAGAACTCACATTACAATAGACCACATTTACAAGTGCCGTCGTGTAAAGAATCGTAGTCAGAGAACAGGGTGATCCCACGCCGGCACCTCCCGCATCTCCAATCATGTAGCTCCATTTTGGTATTCTACCAATCTCTTTTTACCTGGTTTCTACGTATTGTATTGGGAAGTATTTTGTTATGCATTTGTACAAAGGTCTCTTATACCAAAACCCCTTGCTAAATGCCATGTATCGATTGGTGTGTTACAGGAAGAAGATGAGTTCATCGGATTCGCCACACTACCAGACCAGGTCCACAGGAAGGCCGTGCGAAGAGGTTTTGACTTCACTCTCATGGTTGTTGGTAAGTTTTGTACGCACATGTAGTCTATCATCGTTCATAATGTCATGCTTAACGCTGTTCCTTCATCAGTCATGTACAGTTCGGTTGTCGTATCATCCATCAAGATGTTTCGCTCGTTGCGTGATCAGTTCGTGTACAGAGTTGTAAACCAGTCGAACAAG
Organism: Batillaria attramentaria; assembly: GCA_018292915.2. NCBI lineage: Eukaryota > Metazoa > Mollusca > Gastropoda > Batillariidae > Batillaria > Batillaria attramentaria. The sequence goes on along the minus strand of JACVVK020000008.1, from coordinate 1,516,745 downwards.
AAAACAGGCTTTGATGCAAGCGTCGCGTATGACTGAAGTTGTACATGTGCGACCTGCGTCGGTACTTTTGGAAGCTGTGATTGTCAGTTTTGCGTTCCTTCTTAACATTCAGTTTTCTACACGTGCCCGCCCCCCCCCCCCCAAAACACACACACACACACACACACACACACACACACACACACACACACACACACACACACACACACACACACACACGCGTATGTTTGTACACCTTTTATTGTATGTTTAATCGGCGGTCACAGAAAGTGTAGGTTTTCGTTTTAACGGTTTTGTTTATTGCTATTCAAACGAAAAAGGCAACGTGAACGCCCATGATTTCGTTCTTCGGACTCATTAATTCATTCAGTGACACCCGAAATAATTACACGAGTCAGTCGCTGCTACTGAGTTTTCTGCGTACATAGGTATGTGCGTGTGTGTTCTCGTGTGTGTGTGTGTGTGTGTGTGTGTGTGTGTGTGTGTGTGTGTGTGTGTGTGTGTGTGTGTGTGTGTGTGTGTGAGAGAGAGAGAGAGAGAGAAAGAGAGAGAGAGAGAGAGGCGGAGCACATATGCATCGTGCTAACAAAACGTTTTGGGGGTTTGTTTGTTTTTCTATTGTTGTTTTGTATTTTGTTTAGTTGGTTTTTGTTTTATCCACGACCGCACACGTGTTTTCATTTTGTTATGTACCGTGAAATACACAACTGTGGTGAAGCCAGCCTAAGGTCAGTATGAGTGTAAGATCTGGACAAAAGCTACAACGCGAATAAAACTACATGCCCATGCTAAAAAAGAGACCATGTTTTCTTTTACGAGCCAGACTCCTCCTGTTTGTATGTGGGATGCTTTTGACAGAAGTTACTGTAGCCAGCGAGACGGTCACAGAAAGCAACGACGAGACTCGAACAACCGCCCGTGCTAGGGAGTTTGTTGTTGGTGGTGGTTTTTGTCGTTGTTGTTGGTTTTTGTTTGGGTTTTTGTTGTTGTTATTGTTTTGTGTTTGTTTGGTGTTTTGTTGGGTTTTTCCCGGGAAGGGGGTGGGGGGGGGGGTTCTGCCCCAACTCCTCACCAGCTCCAATGGCCGTGCACCTCCCAGGTCATGGGGCCGTCCACGCTTGTGTTTTAGTATTCGAACCGCAACTATTACAGATGCTGTGCAATGCTTCCCTTCCCCGACTCTTCCGTCCTCCTACCCTTTTCCTAGTCTGCGACGTGTCAGTGGACACGATACTACATGGCACAGTCCCGTCTGCATGGAAAATGACCAGAAAATGAGTCTAACAGCGGACTATTGTGAGCTTATTACTATAAATACAGGATCCAAATCTGCACCACTAGAATTGGTCATTATGAGGACACTGTCTGGCCCACGCCTTCCAACCCCGGACTGCTCTTCCGTCAATCGGTAAAAGACCTACGCGCCGTGGATTTGAGAGGCGCCTAAGACCTTTTGCCATATTACGACACAGCTGTTCGCAACCTCTCCCTCGGTCTCAGCGCGTTCCCGTTTCCACCCATCTCTTCCGCCTGCGTCCAGGCCAACTTCCGTGTTGTTTGCCGACAAAGACATATTTCAGACAGTTGTCATATTTTACCTCTGATGTCGTGGAAACTTGCTAGGCCGGGCCGGCAGGCAGGCAGGATTTCATGGGGTTGACATCGTAAATCAGACCCAGCGGGCTCAGCTTCAGACCTTGTAAACACTGATCCTTAGGCCACGCGATTCGAGTAGGCAGGGCTAACAATACGGCGTTATGTACAATAAGTGTTAGTGTTTATAAGGGTTTTCCGGGGGGATAAGCGAGTGTCGGTGTGAAGTACAACCGGAGTGAGTAATCGCACTATATTTGTCTAAACATATTATGGGATGTCATAGTGAATCATATACATGTGTAGGGCCCACTGTTGATAAAGGAGAGGTTGTGTTGTGTTCTGGCCATGACCATATTAGGCATGAATGCGCCAGGATAAGAGGATGGGGGTGGGTATTGTGGGTTTAACGTCCTTTTCCACCACATACGGCTGATATCAAAGACGGGGCAACGATGAATTAGCCAGGACAAATATTTTTCCCCAGCCGGGATACGAACTCACGACCCGAGCATTAGAAGTCCAACGTGCCATGATAAGAAGAGTTAGTTAGTTAGTTGTTTAGGGCTTAACGCCGCGCACCATGATAAGAAGAAAATAAAACGAGGCAACGTGACGCCCGTAAACAAGGACCGTATATTATGGTATGTTTAAAAAATGATAATAGTCTGTCAGTGAACATTGAGGTTATTTCTGAATGACCGAACACTTCAGTATGTCACGGCGGACATGACGCCGCGCAGACTGGCTGTCCTTCACGGCCGGTCCAGAAAACCTCCATGGTCTGCCCGCCTCATTTCCCCACAAGGTGGGGAGCCGGGATGGCCGCATGGTAGAGCGTTGGACTTTTAGTGCTCGGGTCATGAGTTCGTATCCCGGCTTGGGCCAAATATTTGTGCTGGCTTTTTCATCGTTGCCCCGTCTTTCATATCATCCGTATGTGGTGGAAAAGGACGTTAACCCCCCCCCCCAAACACCCACCCACCCTTCCCACAAGGTAATGCCTAGTAGGCAGCTGCTTTCATGTTACCCCTCCTCCCCTCCTCCTCCTTTTCTCATTTGTACCGTATGGTCGTTCTAAAACGCTCTAAGGTTTTCCCGAACGAAGAGATGGTCCTTTTGGCCGTTGCGACCAATATCGTGACTTTGCGGCTTTTAATAGTAGAAAAATATGACTTCCTTTGGCGTAACGCGTCCATACCTATACTGCAGACCGATCGACAAAGTCGATAAAAATAGCCACCAATCAGCGCTGTCTAGCTGGTCCTCAGTCCGCAACCAAATAACGTTGTGTGCTTAGTATACGGTACGCTTCTTCGTACGTAGAACAACATTACACCCAAACAGAGTCACCACAATGGTGCTATATTGTATAATATTATTGTGTCCCTTCTTATGCACATGATGAAGCGCATTCAATGGAGAGTTTTTCACAGCGTGGTAGTATGCCTTACAAACTTTCCATTGAGACTTCAGTGCTCGGGTCCGTCATGTGTTCGAAACCCGCTGGGACTGAGCCCAGAATTTGTGCTGACCTTTCAAGTTCCTCGTTGCCCCTTGTCTCTCATATCACTCATATGTGTTGGGGGGGGGAGGGGGGGGGAGGAAGTCACACCGACCCCTAACCGACAAACCAACCAACCAGTCCCGTCCAGAATACTATCAGGTTTGTCTTGAAAGTTGAATCTACAGGCTCCAACCCTGACACAGATTATTCATTAACGGCGAGGGCCACGCAGCTGACAGTGGTGACCGTAGTGATTAATTTGTTACACCATATACCTGTGGCGACCGTAGTAATTATTAATCTGTTACACCATATACCTCCTGCGGGCATGCCTGTTTGAACACCTGGACGGCGCCCCTGGTGCAGAGGTCGTCAGTTATTGCGATCATTTCCGCGTTCAACTGACCGTCGTACGTACAACTGAATGAATTCTCTGCCTGTTCTCGTTTGTGTGTTATGGCGGTGTTTCACTTGTCAATCGAACGTCTGTCAGTACAGCCGCATTTTTATGGGAACAAAATTATCAAGTGATTGTTGTTCAGTTGCATACGTGCGCTTAGTCATGATGTCCCTCTCTCCCTGTAATCGAGGGTCATGGACCCAACCATAGAAAACAATCAACACATTAATATCTCTGTGGTGGCTGGACCAATATTTATGTAATGATAGGACACAACTAACGCTGAATAACGCTCCATGAAAATATGCACTTTACCCCTACAAGTTACAGTGTGTGCGTGTCTCAATGGAAAATGTCCAACGGTAACACTGCAAGGTGAGGTTTGCCGTGCGCAATAGGGGATCCCATTCTAACTTCAATCAAGCTCAGCTAGTAAACATCATCGTACAGCTTAGGTACGCTGCCATTTTCTTACATTAGCCTGACGTTTTCCTATGCTTAGCCACCACGCAAAAGATATAGCCACCAAAAAGTTTGTTCGCTTGGATCGGCCTTAACTCAGGACTGATGTGACTTCCCCGATCACTCATGGGTTACCCGAACTAACACGTTCATAGCTGTCAGAATCGAGCTGCTGCGTTGTCTAGTACCATCCCCTGTCATTGCAACACACACACACACGCACACACGCACGCGCGCACGCACGCACGCACACACACACACACACACACACACACACACACACACACACACACACACACACACACACACACACACACACACACACACACACACCGACACCGGCACACACACACACGCCGGCACTAACATTTGCTGAATCAGTTACACCTCGACCTTCATTCTCCAAGTCAGTCAGTGTTGCTTATTCGGTTTGTCAGTGCAACTTGTTTATTTGCTTATTGGCATTTCAGTTGTCGATAAATTACACAAGGGTTTCTTTCTGTTTCAGGTGAAACGGGTCTGGGCAAATCCACACTGATCAACAGTCTGTTCCTCACGGAACTATATAAAGACAGAGAGATCCCGCCCGTTATTGGTAAGTGTGTCAACTCAGTTGTCCAGTCCGTCCGTCTGTCAGCCTGTCTGTCTGTCTGTCTGTCTCTCTCTCTCTCTCTCTCGCTCGCACATGTGTGTGTACATGTGTGTCTTCCAGGAAAAATTTTATTAAAAGGAGACGTTAAAAAAACCTCAACACTTTGTGAGTCGGCTTGGTGCTTGCGGCAACGCAGTGTAGAGCATACTGATACCACTCTCCCACGTCTTCCAGATAAAAACGATCCCCTTACATTTTATGGCCACAAAAGCTGCGCTGATTGTGCATTTCTCGCACTTCAAGCGGCGTTTAGTTCGTTGGTTCGCAGGCATAAGTTTCCATTCGGCAGTGTGTGCATTTGTCAGTCGTGGGTTTTTAGGCTGTAGCTTATTTTGCGCTTTATTCAGACCGCCAATAGCGGACCATCTGAAGTAATAGTCTGTGGTTTTTCATTGGGGCTGTCATTATTACTGATGATGTTCACTTGTTCACTGCTGTCAACAGACTGATTATTGTCTCTTTTTAGTTAAAAACAACAACAACAACAAAACAAACAACAGCAACAAGAAACATGCACCAACGACAACAGCAGCGACAAAAGAACACGCGCGCACACACACACACACACACACACACACACACACACACACACACACACACACACACACACACACACACACACACACACACACACAGTGTGTTAGTGACCGCTGGTGTCTTCTCTTGTATTTTAGAGAAGGTTTTGTTCAGGGATGTTCCCCCTGACAGCATCTTCAGTTTCTTGAAAGAGTCAAATGTGTTTTATAAATTACAGACATTTCAAATAATACGGACTCTCCTTGACTTCTTTATGTTTAGTGTTCAAAGGTCTTGGATGTAGGCTACTAAGAGATGAAACTTGTTTATCTCATTTAAACTGGAAAGATTTTTTTTTTTAATAATAATGTACTTTACATCTTGTTTTAAGGAATACCCTTTATTTTTTAGGATTTGGCGGAGAACGTCCTTTTTTAACCGCGAAAATTTAATAGTCATTGTTGCTTGCGTGGCGTTAAGCCGGCCCCAACTAACTAACTAACTTGTATTTCAGAACTCGTCAACCGGACGGTGAGCATAGAGAAGAAACAGCTTGAGATTGAGGAGAAAGGGGTGCGGGTGAAGCTGACCATCGTCGACACACCTGGCTTCAACGATGCCGTGAATGCGGAGGACAGGTAAAAGTGAAGTGCTGGTGCATGTTCACGTAAGCTTAGGGCTGTTTCGCATGTCCGGTCACACAGCTGTGCGTAATGTTTCATTGGCACAGCAAGACGTTCCTACTAAAGGAGAACTGGGAGGGGAAAAGCCTGGGAACGGAAGATACGGGTTATGGGAAAGGGTAGATAGATAGACTGAGAGGGAGAGAGAGAGAGAGAGAGAACGAACGAACGAACGAGCGAAACTTTATTTTACAAGGATAAAAGATTAGGTACGCAGACCTGCCTTACATCTTGTCCTTGCTAGGCTACGTATATATACAAAGTAAGTTAAGAGAGAGAGAGAGGGGGGTGGGGTGGGGGGCTGCGTGGGTGTTTGGGAGTTTAACTTCCTTTTCTACCACGTATTGGTGACGTCAAATGCGGGGCAACGAGAAAGATGCCAGCACAATATTTGGTCCCAGCCGGGATTCGAACTCACGACCCGAGCATTGATGGTCCAACGCTTCTACCATCCGGCTCCCACAGAGAGAGAGAGAGAGAGAGAGAGAGAGAGAGAGAGAGAGAGAGAGTTCAATTAGTTTCGGATAGTGTTTGACGACCTGTGTGGTCTTAGTTTAATGAATTCTAGTCAATCAATATTCCACACTTAACACGGGAGGAAGGAAGGGGGGGGGGGAGGGGTCCGGGAGGGATCGACACAACAGACTGATTCCGCTCGGCGAATAATGTGATCACACACTTGTGTCACCTGTTTTGCCATGAAATGTCATGGTTTTCCATTCTGGCTCTCATAATTATTTATGCGAATAAAACATTTTTCAGTGTTAGATTTTCTTTCATGTCCTTTCCACTCCCCCCCCCCCCCCTTCATTCCGTTTAAAAAAAAATTGCACAGTGAATCCGACCGAAAACAGGAGATTGTGGAAACTACAGAGATAAAGAATCTGATGATTGCCATTTGGAGGCCATTTTTATTTTATTTTATTTTTTTAATGTTTTTTTTTTGTTTTTGTTATTTTAAGCTTTGCATGGAGAGATCCATTTCATTAGTGTTCTCCAACCAAAAAGTTAAAGAAAAATAAATAAAGAAAAATAAAATAAAAATCCCTCTTGCTTCTGTCACAGCTGGAAGGCCCTTGTGGACTATGTAGACCAGCAGTTCCAGCAGTACTACCGCGATGAGAGTGGACTGAACCGCCGGAACATCGTCGACAACCGTGTCCACTGCTGCCTCTACTTCATCTCTCCATATGGTCACGGGTGAGTGGCTTGTTACAGGTACCACATTCACGTACATGTACAAAGTAAAACCAGTCTTGTGTGACCATCAAGTTCGCAGATGGTCCGACGTGTGTATGTAGATAAGATCACGTATGTGACTCTTGGTATAAAATTATTGGTGGTCTAGCTAATACACAATTAAGATCTTCACGGCCACTTTGGAAAGGGACTGGTACGTCAGGAAGCGATGGAGAAAAGAGATAATGTACTTGTCAGTATTGAAGTTGCCTGAGCTTCTGCTCCATGGTATAAATTAAAAAAACTGATGGGTAGTGCTACTGACATGATAAAGGCAACATATTTGAATCACTCCTGGAGACCGGCTCAGACACTGGCGGGCATTGGAACCTTCCAGCAGCTCCTAGCAACTATTGCTAGGGCCTGTAAACAAACAAATGAATAGATAAATAAAGATATACTTTACTGACGCAGCTTATTGGTGGGAAATTCTTGTCATCCAGGCTTTCACACAATAACAGAGATAGGTTGACGTATGTTCATATCACCCCTCCACTGATCTTAAAAAATGTCATTGTACGAAGCGGTACCACTTCCTTCTCGTGTCGGCGCCAGTTTGGTAACAACCTGTCAAATGCGTTTATCTGTCATCTATGCGTTTTGGGTAGAAAGCGTTCGCTACACAGACACCATGCCTACAGCCTGTAGGAGCGACATGACTCATGAGTAGCAATGACCTCAGAGCATAAAGAGTGTTCTTTCTTTCTTGCAGGTTGAAACCTTCCGACATTCAGGTGATGAAAAAACTCCACCACAAAGTGAACATCGTGCCACTGCTGGCCAAATCAGACATTCTCACAAAGCCGGAGGTCAAGAAGATGAAACAACGGGTGAGTACACCTAATACACTGTATTTTAATTATTAAAGATTGGGTTTCGGCTGTGGGGTAGTTTCTGTAGTCCGAGGAAGGTGACAGTGGAGAAAGTTGTACCCCAAAGCCGAGCCGCACCTGACCCATCGCTGTAGGAGAATTGAGTTAAAAACAAGAATTGTTATACTTCCATGTGTGTGTGTGTGTGCATGTGTGTGTGCATACATCCGTGTGTGATAGTGTGTGTCCGGCTGTGCGCATCCACAGTGTGTGTGTGTGTGTGTGTGTGCGTGCGTGCGTGCGTGCGTGCGTGGTGTGTGGTGTGTGTGTGTGTGTGCGTGCGTGCGTGCGTGCGTGCGTGCGTGCGTGCGTGCGTGCGTGCGTGTGTGTGTGTGTGTGTGTGTGAAAGGGACATGGGAAGAACATAACGTTTAACATTTTCTTATGGTGGTTTACAACTTTTCTGACACCCATGAGAAGAACTTGTCTCTCTAATGCTGCCACGACTCAAAATGCTTTTCAGATTATTGAAGAGATTGACAACAATGACATCCACATCTACGAGTTTCCTGACTGTGATAGTGATGAAGATGATGACTTCAAACAGCAGGACCGAGAACTAAAGGTACTGTCTCTGAACCTCACGGGGGATAACATCCACCGTGTCACTTGACTTGAAGGTGTACAATGATATGATAATTTACAATCAGAAAACATTGTTACCTGCAAATTTCTCCAGAATCACTTGATCATCAGCAAAACCACGCTAGGGGACAACAGCGCCGGGGTAAAGCACATGACTGAGCTCTTCCTAACTTTTCCTCGCATGCCCTTGAATCTTCACACATGCGTTGCACTATTTGGACAGACCCTCAATGACAATGACTGTGCTTCTCGTGCTTCACGTGGAGAGGTTACCCTCCATGAACCATGCACACTAGTCCCCAAAATTGTTCATTTGTATTCTTCAGAAATTCTGTTCAACGGGAGTTCAACTTCACATTGTGTATATCTAATACCTGTAGACTTCAGCTGATTTTTTTTTCCAATTTCTTGGCAGTAATTTTTTTTAAAGATTCTTTTCTTTCACAGTGCACGTTTTTTTTTTTTAAATTATTTATTTTTAATTTGTTTGCTTTTTGTTCTTTCCCTCTCTGTCTTTAAACAGGTGAGGTCTGTACAAATTTTGACCTTGTCAAAATTCAGACCCACCACCTGTTTATTGTGAGACTGATAATGGACCACCAAGAGGTAACCTGACCTGAATCAATAAGGAAAGCACGTGCATAAATTCACACAAGGGTAATGCTGACTCTTCATATTTCATGTTTCAGGCAGCAGTACCATTTGCTGTGGTGGGATGCAATACAGTAGTGGAGGCAGGAGGCAAGAAAATCAGGGGGCGAGCGTACCCATGGGGCATTGTTGAAGGTGAGTAAAACATTGGGCAGATGTTGAAATTTAGTTTTGAATGAATATTTGGGACGTTTCTAAGTCTTCTTGTCATGCCTAGGGGCGAATTAAAAAATGACAGCTTCAGAAAGGGAGAGGCCATTGCTCATAAAATCTTTACAGATCATCCGGTGAATCATTTGGTATGAGTTAATGGTAAGAATCCATAACACCTAGAACTTTTGTCTTGATAATTGCAGGATACAGATGTGCTGCTTAGTTCTTTGACATCTGGAGATCAGATGCAGTTGACATCTGGAGATCGGATGCAGTTCATATTTTGCTTATTTCTAGTCTGCAAATTTGTCATGTTTTCAGTCGACAACCCCAGCCACTGTGACTTTGTGAGGTTACGACAGATGCTGATCAGGTATGTACATACACAGTGACAAGATGTAGAGGTTTTCTTCTTTGTTTCTAAAAAAGACTTCACGGTACCTTGAAAATGTTGGAAATATCATGAGAAAGAAATTTAGAGTGTACCAATCTTAAAAGAGGGAGCATATAATAAATCTTCCATTGACAGCAATGTCTGCTGTGGTATGTATTTGCCAAGGTTTATGGAGGATCCTTGCTATTTCTGAGAAAGCTCTTTTTGACCTTGCTAGCCTTACAGGAGAGGATGATAACTGATAGTGCTTGTCATATTGCTGGTATTTTGCATGTAAGTTCAGATCCTGACAAAGTCTTGTGTCGTCACTGTGCAGCACTCATATGCAAGACCTGAAGGATGTGACGTCCGATGTCCACTATGAGAACTTCCGTGCATCTTACATTCAAGAGTCGATGGCAGGCCAGCAGAAAGAGAGAAGGTAAAGTGTAAAACCTCACATTAAACATACATCATTTATAGCACAAACAGCAGGTTTTTATCACCGTCTTCCTACATTTGTTGCCACAGTAAGGCATTTGTCCATGAACACGCAGTCTTAGAATCGTGCTCTAATAACTGCACTAATAATGGATGGGAAATGGCCAGTTGATAAATTAACAATACATGTCTGTTAATTATGGGAGAGAACTTGGTATCAAGCTAAGACAAGCGTGAGCACACGTAACGCGCACCTTTGCTTAAAACCGGTAGGTGTGTATAAGCATTATTGCTAATGAACGAGGGTGTGTGTGTGTGTGTGTGTGTGTGTGTGTGTGTGTGTGTGTGTGTGTGTGTGTGTGTGTGCGCGTGTGTGTGTGCGTGCGTGTGTGTGTGTGTGCGCGTGCGTGCAGACATTGGAGTTCTAATACATGTATTTACAATTATTCATTCCAGTAAGCTGAAGAGAGACTCCAAACCAAACTACGATGCTATCGCAGACACAGATAAACTTCTGGAACAGAAAGATGCTGAGGTTGGTTATACTATGTGTGTCTGAAGACAAATTGTCCAGTATGTCACTATCTGCCCCTGTCTCTTTCACTGTACATAAAAAATAAACATGCTGTAAGAGATAATACATGTATCTGTGTGACAAAACGACCTTTTCTCATGGATATGTGCAGACACATACATGTACTTGTGAAAACAGAATTGGACTGTTCTGGTGTGACATTGTGGACATGGACAGACCTATTCTTCTGTAATACATGTAGTTAACACTCCACTAAACAGTTACCCTCACTTATTTCTCTATTGGTTGCATATGTCTATCTTTTGTAATCAGTTCCATCATGCCAAAATGTTCTTTTCTGGGAATAATAAAGATTGACTGGTGTGTGTGTGCAGATCCAGCGTATGCAAGAGATGTTGGCGAAGATGCAGGCACAGCTAGGGAAACAGCAAGGACAGCAGGTCAATGGCAAAGTCTGAGGACTTCTGCAGCTTCAGCCAACCATTTCCAACAAACTTTGAAAATTTAGAGAAAGAATTGCATGAAACCATGAATTGAGTGTACGGTTGTCTTGCTGGGGAATGGGTCAGCATGTAGCCAGCTTGCCAAGGAATGCATGAATGCATGAAAGGAGAAGCTGAGACGGATTGTGGATTGAGATCTCCCATAATCTCAGTATCCGTTTTGGACCAGCCGGATTATTTATACCGGTACCCTGCAGTTCTGTAAACATGTTATGTCAAGAAGCAGTTGGATGTACTGCTGTTGGCATTTGTTCAGAAAATTTGGGTCTCACCCATCACTCATAACTGAATGGTGTGGTACTTCGGCTTACACATATGAAAAACAAGCACACAAACAGATAAACAAACAACTTTTTTTTTTTTTTTAATTGTGATCCTTATTACCACCATGGCAATACCAGAGAGAGACAGGCTTTTTACCTGAAAGATAGAATGAACACAGACATGAAATGAGGCATAACAAATAAGCAAACTTGGTTACAAAAAAACAAAAATGGAAGGGATAAAGTCATTAAAAAAAAGTATCAGTGGAAAAGCAGCATGATGTTCCAGACAGAATATAGAAATGTGTACTGCATGCATGTCTGCACCGAGAGAAGAGAACCAGTCCTGATCTCAGACTAAGTGGATGAATATTTGACTGAAATTCACAGAAAATATGTGTGGTATAAGAAGCCTAAGAAAAAGAAGGTAGACAGTCTGACAGCTTGAGAGGCTCAAACCATATCCCCTAGGGGCTGGGTATTGTGTAAAGGAGGTATGACATCTCAGGGTGAATTATCCAAACCTCCTAATTCTCTGACCATTAATGATCTGTTTCTTAACTGATGCATTAGGCAAATCACGGATGTGTTGCACTGAAAATTTCTCTCTTTCTCTGTGAAAACCATCTCATCATTGAAATGAGATACGTAGCACGTCTAACACAGCGTAGGTACGTTGTAGTACATTATTAGAGACATGGACAAGTCTTTTGTATGTCTCTGATAAAATATACTGAATGGTTGATTATGTTGTAGTATGCATAGCAATGATAGTTGTGCTCCTCTAGATTATCAGTTTTACCCTGCACCCACATTGCCTTGTTCAGAGGTGACTGTAGGGAAAAGAAAACCGGTTACTCATACATCAGTTTCATGAAAAAGGGACCTTCATCTTGAGACCATGCTGATCCTTTTGGGCCCATTTGTACAATCTTCGCTTTTATATACAATTATTTGCAACAATTTGAAAACATATTTGTTTGATATTGTCATGTTTCACAGTCTTTAAACCTGTGCACCATTTAAAGATGAAGATGTTACACTATTTTTAGTGTATTAGTATCATTCTCCAGGCGACATCTCGAGGCTGGACCAAATTCAACGTATATTTTTTTTTCTCACCTTGTTGTTCATAGCACTGTGCATAAAAATTTCACTACAAAAAGAAATTTGAGGCATACAGGTATAACTGGGGATGGGGGGGGGGGGGGGAGGGGGTTAACATTCGCATAATATCATTAACATCATATGGCTCACATTCTTCAGGGTACACATGTATTACGATAATTCTGACAAAATGCCAAGAGGGTTGCCTACAAAAGAAAAGAATTCACAACAAACAAAAGGAAACACATGTACATGTAACTGTTGTGATTAGGAATTATTAATTACAGTAAATCAACCCCCCCCCAAAAAAAAAACAAAAACAAACAAAAAAGACAACACCAAAAAACAGCAACAACCCCCCCCCCCCCCCCAAAAAAAAAAAAAACAAAAAAAAAAAAAAACAACCAAAACAGCAAAAAAAAAAAAAAAAAGAAGAAGAAGGAAAAAAAAGATGAAAAAAAAAACCCAGATGCTAGATAAGCACAACACAAAACCCATTTTGGTCTTCCAACCAATTTATTTTTCTTCGAAACCGGCACCCACTGAATGTCCTTGCTAATTTTTTTAACTATATTTTGTCACAACATTTTGAAGTGTCTATAAATCACAAATTTTCCTTGTACTGCCTGTGTACAATGAAGTACATCTTGTGTGTCCCTTAATTTGTTACCCCTCTCCAGTAAAACCAATGGCCTAGCAATATCTAAGCCAAGCAAATATCAGGAAAATTTAAGTTATCAAGGAAACCATGTAATGTACATGTATATGTAAATATCATCCCGTCATTTGTCATTCGTGTTTATTGTCGTGATGTGTGGTAATCATTCTTCGTAATGTACGTACTTTTCATCTGTGAAATCAGAGATTTGTGTGTGCAATATAGTGGTATCCTGTTCGTAATCAAGTGATGTACATTGTACTGATAATGTGTTAGCACTAAGTCTTACATCAAGCAAATGCTGCACTGTCTACATGAATGAAGTGTTTCATTTCATTTAAATCAGTGTTGCATCAGTACAAATGAAACACATGATGGTCTTCACTTTCTCAATGGTCTAGGTGTATGTTTAACCACAAACTGTTTCTGAAGTGCTTGTGTTTTTTCTTATAGAGTACGCTTATTGTGGTATGATGCATCTTACACTGCTTTGAATTTGAGGATGAAAGTATGTTTGGGCTTGTGTGTCTGTGGTTTTAAGACTGGTGTGTGAATGTCTTTTTTTTGTTTTTTTTTTGTTTCGTTTTTGTTTTTTTGGGATGTGTTTTTGTGCAAATTGTACAGAAATGCATACCACTGTTTAACATTTCATGTGTTGATCATGCTTTCAGATTTTATTGAACAAAAGTTAATTAAATTGCTTAAATTTATTTCAAATTTGAACTGCTCTCACTGGCCTCATGAGTGATGTTTAGAGGTAATTTGTGTTGACTTCTCTACATACTGCCTGTAAATTATATAGATTATAGAGCTTAACTGTCCCTCACTTAAACTCTCATAAGTCCTGAAACAAAAGAGAATCTGTTAAAACAACTTATGAAGAGATTAAAGAAAATGTAAGTAAGTAGAGTGCATGACAGTTTATAGTCTCTGCTCAAGGCAGTTGGTTATAGTTCCAGTTTGCACACCAAACGAGCGTCTTGTTCAAAGACCGACATTTTCCACACACCAGTCTCTTGCAGTTGTAATACTAGTGTACCAGCTATTTACAAAATTGACCTTTGTGCTGTCTCCTGGCTCGCCAACACTGGTCTGGCTGGAGAAAAAAAAAAGGAAGAAACTTTTAAAGATTCCTAATGTTTCATTAATAGAAAATGTAAAATCCTCAAAAAAATCAGTGTATACATTTGTAAAAACATCTATGACTCTTACATAGACTGCATGTATTTTGAACGATGTTGTGTAAGTGAAACAGGTGCTTCTGACTAATTTGTTCAGTTAAGAATTCACATTCTTTTTTGATACTTTGCTGTACATCGTATTTTGATTTGTTTGTGTATGGTACTGTAATTTATGGGTATTTGTCACAAAATAAACTTTGAATTGAAACTGATGTGGTATGTCAAGTTTCATGTTTGGCACCAGAAACCTTTTTTTTTTTTATTTAAACCTTTTTTTGTGAAAAAATGGCAAGCTGCATCTCAACAAATAGTTCTACTCTTCTCCCTCCCCCTTCAGGACTGTTGGTGCCTTTTTTTTTCAGTACTCAAAAAATACGAACGAGTAATAACTGCAATTCTGGAAAATGAGTAGGTGGGCTGAACTTTTGTGCCATAGTTGTGATCACAGTGTGTGTCCAAACACCTCAAGTTACACTGCTGCAGTAAAGGAAAAACAGCATTTTTTTCATTGTAGCCTCAGTGATTGCCAAAATAAGGACTGAACACCAGCAAAATACTGGACGGGGCGATTGGGAAGACAGGGAAGGGGGACAGTTCCGCATTACAATTTTGTACCATTTGCAGGAGTTGTTGTTCTTTGACCGCGTTCTTAAAAAGAGCAATTCACAAACGGTTCCATTTTCGTCGATTCACAACAAGACACACAAACGGTTATTTCATGAAAGGAGTGGAGTGTACTTACGCAAGAGCTCACTCCTGACTTCAGTTGTAAGATTTTTAATCATACACAAACGGTTTAAGATGACAAGAGACTTGCCCTGAGTGGAAATATGCTTGTGTACCTGCATAAAAATGCCGGATAGCGAGTCAGTGTCATCAGCCCAGTGGTTATTTCTCATGCAAGTTTAGTGACACACAGTAGAAAATGGCACACGTAGCAATGCAGATAAACTCCAAGGTATTTTACCAAACTTGTCAGAGTTCGCTCGGCAAGGATTTTTTTTTTTTTTGCATCTTGTACTGAATCGATGTTTTCTTACCCGGAACTGTACAGATCACTTCCGCTCCACATGCGCATCAGGAATCGAATAATTAATGTTCCCGATGAAACGACCAAAACAATGAAGAGATCTTAGATTTGTATGATAAACAAAGTATTCTTTCAGCAAAGGTAAGTTTCCATTGCAGATCTTAGATTCGTAGGTAATGATGGTAACGAAGCGTATGAACGGAAGATTTGTGCTCGCTGACGAACGAACGAGGAGCGTTTGTGGAGTCGCCATTTCCAAGTCTTGTCTTCTGCGAGTGTCATGTTTGTTTACTACTTCATATAAATTTTCGAAAAGCAGTTTATCAGATAAGTGACAATCAAGCAGAATGTTGTGGAATAACTTTTTACACATATTTTTCGTGTGATTATGTTGATTTCACAGCATAAAGTCACTTAGTGACTTACATCTCAGCAGTTCTCCACATCAGTGAAACCTTGAGTGTTGGTTTGGCCCCAAGGCTAAGTCAGTGGGTGGCGTTTTGTTTCTCATTTCAGGTTCCAGATACACCTCAAACCAGACCATATTCCATCAATTTTGCTCACTTGTATTGTGAACCATGTATAATGGAATTGGACTGACCACACCACGTGGAAGTGGTACAAATGGCTTTGTCCAACGAAACCTGTCAGCTGTGAAAAGACAGAAAGATCGTGTTGACTACAAAACAGAGGAAGATGTTGCTCGCCTGGAGAAAGTGCTGAATCGACAGCCAAATGCAGAAATTCTCAACCATGATCGCAAGCGACGAGTTGAGCTCAAGTGTATGGAGATGCAGGAGTTGATGGAGGAACAAGGGTAAGTTGTGTGAAATATTGTCACAGTGGCCAATGTGGCACATGACTAAAAAATGAACTAATATTAATAATACTGTAATAACAATTTTAAACTGTATGATGCAGATTGATCTCCTTTGTTAACATTTCATAACTGAGTGTTATAAAGTGGGTTTGACTGGCATCCTGTCCATTCAAATGACTGAAGTAAGTTCCTGGGTTCATGAGCACCTAAGGAAGTTAGTTAACGAAGTTCTTTATTTTCAGTCTATATTCAGTTTTAGATAGGATGTTTCCTATACATCTGGGTTTGTGGAACTAATTATCATAATGACATTGAAAGCTGCTCCGGGTCTATTGGTGTTACGAAAATTGAAATGATAAATTGTTACTAATAATTTACTAATACTACTAGTTTTACTTTGCTAGAACTTTTGACGGATACATTTTTACAACTATTATTAGGACTATGAGCTTCAAGTTTGTGCAGTTTCTAAAATGATTTCTGAAATAATCAGAAAATCTGCCATTATCATTATGGTACCAGCTGCTGGAGATTTTGGGCAACACATCGCTTTAAAAAAAAAAAAAAATTCTGTGGGTGAGAAGTTGGATGCCTACATTAAAATTTATATATGTATATATGTACATTGTGTTTGAATTGTTTATTTGTTGTGGGTTTTGTTTTGTTTGTTTGGTTGGTTGGTTGGGTTTTTTGGGGTTTTTTTTGCATTGGTTGGCACCTATATGGACATCATTATTATTTCATGTTAGCTCATAAAGCATTATCATTTGGTGTGTCTTTTGACAGTAAAACTTGCTAAAGCTTAGGCTTTATGATCCTGATTTTAATCTGCACCTGGTTCAACGTAAAATTTTGTTTGTACCCATAAGTTACGTTGGAGAACAGCGTACCTGTCACTTCCACAAAGCTGCCATTAGCTCAGTGTTTAGATAATTAAATTACATCGTGTATATATAGTACTGCTGTGCTTTGTAAGTTTTGGAAAAGGGAATAATTTTGCTTTGCTGCTTGGCCTTTGCCCTAACCCACACTTCAATGTGGCTGAAACCTGCCAGTCCAGTTTCAGCACATTGCATTACAGCAATGCAAAACAAAGGTCTCTGATGTTAGTAATTGCAAATTATGTACTGTTGATGGTTGGTTGTGGTAGGCAGGGTCCCTTTCTGCACATTCCACAGTGGCTCTACTAGTATACATGTATGCACTGTGACTGTGTGTACTGACTGCTGTACTACAGCATAAGTGAAACTGCATACATGTGAGTTGTGAGAAAGTAACCCAAACTTGTGGACTGCTGCTTTCATAAATTTCAAGAACCTATACAGGCTATAGGCACATGCAGTGTCATCAGCCTGTTTTTCAGTGTCTCTTTACAAGGTTTCCCAGATCCCATTTCCTGGTTCTCCAAGCAACCAAACGCAGGCCAGAACAAGAAAATAGGAGAGGTGTGATTTCCTGAGGGAAACATAACATAAGAAACAACAGTTCTTTAAGTTAAACACTTTTGGATTTGACACTTCAGGCAGTTTTGCCAGAGAATCACTTGCTGAGTGCTAGACTTGTGCAACCATTTTGCTATTTAATATTTTGTTTCTATTGTCATTTGTTGAGTGAGTCACAGTGCAATTGTCTTTTTGTACTTACTCCGTGTATTGTTTTAGACCATTAAGGGCCTCCCCCTCAGCTTAACAAGCAAGGGCCTAGAAGTAAAAGCTCAGTGTTTCACCCGCAAAAGGGACACAGTCATAGAGGTCGTGTATAGAAATTTTCAACACAAATCTTTTGAGTTGGAAATTGTCATAAGACCTGTTGTCTGCTTTATTGAATTGATACATGGTTTACTAAGTTGAAAAACAGAAACCAGATCCTTAATATGTGTTCGAAATTTGGTTTGAAATGCGTCTTAACCCTGTCAGTTGCTTCTGGTTGATTTTTTTTTTTTTTTTTTTTAGGTGATTGTCTTTTACTCAGGGCCAGTAAATTTGCACTTGCAATTTTCTTGGAGACAGTGCCCTCTACTCTGTTATTTTTGTTTTTAGGTGCCTCCAAATCTCTTTGCCACGTAAATCAGGTTACGTCAGCAGCCCACATTCTTTTGCCTGCCCCAACTCCTCCAAGGAATTGCTGTAATCCGTTTCTCATTTTAAATTGTTGGCTCTGGGACTTGCCTTGTCGATTGGACGACCACCGCATGCAGACTTTCTCTTTTTCCCTCTGTTCTTCAAGAAAAGCTGATTAAAACTAAAGATGGGGGAAAAGTAAGCTGGCATTGTGTTTCCTATCAAGACTCCCCAGAGCGTTTCATCAAAACTTCCTTTCTCCCTTGGTGGAGGGATTGGCTTTTTACAGATTCCGGTCCGCGTCCTGTTTCTGTCGCTGTCACTCCCACATGACTGCTCTAATCCTGTTGCCGTAGAGTGTGTGATTAAGAGAGTAAAAGAACAGATGTTTGGTCTTAATTCTGCCGGTAGGGTGGTCCTCTGCAGCTCCTCCCAGTCCCACCAGCCCCCAACCTCTCCCGTCTCTAAGTTTGGTTGTAGACTGATCTGTGTGTAAGAAATGTTCCACCCCC
The DNA here is from genome assembly GCA_018292915.2 of Batillaria attramentaria. Lineage (NCBI taxonomy): Eukaryota > Metazoa > Mollusca > Gastropoda > Batillariidae > Batillaria > Batillaria attramentaria. The sequence continues at coordinate 1,497,949 of JACVVK020000008.1, read as the reverse complement.
ACCCCACCCCACGTCATTTAGCTCCTGATTATATTGTGGACCAAGTGTTGCATGTGTTACTGTTAAAACTGTTCCTCATGTATTACTATATATGAATTACTGTAATTGCATTACCAACATTCTAGTAACTATGGCTACCCCTCCCCCCAAAAGAAAACAAACAAACAAAAACACAAAACAAAACAACAACAACAACAAAAATACCCCAACAAAACACACAAAAACAAACAAACGCACACACAAACAAACTTGTAGACTATCCACTCAGAGAGTACGTCGTCATTCTCTTTGCATTCGTGGATGACATGGGTTCTTCGGTTCTTGACTACCCGGTGCGTAAGTTACTGCTTTTCTTTTAAATCAGTTCTCAACTTCCATTGTTACCATTGTCATACAGTACTGTAGCTGTGTGCCCGTGCGTTGCATCTCATCTTCTGGGCGTGCTGAAGGGATCCTTCCTCTATTACTGTATTGATCCGTCAGTGATGCTGACAGTATTGCGCAGGCCTCGCAAGACTTGGAATGGATGCTGCATTAGTTATGTGCCCCTGGCCTGTTCTTGGTGAACTTGTTTTCATCCTTCCTAGAAAACCGGTGTCACTTAGCATAGAACACGTTTGTCTTTTTCACAGCTGGTTTTTGTTGGCTGGAAATGGGTGGTTCTTTACTTTGGGTGAAAGTCAGATGAGTACATGTAATACATGTACTACTGGGGCACAAGCATTGTGTGTAGTCATCCATAGCTTGGTTGTAGATATATTGTTATTCAGAAAGACGGTTATGACTAGTACGGGCAAGTGATAAACTTTAATAGCCTCAAATCTTTCTGAGAATAATCCCAAATCGTTCATTAGTGATTGCGTAACAGCCAGGCTGCCTCTGTTGTGTTGTAGCGTTCATGGCATACAGTTCTCTTGCGCACTGTGCCATCTTCCTTGCACTTTGCAGTTTGGCATCTTCATCCTTTGCCAGCAGCAGAGCACTCAAGCCTCTGGCCTGCCACATCAGCTTATTGGAAAATAACAGTTTTGCCAATACTTATGCCACTTCCGTCATAGCGGTGATTATCCGCAAGGGTTTTGTCGTTTGTAATGATGGCTTCCAACCACGCCGCCCCACCTCTGCCCATTGTCTAGCTTCCAGTTCCATGGACAGTTGATCCTTCCTTCTCTTTTTCCCGTTAGTTCATGCCGAGGGAAGAGGGGACGGCTGAATTCTTTGCCGTGTCTGTGTACACGTATTTGCATTGGGATCAGTCAAAGCTTTTTCTTTGCATTGTTTATTGTAAGCCTTGGTCGGCCACTGCAAATACAATAGTTGTTCGCTTCCTCCTAGTCCTCCTTTGGAGGTTTGGAGTCACAACAGACCATGGGTTCATTCCTTTTTACCTGGCAAGTCTTCATAAACTTTCTGTGCACAAGAGGGGGGAACCGGGCTGCCCGAATGGTAGAGCGTTGGACTTAAAATGCTCGGGTCGTGAGTTCGTATCCCGGACTGGGGCCAAATATTTGTGCTGGCTTTTTCACCTGTATGTGGTGGAAAAGGACGTTAAACCCCCCAAACACCCACCCTCTGTGCACAAGACCTGAATGCAGCTTGTAGGTTACATACATGTATGTCCATGTATCACTATCAATTACTTTGCTTTTTGAGTCAAACACAGTTTAATGATGAGATAAACTTTGAAGTTTAAAAATACAAAAACTTCCAGACAAAGTTTTTCCTGGTTGCCTTGCAGAGAACATGTCTTCCGCCCAGATCCGAATTGATGATCAACAAAACTCCTTTACAAGACTTTACACAATTTTGAAAATTGGACAGCTTCCTGTGTTGCCAGAACCTGTAACGCAATTTTGATTCTTGGTATTGCCTGGCTGCTGTTAGATTTCAAATAGATCTAATTCTTGTGGTCACCAAATTTATTTCCCTCCTGGGTATTTACCCATCCAGCCTGGTCTTTTGTTACTCTTAATTTATAGGTGGCAGGGGCTTTATTACTGCTGCTGCTTTATTTTTTTTTATTGTGAGGGTACGCCATTACGGGCAGGGTGGGTTGGCTTGATGTTTGTAGTCAGGCAAAAGAGAAATTACTTGCACTGAGAGAACGGACCAAACATTATTGACCCTATGAGGGCAGGCAGTGATGCATGCAAAGTTGCGGTTTGTTGTCCAGCGGTGAAATTCCCCAGCAGTCAGTTCTGTTTGCCATTGTATTTCCAGTATGATCTGACCCGATCACTCAGACCCTTGAGAAACGATGAACGGCATCTGGGGTAATTTCTTTCGAAAAATATGGCATATATTTCAGAGTCTAGTGCTTGGGTTTTCCGCGTCAGATGGTGCCGGTTTGGGCAATTAATTGCTGGTGTTTGATTTTGGCTGTAATTACCACAGCTCCGTATATTGAGAATTCACTCCAGGGTATTGTTGGGGGGAAGAGGACGGGGTTGGTAGTATTACACCACCTAATGTAAGGGTAGAGATTTCACATTATGAAACCCAAGCCTTGATGGGTCTTAATCCGAGGGGTATTTGCAGAGCAGCTTTGATAAATCGGCTTGATGGCCCCCAAACCAGACACACCAGGAAGCAGACGCATTCACGCCGTCTCAGAGGAACAGTGCGTCGCCCGAGTCTGTTATTGGAAGGTCCCCTAACAAAACGAAAGGCTGTTACTAGTGTTCGGGTTAAAAGGTTTTGTTTGTTTTTTCTTCTCCGGACTAATCTCCTCAGCGTTGTCCACAAACCATTAGCTTCCTAGCCCTTGTTTGAGATGGATGAGTAGTCGAGATAAGCCTGTTGTGAGCTCCTGTCCCAAGCTTCATCGGTCGGATCAGATTGGTCTGGTGGAATGTACCGGGAATTGGCTTAGCGGTGATTTGCTTCATTCACACAAAAAAAAATCTTTAAATGATGGGTTTGACTGAAATGTATGAGGGGCTGTGGAGGCATTACTTGGTATCTCAATTGATGAGTTTGTGTTAGGATCCGGTGATTTAGGTTAGACATTTAAAGGTTGTTAGTACAATGACAGAATGAGTAAATAGAAAGAGTCTGCATTTTGCAAAAGTGAATTTTTCATAAGCCATCCCAGTCTAGTGGTTGCCTGTCAGTAACACTGACAGTCTTTATCATTGGTATTTTCTCAGCAGTCACAATTGCCTGCTGCTGTATCAAACGACGTTGCACGGAGGTAGCTGATGACAAGACCTGTAGAAACTCTGTGTGTGTGTGTGTGTGTGTGTGTGTGTGTAACGACCTCTCGTAGTCACAGAATCCAAATTACTTGGGGCCATAGTGAACAATTAGAGTAAATTAAAAAAAAAAAAAAATGAAATGCTTAGCGTATTCATTTTGGTGGCTGCAGCAGGAACAAGGGTGAGGTGATCCCTGCAGATTCAACTTTCAGACATTCTCTTACATCGATTCTTGACTTTTGTGTGTGTTGCAGGTATTCAGCAGAGGAAATCACACAGAAGGTATCCATGTTCCGCAAGATGTTGATGGAAAAGGAAGGTGTGACAGACTCCCCCCTTGAAAAGGATGAGTTTGGAAGACCAGTGTAAGTTTGTAGTTGCATGCGGTGTGTGTGTGTGTGTGTGTGTGTGTGTGTGTGTGTGTGTGTGTGTGTGTGTGTGTGTGTGTGTTCATACTGTCTAATCTCAGTGACATGGGTTGGAGAAGGGTGAGAGGGGGGAATGTGATAAACTGCATCCCCCAAGAGCCTCTCTGTATTTTTTTTTTAAAGGTTTCCATCGTTCCAAGGTGATTTTTAAACTTCAAGGTGTTTGTTGTCAACATGCCAGAACTGTTCATCCTGAAATGGCCAAACAGCTCATATCACCTTGAATGGTTACCCAGGGCTGTTGAGCCCACAGATTTTTGAACCTTTTTTTTATATTTCCACCATAAAAAGCACAGGCTTGGCGTAGTTGCAGTGTGTGAGCCAGTATGATTTGTGGGTCGCCCCTGATGCCTAAGGACAGAGGCGCCACCCTGGCCCTCTTAACCCAAAACGCTGTGATGCCTAAATGGGATTTGGGCTGGGAGATATGTAGACAGCATCTCGAGGGGGAAAGGACGATTGTTGTCGCTGTCATGATGGGCTCTGTATTTGGATGGGTTCCCCCTTTCTCGCTTTCGCTCTCAGCGGGGCGGATTTCTGGAACACTCAACACGTCCATTGCCAGGGACCCCAGCGATATTAGCATGGGTGAAAGTTTTCCGCCTCATGGCGGAATTCCTTATTTTGAAAGTCATCAAATAAGGAAATCCTTATTTTCAAAAAAAAAAAAAAAAAAAAAAATTCCTTTCTTTTCCGATCCAACTTTTCCCGCGCCCCGGTAAATTCCGTTCGGCATTTTCGCGTGGTTGTTTGGCCAATGGCTGTCGTCCGATCTCGTCAGTCAGCCAATCAGAAGCGTCAACGACCAGCCCGCGGTCGCCGTTTTGCAGCTCACGAATGTTAGCATCCATGCGATCTTCGCGCCGATGAAGCATTCATCTGGATTTTTAAAAATCGAATAATCAAACCAACAGAAAGAAAAATACAATACGGATCGTTTCTGAGGGGCAGACGCGACGTTTTAGCTACAAAAATACACGTATGATGATCGTCCGACTTGGGTGTACGCGTACCGGATTTTCCCAGAGGCTCTCGCCATTCGTTTTTTGCCGGCGTCGATAAAGCATTGAGCGGTTGTGTTTTCTTACGCAAAACTAAAACAGCAGAAAGAAAAATGCATTACGGATCGTTGGTTAGGGCCAGACACGACGATTAAGTTACCAAAAATTTGCCTAGGATGATCATGCGCGGGCTGTGGCACACCTGACTTGCGAGTACCGGATTTTCCCGAAGTCTATTTTAAGACGAAAATCAATACGAAAAATCAATACTAGTGATCTCATTTGGGGGAGAGACTAATCAAGATAACCATATAGTTAACAGTCAGGGCTTAGGGTCTTCCACCGTGCCTTTGTCGGATTTCCACCTTTGGCTATAAATTTTCTGGCCTCTCAAAAAGTGTTTCAGTCAGTCCTCCTCTGAAGCACTTAAACTGAATCACTCACACAGATTTCAGTGTATGTAAAAACAAATCTTGGGGAGCATTCCCCTGCACACCCCTGCCTAGCTTAACAATTAAGCAGGCGTGCACTCCTGGCTTTGACACTTCATCACCATAGTAAGTGTTGGGCAGTTTGTGGTAAACACACTGTGTAGTTTTACACAGATATCGAAACGCCTGTGCTTGGAAATCAAAATATGTACCTGCAAAGTGTAAATTTGTATAAAGTGTCATCCTGTTAAGTCAGTGGGTCCGACTGTATAACAGATACACTTTGCTATTCAAAAACTACACTTTGGCACCCTCCTAAACCATGCTGAACCTTTCTCAGTTTCTGAGAGTAAACTGACAGGTCTTCTAATGTGTGGATTTTAGAGTTTGATTCTCCACAATGATTATTTGGATAAACTTGTGTACAGCAACAAGAGGTCTGTAATAGCTTGAGTCTAAGGGTTGAAATTTGAAGGGAAAATGTGGTAGATAAGAATAGCTATCAAATGCTCTCAGGTGCCACGAGAGGCCTAGAATTGGCTCTTAAATTTGGCAAAATTCGTGTTTTTTTCCGGGGGGCAACTACACTTTGGCACCCTCCTAAACCATGCTGAACCTTTCTCAGTTTCTGAGAGTAAACTGACAGGTCTTCTAATGTGTGGATTTTAGAGTTTGATTCTCCACAATGATTATTTGGATAAACTTGTGTACAGCAACAAGAGGTCTGCAATAGCTTGAGTCTAAGGGTTGAAATTTGAAGGGAAAATGTGGTAGATAAGAATAGCTATCAAATGCTCTCAGGTGCCACGAGAGGCCTAGAATTGGCTCTTAAATTTGGCAAAATTCGTGTTTTTTTTTTCCGGGGGGCGTTGCCCCCCTGGTCCCCCCAGCAGGGCTCTACCCCTGCACCCCACCGGGGCCTACGCGGCCCCTGGGCCCCGGCCTGGGAAAAGAAGTTCCCTTAATTTCAAAATTGCCAGCTTTCACCCATGTATTAGCCCTCCTCGGCTTAGGGCCCTGTCTGGCAGAAACTTAATTTCCACGGCAAATATTTGTTAAAGTCGAGAAATCAAGTTATGTCCACTGTGTGCGCGTGACCAAAGCGGGCAAATTCACTTATCCCCTCCCCACTATCGGGCCAATCAGAGAAAAATAATGGCTGCCGGCTGGCCGTGTGTTCAGGGATGACATTCCGCTTTTGTGGCCGGAGGTTGGCAGGGCGTGGGGCGAGTTGACAGGGACCTAATAGTCTGACAGGGTCTTTACAAAACCCACCGGGAGGGACACGGGTCCCAGATAAACCCAGTGGACCTGTTCGATGGTTTTGCAGGACATAACTCTGGTTTCCAGAGTACTCTCTAGCTTCAGGTTCATTCCTGAGAAATTTCTGCAAAAATCCGCACCATATGGCAGGCATTTAGAATGTTTTCAGGATTTTTGGCTCCCTTGTGTAACAATGGGAGTCTGTGTATTAACCCTCTGTCGTCTGTCTGTCTGTCTGTGTGTGTGTGTGTGTGTGTCCAAAAAAACTTTAACGTTGTCATTTTCTCAGAATCTACAAACAGCAGAGGCACCAAACTTGGCATGCTGATAGACAACCGCAAGACCTTTCAAAACATATCATTTTGAATGACATTGACTCAAGGTCAAGGTCACTAAAGCTCTCTGTTTGAAAATTTTACATTGGCATTTTCTCATAATCTACGAACACCAGAGGTTTTAAACTTTGTATGATGATAGACATCCATAAGAACTTTACAGATATACATGTGTTCAATGGCCTTGTGTCAAGGTCAAGGCCGTACAAGCTATTTTTGTGAAACCTTAACATTGACATTTTCTCAGAAACAACAAACAGCAGAGGTGCCAAACCTGGCGTGCTGATAGACAGTGATAAGACCCATGCACACATACCATCTTAAATGACCTTGACTCAAGGTCAAGGTCATTAAAACAGTCTGTTGGGAAATTTTATATTTGCATTTTCTCAGAATCTAGAAGGATCAGAAGCCTCAAACTATGTGTGATGATTGTCATTGGCAGCACCTTTACAGACATACCTGTGTTCAGTGACTTTTAGTCAAGGTCAAGGCCATGCAAGCCTTTTTTGGGAAACTTTAACCTTGGCATTTTGTCCAAAACAACAAACAGTAGAGGCACCAAACGAGGCATCATGATAGCAATGAGACCTACCTTTCTGAATGACCTTGACTGAAGGTCAAGGTCATTAAAGCTGTCTGTTATGAAACTTAACATTACCGTTTTCGGGGGAACTACAAATACTAGAGGCATCGAACTTGGCATGATGATAGACGTTGATAAGATCTCATTTGAATGACCTTGACCAAAGGTCAAGGCCATACAAGCTGTTTCGGGGAAAATTGTAATATTGCCAAGGACTCAGTGCGCCAGACACACTTTACTTGGCATGATAATGGATAGTGATAAGAGCTTTACAAACATACTCTTGTGAATGACCTTGACCTGTCACAAGGGAGCCGTGGAGGCTTCTGCCTCTCTAGTTTAATAGATGTATGCTAACATAATTCATAAGTGTGAAAGGAGGTCTTCAGTGTGTCTATCAGAAGTAAGTTTGCCCCTTCGGCTGTTCCAAAAATGGGAAAGAAAACTGCTAAAATAGTAAAATGGCTGATCTTTGACTAGTTACAGCTACAAATGACCTATGAGGATGTTGGAAAAGGGAAGGGTTTAGCCATTTTCAGCCTTCACTGGAGCATTTTCGTTATGGTCATTGTGACAGAATAGTTTGTAGTTGTACCATAGCTAATGCTGATACGGTCAGGTTCTTTTGTTCTGACAGCCACCTGGTATTATCTAGGATACCTGTCAGGATTCAGTAGGCAGGCGGTTTCATGTTTTTCCCCTTCATTCATTAAATCTCTCTTTATTGTGTCATGTTGCACGCAATCCTCGTCATCAGTTACTGAGTGCAGACCATCAACACTGAACATACACTTGTATTCTTTGTTAACGTTATTGTCCACCGAGATTTTATTGGTTCGTAAAAATTAAAATATTGAGAAACCGGGAATGTTGTGATGACTACAACATTTTTGATTGAAATTAGTGAAAAACATCACATGCGTCTAAAGGCTGTAGGTTGAGAAATCAGTTTTTTTTTTGTTTTGTTTTTTGGAAGAATGTGAAAGTTTATTTTGACAGTTTGCAGAAGGTCAGAAACTGGGAAAGGCATCTGTGATTTGGAACACACCACCCCTGCATTTCGTCAGTGTAGTAGTAGTCTTCTGAATGTGTGTGAGTGTGTGTGTGTGTGTGCGAGAGAGAGAGAGAGAGAGAGAGATGAATGTTCAGATTTCATTTTTGGTCACTAGTGATGGATCTTGCACTAACATGAGTGTGGAGCTCAGTTTTTCTTTGAAGAGCTGATTTCTCTCTATTGTTGAAATTCCTAATCGGCCTGGTTGATTGATCAGCTTTCATGCATTTGTTAACAGCAGCCATTGGCCGACACTGTGGCGTGTTGTTTTGGTTTTTTTTTTGGGGGGGGGGGGGGGCTATTCCACATGCAATTTTCACATCGATCACTTTTCTAAGTTTACATTTGTTGCTCCTGCTGCAAGAATTCCATTGGTGCATCAGACTCTGAGACTGTTTTTTGTTGTTGTTTTTTTTTGTTTTTTTTCAGTTTCACAGCAGCACTTTTAGCGCTGCAGTAGTTGATGGCTGTTAATAGTACATCTGAGAAACTGTGGAGGCGTTGCTCCTCAGATGGATCAGAAATAAACTTGTGAAAGTTCACTACAACTTTTCACATGATTTTGGCAAATTGGATGGAAGACTTTAACAGAAACGGATATTTGCTGTCATATATAATATATATACATGGACGTGAAACCTCGCTGTAACAAGTCGAACTGCGTGGGAACATTGATCTTGTGACTTAGCGGAAAGATTCCTTTGGTCCATTGTTGTGCACAGAGAAGAGCGGGAAGGCTTGGCCATGCAATCTCACCATCAGTAAAACACCTTAAGGTTCTTTGATCAGGTCTCAGCCGCCTTCCTTGGGGCCCTTAATAATTGATGCTACCCAGTAGGATCAGCATTTATCAAGATTAAAGGGGCTCGGGCTGGCCAAAAGAGAAGAGGGCTTAGAAGGTGCTTCTGGTGGGTTCGGCACCGTTCCTGAAATCTCCTAATGTCGTCAGCACTTGTTGCAAGACTTACCGGGAGAAAGAGGAGGATTTGTGCACCTCTTTTACGACAGGCTTCCCTGCTGGGACTTCCAGTTCTTCGCATTATGTATGGTGTGCTCAGACCCCAGTGTGTGACTCCCGGTTTTGTAGTATGTTTGAGGAAAAGCGAGAGAGAGTGTGTGTGTGTGTGTGTGTGTGTGTGTGTGTGTGAGTGTGAGAGAGAGTGTATGTCTTTATTTATCCAGGAGGAACCTGGATAAATAAAGACACACACTCTCTTACAGTTTCTTTTACATACAAACTTTCGAAGCAAACTAACTTACCTTACAAACACCTCCATCTTTGTCCTTGTTTATTTTGTCAGAATGTTCTAACTGTTCTGAAGTAAAGTTTTGCGTGTTTATGTACATGCATACGTATGGTGTGTGTGTGTGCGCGCGTGTGTGTGCATGCGCGTGTGCGTCTGTGCTTGAATGTGTGTGGTTGTGTCTGAGAGGGAGGGGCTTAGACTTTCAAATTGGTAAGGATGTAAGACTAACAGTGCACATAAACCCAGTTTGAAGTTCTTACACTTTGAAACTCCAAGAAAAACAATCATTCAAATGGGCAGGGAAGCACTGAGAAGCAGTGAATCCAATTTAAAGTTCTCACATGTTCGTAACAACATCAGACCTGATGGGACTTTGTATTGCATTTCAATTGTCAAGTGTTGTACACCTTGCGCACGTACTGACCCACTGATCAGCCCTGGACAGATGCGGAACATGCTTCCCCCCCATTCTTTCCTGGTCTCTTTTCCCCACCCTTTCCATGGCGGAAAGAGGGTTAATCATGTAATTTCCTCTCTCAGCTCTCCAGCTCTTCAGGCCTGTCCCGGCAACTCGCCATCATTAATTCATGCCAGGGCTGCGTCGGTCGCCCCTCGCTGATTAAATTTTCTCCCTAGTTCGGCTCTGGACAGGCCGCCCGTGCCGTGTTGTCATTGCCCGTGTTAGCCAACAACGCCAGGCGCAGCGGGGCTCTTTATTATCCCATCACATTAATCAAGTGGGGACCGCCCTAATTAGCCGGAGAGCACAGAGAGAGGTGCTCTCCATGTTATTGGTAGGTATTGACGGGAGCAGGCGGCTTCTTAAAGGGCAAAGCACAGGATGGTTGTGGTACGGGGTCGGGTTCCGAACCGCTTTTTAAAATTTTTATTTTTTCCCTCCGGGCCCTGTTTCGTTCCAGTGGTTTAGGGATAGACGAGGATATCTGTAGAGCGAGACATTTTTGCCAGTCAGAAACAAAGGTCAGACTGCACTGCGGTTCAGTGGACCCATAAGCTTACTCTCAGCACCAAAAAAAACAAACAAAAAAAAGACAGAAAAACAAAAGCAGTCGCTCATGTCACTCATATTGACCATAATACAGCTTGTGTGTTCAAAACGTTTTATGCACTAGGCCTCTGACAGATCAAAAAGAAACAGCAGGCTCCATGAGAAGGAATTGGTGCCACTTGTGAGCCCTGGCAACTGTAACTAAGAGATGGCCGATAGGTGCATCAGCCAGTAACAGGAACCTTGAGTTCAGCCAGTAACAGGAACCTTGAGTTGAATGGATAGGCTGTCCTGGTGGTAGAAATACTGATTGTTGGATGGCACTGAAGTTGTGAGGTTGAACCTTTGAATCAAATTTGACAGTTTGTGCTGTCTGTACCTCAGACTTCTTTTCTGTTTGTCATCTGGAAACCACCATCACAGTGAACTTAGAACATCTAGTCCTCAAGGTGCTTATCAGTCTAACTCTTACTCAAGTTTTCCTCAAAGTTGTCAGCATTGGAAAACCACATGACTTCTGGAATGTATTGAATATTACTTGTGTCCTCTGAAAGTCTTTGTGTTTTTTTCTCTCGACTGTCAAGTGCCTCCATGTTTGAACATTATCTTCACCAGTTTCTACTTACCATCAGAAAGACCTGCATTCTACTTCACTGGTGGCTAATTCGGGGGGTCGTCGAAGAAGCCTGAAGGACAACAAAATTGTTTTGCACAATTTTCCTCCTTGCATTTTACCTCACCCTAGTTAGAACATTTATGACAAAGTGACACCATAGCAGACACTATGCAGTAGCTGTGCGAATCGATCATTTACCCCAAGCAGACATTTGTGAAACGTCATGGAGGGGAGGGACTGGCTGCTGGCTGACACAGAGAGTGAGAGCGCTGAGACTAGCCATGCCTCCTCTGGTCTGAAAGCCTGACAGTCGTAATGAGCTTAGGTCCGATCAGCTCCGAGATGATGTGATAATTTTTCCATCACATTTTTTCCCCCTCTCCTGTTCGACCTTCCTACCTTGCAGGTGTCTGGAGAAGCTGCCTGGAGCTTATGGAGTTGTGGTCAGGGCGGGCAAAAAGTCAGTGGGTTGTGCATGTGATAATACAGATTATTTTGAAAGCTTCCAACAGCTACAGGAAGGGGTTTGCAGGTGGGGGAGGGTGTGTGGGTGGGTGAGGTGGGGGTATATTTTGTAGTCTGTGGAGCTGTTGTCTCTACTCTTTACCCTTATACTAGTAACAGTGATTTTATTATTCATTTTTTTTTGGGGGGGGGGAGGGGGGTTTAACATCTGGACTTGCAGAATATCTTGACATACAGTCCAAATTCAGGAAGTGGGGGAGTGAGAAATCTTTTTGTGTTACATGTATACACCTTTTGCATGCATATTTGAAGAAAAAGAAGAATTGGATTCTAGAAATGAAGACAGAGTTCTATGTATTAATCTCTGCCAGTCCCCCGTCTCCGTTTTCTCAGCAAATAGGAGTGAGTTCGATGGGTGAACATGAAACGGGCATTGATTTCCCCGGTCCTGTTTGTCCCCTCTTGTTAGGGGAGTGGTTTGGGGCATAACTTTTTGTGCCTGAGAGACCCGCCGAGGGCTGTGGCTTACCATTCCGATCACATACGGTTCTGTTTTGGCGAGCGCGCAACGGGATGGAGCAGTCGGAGAGATTCCGCGGGCTGACTCTGAGTGACAGTCAAACAGCCAATCGGATTACTGCGGGGCGGAGCGGAGAGGGCAAATATTAGCATATTAAAAGGTCACGTCTGCTTGGAGTTTTCTATTACGTCGGCTTTGGCACTGTGCACTTTGTGCTTGCACGATGGTGCTTCAAATTGCAGAGAGTGTCGTGTGGTAGGCAGTTCTCGCGTGGTGTGAAGTGTTTACCGTATGTATTCTGTATGGATTGTTGGACCCAAGGACAGGAGGCGTCTCTGTGTGTGAAGTACCTTTAGCTGTCGTCTGCAGACCCAGAAATCACAGTGCCATAGTTGATTTGAGAGGGTTCAGCTTCCGTGAAGTACATTCCATGGCGTTGTCAATATCGGTTTGTGGTGAAAATATGTTGAATGTTACCGGCCCGTTATACTTTGTACAGTGCTGAGAAATTAAATGTGCAGTTCGTGTGAGGAAGCCAAGCAACCATTGTCTTGTCACTCCAGCCATGCCACATTTGAGCAGCAGTTGACACCATTGTCAGCATGTAACACAATACAACTTTGCAAGTTTACAAGAAGACTGTTATTGAAGACAGAGGAAGAAAAATCAGTTTTTCTTCCATAGTTGAAATTGCGGTTTGTTTTAATGTGACCTGGAATATATGGGCAAAAGTGTGCAGGAAAGGATTTCTTGCATCTCGGTTCCATTTGTAGGGCCCAAACTTTGAAGAACAGTTTTGTAAACAGCATGAAAAGGTCAAGCTTGTGTTGATTTGTCCTTGCTAATGGGTGAAAGCTTTTCCTGTGTTTTTCTCATGAAACCTACATTTGTTTGTGAGTTTTTAAAAAAAGTTTTAAAGTAATAATATTAAGTCTGATGGAGGGCAGCAAAACAAAAAAAATTTAGCAGAAGATGTGCTGTAAGAACAAACCTTGTATTTTGTTTTAAAAAAAAAAAAATCCTGTTTTTCACTTGGGTGCCATCTAATTAAATACAGACTCCCAAGAGCTACTTCACCCTGTGAACCACAAAAAGTAGATTAGATGCTGGAAATTATGTTTTGTGTTTCTTTTGATGCCTCTTTGATTCTCTCTGTCTACTGAAGTATTGCTGATGCAGAACAAGAGGCTCCTCCTGAAATAATGATAGGAAAGCATGAGGGATACTCAGAAGGTTTTAAAAAATGCATGGTGGTAATGTCAGAAGCAGTCTTGGCAGTGCAGAAGAAGGTATTGATTCTCAGGTGATTTGGAAGGAACAGTGAAGGATTACTGAAAGCTGCTTCATCATACCTTGTGAAGAGAAGGCGATGAAATCTTACTTTTTATCACTTGCATAATTGATTCCTGTTGGAAATAACAAGGTCCCATGTTTAACCTAGGACAAACTGACTGTCCATGTATTCTTTTATAGGTGGCCACAGTAGCCAAGATGCCAAAAGCAATGAACAGAATACATTTAGCAAGTCTAAGTGGTGTAAGCATGCCATGGAACTTGTCTCAAGTTGACGATCAAGTCTGTGTCAAGAGAAATAAGGAAAACTGGCTGGTGGTTGGCAAGTGAAGTGTGACTTTAGATTCTGTTTCTGCTGGTGCATTTGAGTGCAAAAATCCAGCCATTTCCTCTTCCTCTCCACCAGCGGTGAGGGTTCAAGAAATAGAGAGATTTGTCATGAATGGTGACTGTTACTCATCTAGATCTGCCTGTCGAGGAGCACTTATCCTGCAGCATGTGCGGGAATACTCGCAGGTCAGTGCTGCAGGTGCAGACTGGTGCACCTGCAGTGCAGGTGCAAATCACCGTGGACAGTGTTCAGACCAGGTTGCAGTCTGTGCAGCTCAGCAAGTGGGTTGTTGGTCTCACCGGAGGTCTTTCACCACTTATCCTGCAGCGTGGTCACCACACCACACGCACAGCCATACCCGCAGAACAACTATTTTTGACTTTTTCTGGGAGCAGGCCAATGCCAAGGCCAGCGGTTCCCTTGGCAACCACTGTGGCCTTCAGACACTGGGGCACCATCAAGTGGAGGCAGTGGACCCCCAGAGGAATGAGCTTCCCAACTGTGGTGTCAGGTTCCTTGGATGCTATAAAGTCTATGTGTAGGTTGCTTGTTTATGCTGATAATGGTACATGTACATATATAGCACACTGTGGGTGTCAGGTGTGTAGTAGTTCTCTGCAGTCGTTGCCATGTGCATGTATCAGTGGGTGCAGTGGTTGAACCCTTTGCACTGGTCTGCATTCTTTCATTCCCCCCTCCCTACCCAGGCACCGTTGTTACACTGTCTTTATTAGCGGTACATGCAGACTGATTCCACACCAACAGAAGTTTTGTTCCCAAATACCAGTGCTGTTTTTATCAGTTTCAGGAATAGTAGAAGTACAGTGTACAATGCTGTTTGTTTGTAAAAGGGGCCCAGGCCTGACAAACGTCATGTGCTCTCTCTCTCTCTCTCTTTTGTCAGTGTGTGTGTGTGTGTGTGTGTGCGTGCGCGCGCGTATTTGTGTGCGTGCACACGTATGTCTGAGGGTATGTGTCAACGTGCGTGTGACAGTGGTCACAAAAGTCAGACATGTGTTCATTGGCAGTTCTTCACTTGTGTTGCAGGGCCAAGGAAACCCACCAGCTGGCAGAGGCCAACCAGGAAAAGAACCAGCGTCTGAGGGAAGCCTTTGGTCTCAATGACTATGTGGATGGCAGTGCCTTTGACCCCAACCGCAAGGCCAAAGAGGAGGCGGCCAAAGCTGTTGCCATGGCAACAAAGAAATATGGGTGAGAACAGCATCCATTGGTCTTATGCTCTCATTTATCTTTTTGTTGAATGTGACTGTGTGGTTTTGTAAAAGGAGAAGGTAGAATTTATTTTTGTAGTTACATGTGCGTGTGTGTCTGTGTGTGCGTAACTGTGAGCTCAGGAATTCAGAAATTTATAGGAATGTTATGTGCAATTCATGTTGCAGTATTGTGGAAAGCTCCGGTTCTGAAGAAGAGGAAGGGGAAGAAGAGCCCCCTGCAAAGAAGAAGAAAAAGAAGTCACGGTAAGTCACAGTCCAGACAGCTTGCTGAATCTGAATTGGGCTTCCACTCCGACTCTCGCTCTTCCTTGTGTAATTTGAAGGGAAACCTTGTTTGTCTGTGGTGTACTTGTAATGTATATGACTGTATCTCTTGTCAGTTTGTGTTCAGGCATGTATTGGCACCAGACATTTATGAGTGGAGACTACCAGATCTCTTCATGAATTACCTTCACATCACATGGCTGTTCTGTTGTATGAGTAGATTGACTAAGTCATGATAAGGAATTCCTCACTAGTTTCAGTCAAATGAAAGTGAAGTGCTATAGTACAGTAGTCTGCTTCAGTAAGAATTAAGAAACAAAGAAAAGCATGTGAAACATTAAACTTTCCTTTCTTCTTGAAAAGCAAACACTATAAGGATGATAGAAGAAGGTAAGTTGAGTCAATCCTGTCTCACTGTGATCCTGTGTGCTCTTTCAGTTTGTGTACTTGTATACGTGTTTATGTCATTGTGGAATTTTGGCATAACTGCATAGATCTGTTCAGCACACAACCTGTTATCTTTAATTAGAGAAAATGTATGGCGTGTTTCAGAGTTCTGTACAGGTTCCTTCTGTTGAACACAGCCACTTTGCGAAAATTCCGCAATGGCATCGATACCATTTTCTGTGCATATTTGTTTTTTCTTTTTCATAAGGAAATCATTTGTATAAAATCAAATCAGGTTGATATTAATTAACTTAAAAAAATTGGTTACCCCAGTACTTTTTTGTTTTTTTGAAGAAACTTTCACTGCAAGTTGATGTGCAACCCTGGATTTTTTTTTTTCCCCCAGTGCTGAAAGCAGTTCGCCAGAGAGGAGGGACAAGCGTAAAAAGAGGAAAAAGCACAGACACAGTCGGTAGGTCACTGGTTCCCTGTACATTCGTTGGTTCTTTACCAGTAGATCTTTTTCTGTTATGTCATGCCATTTTGTTATTCATTTTCCTTCTTCATCCATGCCATCTCATTTGGTGTTCAGCATTCAGACAAGTTCCATCACAAGCGTTCGGAAGGGGGTTTGTTGGACCTTCAACATCCGATCCATTTTTTTTCCTCCTCTCCATTTTAGATCACATGTTCATTTCTTTAGTCCTGCATGAATTCACTAGAGGTGTATGGATTCTTTGAGCAAGTGTTGAATCTCAGAGGTTGTCAGGCGCTGTCCAGCGTAGATTGTCTCGCGCCCTCTCCACTCTTTCCACCTGTTTTCCGTGAAAATGCTGTGAAAATATTTCGAGTCTGTTTACTTTTCAAGTTCTTTCTTCTTTCCTTTGAAGTTGCTGTGTCTATACTTTGATGTTGGAGCTTTTCGTTTTATCTTTCTGTTTCTTTCGGTTACTTTCTTGAGAGGCATTGAATGCTTTGTGTCTATAGTTAAATGTCACGTACGTAAATTTAGTCAAAACTGCACCATGATGTAGTTTCCCGTCTGAAGCAAGTAGATGTTAAAACCTGAGTCAAAAGTTAAAGTTCTTGAAAACAGAATGGATTACAGTGAAAATTATGAAATCGGTTTAAGTTACTACTGTTCAACACAAAAATGATATCACATAAAAATTTAGAAGAAATCAGTCTTTATACTGATGTTCGTGTGACCAGCACGTACAAGTAAAATCCCTTAATGCCACCATTGAGGGGTGTAGTGTGGCTGTCTGTCAGACCACAGTTTTGCTTTTGTGTGCTTGTTCATGTATACACATATATAGTATATTTCATCCTCCCATTATCAGATCAGGCCTCCTCTATGTGTTTATCTCGATTAAACGGCTGCTACCATAACACGCTGTTGTGCCAAAATAATCAAGTTTCTTGTACATGTAGTCCCAAAAACTGCACTCCATATGAGAGTTCAGTTTCCATTATCTATGCAGATTTGTTCCCTCTCATGAATACAAAATTCTGGTCCTCCAATCAAACAGTGCCACTAGTACATGGTATTCATGTACAAAGATCTGTTTTGTTTACCTTTTTTATCCTCTGGTTGAACAGTGTAGTTTGCTTGAGTCAACGTTCTCCTGTACGCACATCGTTGTACAAGTGTAGTTTCATATACGTTTGTGGTTGGTTATTTTTTTTATTCGTTTATTTTTTTTTTTTCATTGTGTTTGATGGGACCGTCCCCCGAAATATGCCTTGCTTTGATTTTCACTGTCTTTCTGTTTCTTTGTCCATTGCAGCACTCAGTAATCAAACGGATGCCACTTGTATGTCCCACAAAATACTTATATTCAGTTCTTGTGCTTTCTATTACTACTTGAATCAGTCTGCTCATGATATAAAAGACAGTTGAAGATTCTCCTTCTGTGTGACTTGCATGGAGTCCTCACAAACTGAAATCAGCCTTGTCCATTTTGTTACAGTGCTAGAGTTTGAACTCCCCTAATGTTACAACAAGCAGTAACAGTTAGGAGCTTGTGGGGGGGGAGTAAAAGTTAGGAGTTGGCGGGGGGAATCAGCTGGTGGGTTAGGCAGTGTTGTGACTTTTGACGAAGATCACGTATTGCTTATTTTGTTCTTAGGCTAAGTGTCTGTATACCCATGTCTTTCCCCTTTCCCCCCATTGACAAAATTCTCTTTCTGTGTTTTTTGTTTAGTGTGTTCTTCTGATTTTGTTTGGTATGCCAAAGATGTATTTAATGTAGTGTGGGCTCACTTTTTTTTTTTTTTTTTTTTTTGCGTCACCGCTGCACATTTTGTTTAAGTCTTGCACTTAATTTTTTTTTTACTTACCAGTGCATCTTTTGGCATCCAACTTTCTAGTGCCAGATATTACCATTCTGTCTTTTTTCCCAAGCACTTGCACGCACTGAAGCACATTTTGTTGTTTCTATGGTATTTCAAGAAGTCCCCTCAGTGGTTGTTTTTCCTAACGGCCTTAACATTTGTTCTGGGGGGTGGGAGGGTGGGGTGCTACAAAATATAATTAATCTGCCCACCGACCAGTTGTCAATTAGTTCTTTAAAATGAAAAGTTAGGGAAGGGAACGGCTCAGTAACGTAAATAGAGATTAAAATCTAAATGCCTTTCATTCAGTGTGTGTCTTTGTGGGTTTCCCTGTTTATTCAGCCCTGGGGAATACTGTGGTTCTGATTTGAAGCTAGATGTGCATGGCTTCGCTTTTATTGTATTAGTTTCATGGACTGTGAAAGATTGATTGGTTGGCTCTGTTTGTGTGTGTGTGTGTGTGCGTGTGTGTGTGTGTGTGTGTGTGTGTGTGTGTGTGTGTGTGTGTGTGTGTGTGTGTGTGTGTGAGAGAGAGAGAGAGGGGGAGGGAGAGAGAGAGAGGGAGAGAGAAGAGAAGACTGCATGATTAGCAAAGGTGTTATGAATGTTTCTTCATAGGCAGCAGATTTCCCTCCCTGCTATTTCACCAATTTGAATATAGATATATAAAGTGTGTGTATACATGTATTCTTGTGAAGCTTGTACGGTATAGCAGTACTGGTGTAACGGTGACATCTGTCCGTAGACAAGTGCTTCCACCTTTGTTTTACCCTAGGCCCACCCACAAAAAAATTGTATTCACTGCTTTTCAATGTTATTTTTAGGATTTAGCTGACCATGCCTCCCTTTTGTTGAGTTGGGTGACAAGGTGGATGTTTGACATCTTTCAGTCATGCTTTTCAGAATTCAGTGAAAACAGGTTGCTATATGGACATACTTTGTCCACGCCTTGCCTTAGTTTGCATTTGTTTGAAGTTTTCAATCAGGACCCTTTTAAGTACAGAAAGGTGGAATGGCAGGTCAGTTTTGTCCTTGTGCTTTTTTTTTTTTTCTTTGGTGCCCTTGGTTTGGTACTAACTTGGTTGAGGATTTGGTAGTTCTAGAGGCATCTGTGTCTAGTTTATGAATGTAGTGGCGTCCTATCAGTATTCTTCATATCTTAATACCCATTTAGGTAATGTATAAATTCTGGAGGACTAGATGAACACCCAAAGTGTGTGTTGAGTCTCAGAATATTCTGGCATTCTGATTACAGATGATTTTACCGTTTCAGATGTATTTTGCTTGCATTTCAAAGCTTTTTTTTTTTTTTTTTTTAAATGGATTCGCAGACTGATTAAAATTGATTAATCAAAGAAGAATCAGAGAAAACATCAAAGTATGTTTAAAATTTAAATTTGGACCCAATTTAAACTCAGCCACCAAACCACATTATGCTATTGTTTTATACATTGTATTAATAGTTGGAATTCAAATTATATCAGTTCAATAGCTTTTTAAGCAGGGATTGTTTCAAGTAGCACCCTTCCTAAGAGTGTCTTAGACAAAAAAAAAGAAAGATGGTAAAATTGAAGTCAGTTTCCCCCCATTTTTTTTTTCTGAGTTGTTTGCTGTGTGTGTTGGTTGAATTCATTTTGATAGCTGACAGGGAGGTAATTCAAGCATTTGCTTTTCATTCATTCTTATTTCTAATTTGAATGTTGCCATTGGTACAGAGACAAAATTTCACAGTTTTGCATGGCAGAAGGTAAATGTATGTATATCCTGTTTGCCTATCATTTACGTTTTGTTACTTCTCATCCTTACTTTCAGCCCAGAACCCTTCCGCCCTTCTCTGTAGCACTAGCAGCTTTCTTTGAATTACATGGTTCTCTGTGTTTTTACTGACAAAGAGCAGGGAAAGTCATTATGAAAAAGTGTGATGAATTTTGTTTTTACATACTACACGTACATGAACTGCCTGCTTCATGCAATGTATGATGTGATGTACAGGTCTGCGCAGAATTATGTGGATATTTTAAGTTTGAGAGGTTTTCTTTTTCATGCCTCTGAGATCAGATGCGTTTTGGTCCCAGAAATATGGTTTTTTATGGTGTAATTATGTTGTATTGTTTTATGGTAGATTCATATTAAGTTCTTTTACACTTTTTCTTTGTTGAAACAGTGCATTATTTTGATCGTATGGCGTAAGTGTTTATTATTGTTTAAAGTGAAATTCTAAGAATTAAAATAAGCAACAACAAAAAAGGGTGTGAGGCTCTTACTTCATTTTGTCCACTGAAAGTGGTCTTCATGCATCGCGTAGTGCCTTGTTTGTCATCAGTAAAACCTGAAAATATCTACATGTGCATTTAGTACATTCATGCCTTTCTGAGCACTATTCTTCATTACAGTAGATAGGAAGCCATGCCTTCTGAAATGAGACACTTCAACAATTGATGAGGCTGAAGACAAATTTGCACACACAACACCTGGTGCTTCACTACTTACAGAAACTGTTACAAGTACCTGTGCGTGCCCGTGTACACACACACACGCACGCACACAGGCACACATACTTGCACGCGCACACACTCACACACACACACATGCACACACATGCACGCACACGCAATATTTTTAGAGTTCAGCAAAAGCCTCTGTCTTTCCTTTCGGTGTGGACTTCTTTTGGGGGGGGGGGGGGGGGGCTCCAAAAAAAGTAGTTGTTGGGGTATTCACTAAAACTTTTGAGCTCATGTTCTTGACTTGAATTTTGCAACTGCTGTCATATTCAAATTTTGAACCTATAATTGTCTGCTCATTCAGCCATTGAACCATGCACCTTTGGCATTTTGCAAAAAAAAAATATTTTGAATGCTTTATTTTTCATTTTGTGTTTTTCAATGTAGATAGTCGACATGGTATGCTTTGCTTGCAAATCACCAGTATAAGTATCAGTGAAGAGACTGTATAGATACTGATATGCAAGCTAGACTGTCTTGAAGTGTGTGCCCGGGTATTTTTTCAGTTAGCACTAATATCATCACCTAGTGTCTGACTTAAAACGCTTTTCACAGTCAAATGTTTTGCTGTGTGGATCAAATTGCCAAACAACCAACCATAGACATTGTGGGTTTGAAACTGACTGGATGGTCAGATTCTTCTCTGGTTGGTCTCTTGGGCTGGTTTGATTCTGAAGTGAACAGCGAAAACTTTGATTGTGAAAGAGGCCCTCAATCTAATAGCATGAAGCATAGCTTACCAGACTATATGCGCTTGCCCTTGACCTTGTGTGCGTGTTCCGGAACTTAAACCTCACTCATTCAACTCTTGTGATCTTTTAACTGCCCACAAACACTTGATGTTCGGTAACTCAGTCCGAAGGTAAGCCGTAGCAGTGTCACGTTCCTGCCTGATCTTTATTTTCCTCCTCATCTCATCATTGGGTGACTGTGGTTGTTTATCAGTGTATGTACACCACTGTACGAATACAATATGGTACATTATATGAGTTGATGCAATAATTTAGCATATCATAATTCAGAATGTTGATTGACAATAAAAAATGCGCAGGTTAGCCCCATTGTAACACTGTTATGGTACACCTTTATTTTTGTAAATGCATTTTGTTTTCAATTACAGATGTGTGTAATTGTCCAAAATACATGTACTCTCGTTGAAATGTGGATTTCACATTGCCTGGTCCCGTATTCACAGAAGAATAGTGTTACATTGGAGTTGATCTGTGCATCTGCACAAACCCAAAATCAACATCTTGCTTGCCGGAGAAATTTGCATCAAGTTGAAAACTGATGTGAAAAAACACACACACACGAAAAAACAACTTTATGTGTAGGCCCAAGTCATGCTGTGCAGCCGTTGCCATCGCACTGTCCATAGAGCAAACATTTACAGAGCATAGAGTCAACTGTCACCATGAAAGACAGAGAGCACTTGAATGAAGACCTGATGCATGTCATTTCTGAGCTGAATTTATTGAGAGAGAGAGAGTTTGAACTATTTCTGCGTACCGGTATACCTTACTCCACTTTTTATACAACTTCTGTGCATAACACTTGAAAGTTTCCCTGTGTGCTAATTGCTGTGTGTACAGATCTTAGTAAAAGCTACAGCAAGCGTATGTGTGAGAAAACGCAGTCTAGGTTTAACTTCATTTTTGTCTTTTATGGTGGTCAGGTTCTCTTGAGACTTCTTCTCACTGTTGTCTTCTCTGTACTGTATCTATCCTGCTTGTGCGTGTATGCCCCACTAACGATATTAACGGTGAACTTGTGTTTGGGGTTGTTTTTTTTTGTTTTTTTGCCTTTCTGTACTCACAAATTACTGTGTATGCAAATAGAAGAAAACGTGTTCCCAAAGTGAAACAACTTTTCATGGAAACGTCCTGAAAATGTAAGGTGTGTAACCATGGCGACACAAGTCGGTCAGCAGTTCAGGTGAATGTTATTTCTGGTGTAGGAAACTTACAAAAGCAGGTAGATAAATTCTGGTGTTAGGTCTTTTTGAATGGGGTTTGTGGTACGGAAACCTCACTTACATTAGGAGTGGTAGTAGCTGAAACTCTGATGGCTTATTACAGTGTGCTGTCTGTTTTCAGGTCTGAGTCAAGGAAACACAGGAAAAGCAAACAAAAACACAAGAAGCGGTGAGTATTGTGCTTTGTCTCACAGAATATTGATTGAGTGTGTGTGTGTGTGTGTGTGTGTGTGTGTGTGTGTGTGTGTGTGTGTGTGCGCGCGTGTTCGTGCGTGCATGTGTGTGTGTGTGTGTGTGTGTGTGTGTGTGTGTGTGCATTTACAGCTATGTTATAGACTGTGCATTGGTCAAACTGCTGTCCATAGGTAACTGCTTCAAGTGGTTTGCTCTACTTCCTTGGGGAAAAAAATAAATGAATAGATTTTGGTTGTCTTTATATTTACCCACTTGAGTATTGCTTGCTGACAGTTTCAGTCAAAGCAGAACTGGATGCTACAGAACAACTTTCACAAAGATTTTCTGGACAGTTCAAGAGAGAATTGAATGTATTTGAATTTTGAACAGTGGGACATGGTGAGTTTGTCAGATAAGATCTGTGGTCTGTCATTGTTATAGCAGACTACCTTATACTAGTGCATCTCTGTTAAAGGAGTGAAGAGAAGTCGAAAAAGCGCAGTCGTCGGGACTCGTCCACATCTGGGTCAGATTCAGACAGCAAGTCTGACAGTGACAGGTAAGAGGTATACTGTAAAAATCCTAAAATACCAAGTACATGTACTGTTCTGATATGTTTCTCATCGGTGTGTTGCTATATGTGTAGGATGCCGCGAAATAGTCTTTGTTGGTTGTGCGCCATTAAGCCTAAATAACTAACCAACTAGGTGCGCAGGGTGAGACGTGGTTTTGACATCATCACACTTGCCTCTAAGGTTCTCTGTTTTCAATTTCAGTATTTTCTGGTCAGTGGTCGTTATTGTGCCACTTTTTGCACCTTTGTGCCAACCAGTCACACAGGAAGAATTGATACTGCTGCCTGAAGCATGGCCATCCTCCCTCATCCTCTGCAGCTAAAGAACTGTTACATCTATGACAATTTCCCCTTGTGGACATTATTAGCTCAGGGCTTCCTAAAAGCTACAGACCTAAAGGGTCCACTGACCCCCAGTTCAAAATTTTAGGGGGTCTTTGTACCTCCACTTTCAATTTTTAAAGGGTCAGAATCATTTCTCAAGTTTTTAGTGCATGGAATTATGAATTCAGTAAATACTGCTGAACAGATGTGTGTGTGTGTGTGTCAGTGTGTGTGTGTGTGTGTGTGTGTGTGTGTGTGTGCAAAACTGAATTTTATCAACTTCAAATCATATAATTAAATGAAGTGGGTACAATTCAGTTTTGGAAGTTGGAAACTCCGACTTTTTGCCGCTGCTCTGTGCCGACTCTGATGCGACGTCTGAATCGTAGCTATGCGACGCCGAAGTGCACCCGCTGCCGGGCGAGGGCTCGAGCCCCTCCACAACTTTTTCACTGACGAAAAAGTCCATAGTCTTTTGAACTTTCACTTTTTTCGGTGGCATGATTCGTCACAGAGAAAGCGAATCCGATCGGTAACAAGAGCACTGACTCTAAAATCTTTCGTCCATTGTTTCGAGTGCAGAAGCGGAAAAAGATGGGGCACGTTCACTACGCGAGAGTGGCTGTAGTAGCCGCCGATCTGCAGCAGTAGACAGTTAACGCCTGCGAGCATTAAATAGAACCAAAAACAGAACCGAACTGAACGCGGCCAAGGCAAGGGAGAACACTCACTCGATCACAACAAGCCTATAGGCGTACGCACGGTAGTGCAGAGGTAGTGCGTCAAGCTAAGCACAGATCGCGTTCATAATGCTTCAACGTACCCCCTCGAATTTTTTTTAGTACGTAAATTTTTACTTCAGTGCGTAAATTACGCACAGACGCACAGTTTAGGGAGCCCTGTAGCTAGTGGCGTAGGCTTGTACGGCAGCGATGTCATTGATTTGTCAGGTGACATGACAGAAATAGCAGTACACTTGCTTTCCTCTGTGCTAGTTTAAGCTCTGACTGTTGGTTATTTCCCCTCAGTGCTTCAGAGGATGAGTCAAAGACAATGAAGCAGATACAGTCATCTGTGGCACCTGCAACCAGCAGAGGGCGTAATGGAACACGCAGCTCTCCCCAAGTAGCAAAACAACGTGATTCTTCTTCTGACAGTGATGCTGAAAGGTGAGGGGCCAGACTTTGCTCTGCTCTTCTGTCTCCTTGAAAAGGACCTGCGCACCCATTGATTTGATAGGCACATAGGGCCTTTTTGAGATGCCAGTGGAGCCTTGTTGCTGTATATTTTTATTGCTTTGCACAGTGGCCAGCCAGCGTAGGGATAAACTGTTTTAATGCGGAAGAAAATCTTAGATGTTGCTGAGCGTAAAAAACTGGCTTGTGCGTGTATGTAGTTCCATAAAGGCAGAAATCACCATGGCAGCTGCTTTTGCTGATGCTTCACAATTGCCCTTCTTCATTTTCCTAATTAGTCAAAAGACAGTGCACGTTTTGAATTTTTGTATTAGAATAGATACACTTTTTGGATCCTGCAGACCGTTTTATGCTTCTTCTGCCAGAACCACCAAGAAGAATGGCCACAGTTCGCCCCAACAGCCAAAGCCTCGCGATCGCAGCCGCAGTCTGAGCTACTCACCAGCACGCAAAGTGACGTCGCCGAAGGAGCATCAGAATCACACAAACGGACACCACAAGGCCCTGGAAAAGAAAAGCCTGACCAAGTCGGGCTCTAAATCACCTGTGCAGAATCGAATTGCATCTCAGGCGTCAAGAAACCACACCTCCATTGTTACCAGCAAAGGACAAGCTTCAAAGTCACCAAGACGTTCTCGTTCAAGATCGAAATCGAGATCACGTTCAAAGTCACGGAAATCCAGGAGCATAGAGAGAAGGTTAGTGCGGTAGTTTACAGAACAGAGATGGTTGTTTTCATACAAGGTATCGGCATTTTAGCATACATCAGCAGATAGTTTGAGACTGTCTTTTTGCAGAAAAGGCTAGATTTGTCTTTAACCAGGCAGAGGGGTTTGTAGCAAGATATCAAGAGATTAAACTTGAATGTTGCTGTATGGGACATAGAAAAAGGTGGACTTCCCCTGAAAATGTGTGTCTGGTTTGGTTCATGTGGTGCTAAAAATATTTGACTGTGCTCTTTCCAGGAGAGGGTATTCTCGGTCACGATCTCACAGCCGCAGCGGCAGTCGCAGCCGTAGCCGCAGCTACAGTCGCAGCTACAGCAGAAGTCGCAGTCGAAACTCTCGCAGCCCCTCGATCCGACGCAGAAGAGGATCTCCAAGTCACTTGGACAAACGACGCATCACTAGGTGAAATATCTGCATCTGGGAGTCGATGTTTTACTACATTTATCTGCGTCTTTTGTTTTGTGTGCTGGTGGGATGTTGTATTTCTGTGTGTTTTCGTTCTGTTGTGTGTGTGATTGTGTTTTTTTGGTCTTCAGTGTTGTTAGGTTTTACATACCTGTTGTGGAAATTTGTGATTAGAAGTGAAAAGAGGGAAATCTAATGAAGCTAAATGTTAAACTGGAGGGATGTAGTGTCAGATGTAAGACATTTGATTTCCAAAGTCTGAGAAAATGAGATTCTTTGTGCTGTTTTTGTGTCATTCTCAATTTGTATGGTAAGTCTACCTTTGATTATTGTCAGTAATGTCACATCATAGGACGTTGCATGCCTGGTTTATGTTATTTTTTTTATGCAGATAATCTGTGGTATATCTGATCACGAGGCCTTATGGGTGAACATGCATTATATAATATATATATGTTTTACATGTATTATTCACATTTTCATTTGTGACCTTTTCAGAAGGATCCATTAAGTTTCAGTGGTCATTTAATGGTGCAGGCTTATCTATTATTTCAGTTTTAGTGGCTTTAAAGTTTATTTGTTGTTGTGTGCACTTTTCTTTTGCGTATGACAAAAGGGGGAGCAGTATTTTTTTGTTTGCTTTTGTTTCATTTTTGTTGCGTTTCCTTCCTGACTGGGTGTAGATCTAGGTCAAGGAGTCGCCATAGGCACAGGGGGAGACGATCCCGCTCCCGCTCCCGGTCATACTCTCGGAGTCGCAGGACAAGATCACGATCAAGGTCACCACACTATTCATCCCGTCGCCGCCGATCTCACTACTAGCACTTTGTGCAGTGTGTGGGATACCCACAGTTTTCATGGTATTTATCCTTGTTGAAAACATTGGCTTGAGAAGTTGATGCTACAGAAAATAACCGTTACAGCTTAGGAATTACTAACAATGCTAATGCAGTAGAGATGGTGAATTTAGGGTTTGACTGATTATTGCACTGAGGCAAGGGACAATAGAATTATGAAGGGAATGCTGCCAAGTTTACCAAGTCTGAACTAACAGCCTGCTTCTCTTCATAAAGCTTGTGGCCTTTCCAGCACTAAGAACCTAATAGTGGCATCTACCTTCTGATACAATGACGCAATACATTTAGTTGCTTGAAAATCTGCTAGAAATCATCTTAACAAGATGATCACTTTGGGTGTTTAACCTGTGTGCTTGGAGTACTAATCTGAAGAACTGCTGTATTGGTGGCTTGAAGATAACTCTTTTAGGTCTCTCTTGAACATGACATAATTTACTATGACTGTGGAATTCAGAAAGATTTTATGTTTAGATAGAGCCATCGGCACAGCTGTGGCTTCTAACTGAAGTTTTATTCATTAGTTTATTCCATCTTTTAACTGTGAAAAAAAAAAAGAGTTGATTTTTGAATGATATTAATGTGCATGGTTTTGCTGCACTGTTGCCTTTTTCTGCATGCTTTTTGTTCGTTGTGGTTGTGGTGATCAGTCATGTTCTTAATGTGAATGGTTTTATTTCTGGTTGTGGTCGAGTGTACTTTTTAATTAGTAGTACCTAGTAAAGCTGATGGCTGAGCAACTTTTTTTTTTTTTTTTTAAATTAATACTGCAGTGTACATGGCTTTTTAGATGTTTGCAAATGTTTTTGTTAACATGTATACCCAGGTATTCTTCGCATCTAAACAAAAGGTTTGTACGGTTACCAATAATCAGCGTAAGGCACATTCTTATGAGCCATTGACAATTTGCAAACGCAAAATTTGAAGAGAGCTACCCATACAAAGTTTGTGCGGAAATTCGCTCATGTTACTGACTTGCATGGTAAGTCTGAAATTAGGCCAAAATTGGAAGCACAGAAGAGTTAGACAGTGGGAGGGGGGTTCTGTTCAGTTCACAGGAGATGTTGCTGGGTAGCAGTTGTCTGCTGAAGTGGGATTAACATGGTCGTCTTTGTAGATCCACACAGAAACAATTGTGTGCTATGCACATTTCTGTGAATTGGTGTGCAGTATCATACATAGTTTCACAGTTGGACAGAATATTTGGAAAGTGTATCGGTTTCAAGCGTAAGGGAACCTCTTCAAGTTGTTGGTGGACAGCAGGGCTAAGTAAAGACCATTGTTGTTTTTCAGCGCGCGCAAACGACCAGTTCCGTACTACCGCCCATCACCCCCTTCGTCCTCTGGCAGTAGCTCCTCATCCAGATCTCGTTCTCGCTCAGGGTCAAGGTCACGATTCCGGAGCCTCAGCCGCAGTCCAAGTCTTAGCTTTAGACGCCGGCGCCGAGCAAGCCCCAACCTTCTCACAGCTGTTGTGTAGACCATCTTGGCAAAGTCTTTTAGACAAAGGAATGTGCTAAATGACTCTGCACACCTGCATTCATCGTGTGCATGTGTGTGTGTGTGTGTGTGCCACGGACATTCCTGCAGTATTTCATGTTTTTTTTTCCCACCAGGCAACACCGCTTCAACTATTTTACTGCCAATGCACAGTTACGAGAACTGGTGTCATGTTGGGACCTTGATTGTGAGTGAACCGGGGTCATATCATTCAATTCAGCCATGAGATGTATAAAAGGAAAGAATGGTTGGACATCATGCAAGTCTAGCAGGTCCATCCAGTCATACTGTTGTTCATTTACATGCTGTTAATTACCATATAGCCCAGATGCTGATCTCTCTGTCAGACACATACTTCGACACGCTTAGCAACAGGTGTGGGTTAGCTTGTCAGAGTATTCGCTCACTTTGATTGGACAGCATGACCTGTCACTCAGGAACTGGCTGCATGTCAGTTCCGGTCAGTTACTATGTTCAGGTTCCAATATAATCATTCATTCTTAGACATCTTCTTTGGGGGGGGAGGGGGGGGGGGTTGAGTTCAGGGGTTCTCATTGAATAGTTTTTGTAACATTACCGAGTTGATTCATTGATGCTCTGGATTGTGAAAACAGGCATACTGGTACTTATACTATTAGGTTTGTCCATATTTCTTAACTTGCTCCCTTACCGTTGACTTAGTTTGCTCATTGTATTGAAAATACACCACATACATCAGAAGCATCGTTTAGTGGGTACTGTCCGTTCACATCTGTAAATACATAGCACTAATAAATTTTCATTTATGAAAGCTTTCGCAAACGTCTTTCATGTTTTGTGATTGTGTGAACACTTCATGTGCTGTACCCCCACCCCACCATCGCTAACTATGTTTCATTTGGTTTTTTTATGTGTACATAATTTTATTCAAGTTGCCTGGGGCTTGTACTGCAGAGCTGTTTGGTCATTTTGATATACTCACATGCAGTGCACTGTTCCTCGAGTGTCCTTGTGCTGCCTTTATTTGCCGGAAGTATGTTGAACAAAATGTCTCCACCCCTCCGCAGACACCACAATGTCCATCCAACTGTATTTAGTTATCACTAATGTACAAAACAAGTATATGTATGTGTTACGTGCTTGTGTGTGCAAATGGAATGGGTTTGAATGAGGAACTTGCACCATTTCACCTCCAGATGAAGACCTGATGGGCACTTTAATTTTAGTGATAGACATCTTTTTACACTGTACTTGCAAGTTTAATGTTATCTGCAGTGAATGTGTTTCATGTTAGACTTTTTGAAATGGTATACCTCAAGATAGTTTGGCCACATTTTTAGGTTACTGAAGTGCAAGCAATTTCGTCCGAGGGTGCATGTCATATTCCTGATTATAAACTGTTGCGAGCGTTGGGGAAGGTGTGTACATGTACTAGGCTCTTATGGCAACATACTCATTTCTTTGGATACTTGTGTACGTAAATCGCTTACAGTGATACAAGTGTATGCTGTTTGAAGACTTGCAGACTTTTATAAAAAAAAAGCACTTTCATTCATAATATGATTTGTTTGGTCGTTTGTCTTACACACCAATTCGCCATACCTTATTTGAGTTTCATCCCTCTCTCTGTTCCCAAGAAAAAGCAGGTTCTTACAATGAAGGAATAAAACGTTTGTTGCTGAAAACTTGGTGCCCAGTTTTGTTTTTAGGACTTCTCCATGCTGTATGTTCACAAATTTTTTGTTTGTTCATTTTTCTTTATTCTTTGTAAGTTAATCCTCTTTTTGTGTGTGTGCGCACGCACACGCACACACACACAAGCACACACGGAGATTCCATCACAACAAAGTTTTTCATTTAATATGTAAAAAAGAAAAGTCAACAACTGGTAGAATTTTTTTTGTCATCTTCAACCAACATGATTCACTTGCTATGTCTTACACCACAGGAGAGTAGACAGCCTGTACAGGCTGTGTATCAAATTAAAGATTACAATCTTTAGCAAAAAGTAAAACTTTGGTTCTCACTGAAGAGTTCACAAGGGCAAAGCTGACCTGCACTTTACCTCTTACGTTCTATTTGGGGGTATAACATAGAGCATAAAACTGAGAAATTAAAACCCATGATTCCTAACATGGTACCAGTACCACAAAAAGACTGCATATTGCTGCACAAAACATTTCTCTAGAGATGTAAATAAAATCCTGCAAAAACAGTTACAAAACATGTTGTTTGTAGCACACAACATTCAACAAAAGAAGCTACAGCCAAATTTTGCACCAAACTTCTCACTCACAATGGAAATGGAATATGGAAATGCAATTTAACATGACACAGCTTCTGTCAAATGCCTGAATATGTGGACACTGAAAGACTTTAATGAGCAGCTCATGAATGACAGCAGACATACAAGATTTAGAATTAGTGGTGGGGTCATCTCGTGGGCATTTAAAATGTCCCCTCTCCACAAAATGAAGGACCCTGAATCAGTGAGCAATTTCATGTTGTTGGAATGTTTCATCGCGCACACACACACACACACACACACGTACAAGCACTTGTTTTCTGTGGCAGCACAGTATAACTGATTATATTAAACACATTTTTTGTACACATCATTTTACAAAAGTCCAGCTCTGTTTAGCACATCTCAAATAAGAACACTGAATAACCAACACATTCTTCTCTTCATTGTGGATGCAGGAACCTGCTCAGATTCATGATGCAGCTTTTCGGCGCAGTATAGAGAAGATGACCAGATATACCAAGGCACAGGCATTTCCAAAAATAGTTCGGAACTGAAACAAAAGCAAAATTGTTTTTCCTCCAAAAGCTTTGTTGTGTTATTAAGCTTTTCTATCATCGCCTACATGAATGACATTTTTGTCTTGCTGAATTACTCTGTCCGCCCCCTCTCCCCTGTTTTCCCCCCAATTCTCTCATCCATGAATTTCATCAATGACTCGGGGCTTCATATCTGTGGGAACTAAACAAGACGAATAATAATAATTATAATAAGGGCACTAATATAGGCACTTTATCCCAAATACTTGGCTCAAAGCGCCGTTAGCTAAACCCAACATGCACGCTCACGTGAATCACACACATTCTCTCTCACACTGGACTAAACACATTACAATCACGTGGTGTGAAAGGAAAGCTCAGGAATTCACAAGTATCGAAATTTTAGAATTGCATTTATTTTTTAATTTTGTGGGCTGAAAATTTCCAAAGCAGAGGGGGAGGAAGCTGGAGTACCCAGAGAGAACCCCCGACGGTTGAACGAACAGTGCCACATACGAGAAAGAAAAATGCTTTGCACCGAGTGGGACTTGAACCTGACCTCTCGCATTGGTGACTAAGTCTTAACCACTAGGCCACCAAATGCCCCAACTGTATACGACATTTGTCCCGATTATTGTCCACTATAGCACAGAAATAAAGGACACATGTCTGTCTTTGTTAGAAGGTAATCGGACATTTGGAAAATGAATCAGCGGACAAGAAGACTTGCTGAGTCTTACCTTCAGCGGGACGTAGTTGACATTGACATACTGGATGACTGTCCACACAGTCCAGTTCAGTTTCAAGATCATCCAGTAGGTCTCTTTGATTCTCTGAACAGCAGCTTCAGAAGTGTTACCCTGTAAACAGCATCGGTGGAGTCAGCCTTTGAGATCTGTTGCTTGGCATAATACTACTAGCGAAATACTAAACCTTCATTATTACCAGCTTCATGTGGTCACGTCAGCACTGCAGCAGTCTACAGCCTTTCAGCTTAAGTGGGTAAACACCATCGATCCAGACAGTAATAATAAACAGATCTTTACTGTCCATTAAATTAAACATGATACGGACAACTGTCTCAGACAGTGCTCAGTGTTAACAATTTTCACGTTTATAACGCAGCTGACTACACACAGTCCTTAGTGCTAAGCCAGAATTTGGCATAACACTGCATACAATATAAGAATTGCCCATTTTGATTGCATTGCTAGCAAATGACGCAAAAGATAATCCTTTGCGTAAACCAAAATTACCTCAACAATGGCAACATAGTACATAAAGATGAGAAGGTACGGAGGAGCGAAAATAAGCCTGTCAAAGAGCAGCCTCTTTATTGTGGAGTACTTCTGATCCCTTGGCATGCGCTTCTCCATAAAGACGTACAGATGGTGGATGAGTGGTCCATTCACCACAAATCTGACATAAGGGAGACAACACACAGGTTACAGTGGACGCCGGATATAAGCAACTCGGATATAAGAAAACTCGGTTATTGCCAACGAATTTTTTTCCCCCGGCCAAACTCTTCTTTATTATGTATTACAAAAACTCGGATACAAGAAACTCGCTTATAAGAAAACTCGGTTTTAGGAAAGCAAATTTCTTGTCCCGCTTGATACAAAAACTCGGATATAAGAAACCGAAAGTACATTTCCAAGAAAATTTCACTCATTGTAAGAAACCGAAAGTACATTTCCAAGAAAATTTCACTCATTCTAAGAAAACAGGTCAGGTCTGACGTCACTTAGGACAGGCACATGATGGCGCATGATTTTCTTTTCTTGAATTGGTTCTTTACCATTGTGTTCCGTGCAAAATTGAATGTTGGCAAGAAGAAAAAATACGAGATGCATTTTTGTTGTTCTATTGTTATATGTTGTTTTTATTATTATTTTGTTTTTTTTGCCTGATTGGGAGCTCAGTCTCTCTCTCTCTCTCTCTCTCTCTCTGTATGTCTGTCTCTGTCTACAGGGCTCGCGTTAAGGAGAATAAAACTATCAGTATTAGACTAACTGTTGATCAATTCCTTTCTTTGACAATATACGTGGTCCATCTTTCCTCCATCCCCCTTCCCCCTCCCAACAGAAAAAAAGCTAATTTGCAGCTTTTTTCAGCCAAATTAGACACGGAAAGCATCGCATATCATACTCTAATGGGACGAGTGTTTTATAGATCAAAAGTTGATACATAATGCACTTTTAATATATCCTATAAATACAAGGGAATTCTCTCTCTCTCTCTCTCTCTCTCCCCTTAGTTCTTTTTTGTTTGTTTGTTTGTTTGGTTGGTTGGTTGGTTGGTTTGGTTGTTGTTGTTTTTTTCTTTTTGTTTTGTTTTTTTTCTTACCACATGACCACCAGCACTACAGTTGGGAAGCAAAAACAGTATTTTCATGTTCAAACAAAAAAATCTGACATTGAAGGACACAAGCGCACTGGTGTATATTAACTCTACACATATATATTCTGTGCAGGTCTTTAAGAGAAACCAGATATTTCTTAATTTAATGCAAAACATACACGAACTGAGAAAAAAGAAATGTTTTAAACCTTTTTTTTCACTGAACTCGGTTATAAGAAATATTTTTCAAAATACTTTCTTATATCCGACTTTCAGATATAAGAAAACTCGGATATAAGAAACCAAAAAATTCACCCCCCTCGAGTTTCTTATAACCGGCGTATACTGTATATTGTTATTATGCATGTCTGGCACATGCTGTGAAATACCTGTTACCTGTCCACTTGAACACAAATGACACTATATTCAAGAGAGAAGAAAAGTGGTGTTTGTTGATCAATGTAAGCAGCGGCCGAGACAGATTTCAAATAAAATCATGGAAAACTGCCCATATTTCAAGAAATTCTCATGCATACTCTTTTATAACAGTGGTAGTTAAAGACTGGGAAATCATTCTGTAACTATGCAGTCATTTGATTTTCCCTGCTCTATACTCATAGAGTAAACAAATACAGTAGTCAAAATTCTGCAAAAATGGTAAGTATTCTTATTTTAATCAGAACCATCAAAAAGTACACCCCCCCCCCCCCTTTTCCCTCAAACAAATTGAAAGTATGTGAGTAAAAACTATAAAATAATCATACCCAAAAGATGTGTATGCAAACACACTCCTCCAGTTTATCCTTCCTTTGGCCTTGGGGTCTGCAACTATCAGCTGGGATATGATGGTTCCCAAGCCTGAGACAACAGCACTGCAAAGAAAATCCAAATACATAAAACTGACATGTTACAAGTACAACATTTGGGGGGGGGGGGAGGGGGGGAAGGGGTATTAGGTTGGGCTCTGCAGTATTGATACAGTTCAGGGTGAATGAGTTTTCTTAGACATCTTGATCTGCAACCACAGGAACTGTACCTTATGGTATGAGCAATATGTGTACATGTATGTATTTGTTTGAGTCAATATGTAAAACTGCATGGTGTACGTAGTGCATGAATAACTCTTGACACTACTATGAAACCCAAATTACTTTATCAAATTCTATGGCAGCTGATAAGAAAACGGGGTCGTAATAGCAAATGTTTACAGTGCGAGTCTGGCAGGCTTATATTTATGAATGTTGTATATGGGGTACTCAAGTGGCCATTTCAACTCGTTGCCCTTTGAACTGTAGTTGTTTAGGTCAAGGTCTGACCACCTCAGCCAGCACTTGACCAAACAACCAGTGTGCGTTCCACTCATGTGCAAAATCAGGAAAGAAGTGGAGCCGATGATAATAATTTCGCATGACAACAGTGTGCGCATCAAAGCAAAACAAGACGAGGAACGCTGTTTCTCTTACTTTGTCACTGATTTGGTAAGAACGGGCCTTTGCTGAAGCAGACGAACATATTCCTTTAGAGCTCTTTCGAAGATGCTTCCATCTTTTCCGTGTTTGCTGACACTCATATTGGGAGAAATAAGTGAAAAGAAACGTATGCTTGTCCTAGAATAGACTGTCTTCTTTGCACTAATTTGTAAAACCACGACAAACTGATAACACAGCAGACCACAAAACTAGTCTTCCACAGCCATCCTCATTCTCGCATGATCTCGTGGGATCTCGTGAGGTTTCAGCTGTTATGTCGGGTGGGAGCGGGTTATCTTTGGTGCTTGAGTTTTCTTGGGGATTGTTCGATTGATTGGCAATCGAGATGAAGTAAATAGTGATGGAGACGAAAGAGATACTATGAGAAGTCATTGAGCAGCAGAAATGTACGGAAGGAGGACTTCAGAGCTGTTCCTCGCCGTGGTTTTGGCCACCCTTGTTTCCACGGAACACAACCCCGGTAAGAACGCACGTAGTATTCATAATGATCACAGACCCATGAGAATCAGAGCTAAATATCGAAGGCATGGTCTGGATTCTTGTGTAAAATTGGTGATTTCCTGTTCTCACGCAAAACACGATTTACAAGGGGTGGATTCTTGTAATTGTAATTACCCTCCTTGGCCATTTTCACGTAGCTTTTGCCTGTGACATTTACCGCAGCACTGCTGCTCGAAAGGCGATACCCACTGGTATCAACATAAGCGGGTACGCGTGTAGTTCATCCTCCAAAAAGTAAAATAGTAAAATGGAGTTTGTGTGGGAAATTGTAGGCAGTTGTTTACACAGGCTCACGAACAAATCTTTTTGAAGATGGTAGAGGCATTGGCAGAAGCCGCAGATCAGTGTATGTGGCTAGTGCATGTGAAAAATGGTTTAATCCATTCTGGATACATGTCTATGTACCTGAGATTTACCTGTTATTTCTCTGCATATAAAACCAGTTGGGGTAGTGGTAGTACATGTATGTTCAAAACAAAATGTGTGTATTCAAAGCAAGACGCAGAGCAAGTAAGAACCCTACTGAGAAAGTGATCACAACAAACTGATATTTCTTGACTTTAGAATGGAATTTCTTAGCAGCCGTAAAACAATAACAGTGTCACGTTCCTGGGCTGTGTCAGAATGATTATGGATATGGGGTTCAGTTGCCCAGTCCGAAGTCCTGCAGCTATGAATTTGCAGGTTTTGCATCCCATTTAACTTGCTAAATTGCACCAGTTTTTCAGTTGATGTTAAATTTTATCAAAAGCACACATACATGTACAGTTCATTGTAACGTGTACGTTGCTTGGTACATAGGTGCTGGACTGAACTAGACTAGAGAGAGAGAGAGAGAGAACTACTGTATATGTGCAAGCAGCAAAATCAGATCAGCATATTTGGTGCCTTTGCTTCTGTTAAATTCTTTATGAATGGTGTATGAGCAGCCTGGTGCGATAGTTAGACTTGACCACAGATTATTTGATTGGAACTTAAAACTGTCGGTGGATGGCAGTCATTTTCCAGTTGGGCCATGGTTTGATATACAGTAGGCACAAGTAAGTTCAGTAACCAACCAGCATGTGCCCCATATCAAATTATGGCTTTACTCAAATTGTTGGCATAGTGGCAAACCCTCCGTGCCCAACTGCCGGTTTAAAACTATAAAAGTACAAGTAGTGTATTCTAATCATTATGCTTCTATTGAGTTGGTGTGCCAATTTCAGTGTTTGTATACACATACATGTACTGTACATTTAGGTTTTGTTCTTTTGCTGGTAACGCTCAGACCTGTACACAAAAATCAGGCTTGTTGAATTTCCCGGTTTGTTTGCTGTGTTTGGGTTTGCATGGAGAAGGCCTGCCCTTGTTTTGAGAGTCTGTGTCATTTCCTTGACAACAGGAAGGACAGTGTGTTGCTTTCAGTTGCACAAATCTATGGACAAGTTGTAAGTTGTCACAGAAGATGATTCAGCGGTCCCCCTAGTGGCTGGTGTTAGACCACCAACAGTCTCAAGTTGTTCTGAGCCACCCTCATCAAACAAACAGGGCGGTGTCACCGCTGATAAGATTGTGTGACTGTGGGGGAAATGGAGGACTGGCTTGCCATTTACCTCCCATAGCCAGAGCAGACGCTCCCCTGGTCCATTCAGCCCCTCAGGGCATAGCGCGCGGGTCAACAGTCCCCACCAACTGCACTCCACCTCCCCCCCCCCCCCCCCCCCCGGGGACTACTGTAACCCTTGTGAGCGTATTGTGTAACCCGTGAGTAACAACTAAGAGCCCATCTGGCCCTGAGGCCGTCTGATCACACAGTGCCTTGCGCCACTGTACCAGTTGTCAGCCCTTCTCTTTCTTTACCCTGTGTCGCAGTTTTCCCACGGTCTTCTTGATTGCTGTTCTGGGCACTGTCTGTACTAATTACTTTATAGGTGTGGTCCAGTCTCCTGTCCTTTCTGGAGTCAGACGAATACTGTGATTAATGGCCCGGGGGGGGGGGGGGGGGGGGTACTTAATTCCTTGAAGTTTTGTCGGTCTGTTTGTCATGATTTTGAGATGTGCCTGGGAACTTCTGTAAAGTGAAAGAGCAATGTTTGGGGGGGGGGGGGGGGGTGGCATTGCCTGCTTACTACTGAGAAGCTCACCGGCATTGTGTAATATCAAAGTCGCCATATATTTTGTTGTTTTTGTATTCATTCTGTTTTTATTCTTATGGTGAACAGTTGTCATATTAGATGAGTGGGTGTATACTCATACTAGTTTTTTACTACTGCATACATTAGAGTTACTCAGTTAGACAAATTGTTCATGTCGTCACACAAGTTAGAATAAATTTCCATTCATCAGGTATGCGGTGGAAAAGGACGTTAAACTCCCACACACCCACCCCCACTCCATTCATCAGCCCGCAGATTTGAGTGGTAGAAATTACCTTGCATTGATGCAGTCTAACATTACATGTATTGGAGTGTGGGGGGTGAGGGTGGGGGAGGCAAAAGCTCAAAAGTAAACAGAAGGTGCCCCACGGTCCCTTTGGCGTGTAGTGTACTGTAGTGTAGGTGCCGTTTTTGTGATGACCCTTATGGGGGGGGGGGGGGGGGGTGACAATCGGCAAACCCTGTACATGGAGTGGTACATGTGTAATCACACTCACACAAGTTGGTGGGAGCCGTGCTGGGCTGGGACAATCATCCTGGCTGTGTTTTGACAACCAGTGTGATGGTTTGGTGGCATTCACTAGTAGATCTATGCCATTACCAGCTGTGTGCCTGGCCTGTCAAACCCCTAGTCCTCCTAATAGTGATACCCTGACCAAGAATGAATACTAACCTTTCTTTGACTGACCTACGCAGCATTACTGCATATTGTGTATAAGAGATGTACGTCTACTGACATAATTTGGTAAAAGGGTTGAAGCGCCATGGGTTTGATGAGCATTCCGGCCCGATCAGTAAAGTTTAACTACCTGATGTTAGACACAGACTTCAACATAAGTCAAGGACCACCTTGACAGACAGGTCTAATTTTTAAGAATTCACAAAAAAATAGAGATCAAGGAATCTTTTAAAAAAATTTGCTGTTAAAGGGTTAACAGTGCATCCTGCAAAGCTTGCTGAAGCTGAAAAACCACCATGTGCTGCACGGACATCTTCCAGGAATTTTAGCCAAATTTGCAAGTGGTCCTTGACTTATGTTGAAGTCTGTATACATAGTGTGTGTGTGTGTGTGTGTGTGTGTGTGTGTGTGTGTGTGTGTGTGTGTGTGTGTGTGT
The DNA here is from genome assembly GCA_018292915.2 of Batillaria attramentaria. Taxonomy (NCBI): domain Eukaryota; kingdom Metazoa; phylum Mollusca; class Gastropoda; family Batillariidae; genus Batillaria; species Batillaria attramentaria. The sequence goes on along the minus strand of JACVVK020000008.1, from coordinate 1,459,369 downwards.
GTGTGTGTGTGTGCCTTTTCTAGACACCTGAAACAAAAATGAGTGTCTTCGTACTAGTGACACTTGACCCACGGGGGGGGGGGGGGGGGGGTGCATGATCACACAGACCTATGTCTTTGAACAATTCAGTTATACTGAATGTATACACGCCACTGGGAAACATGGATTCTGGTCAATATAGTTGTATGTTTCATGCAGCACAGTGCATCTCTAATCTTGTCTGAAGCGAGAGACGTGATTGTTTCATGCAGGCAAGTGCTGGTGCTATTGATCCCAACGTCCCCAAGGAATTTCCGCGGTGGCTGAATATTGGCTTATGGAAAGTGTTCCTCCCAGGATTAGAGCAAGCTGACGCTTCATTACCATTTTGAATGCCAGCAGCCATTACAGACGCCGCATGTATCCGATGCTCAAAGGAAAACATAGATCTCTCTTTATAAATTATGAGTCACATAGTGAGATGCTTGAGTTACGTGCCCATACTGACAACGACAGTACTCATATCCATGTACTGTGGTCGTTGAGGCCTAAACGAGCAGTGCAGTATGTCCGCAAATCCATAGTGTCAGTTATGCCAGCAGTGTCTTGCAAAGATCTGCCTTGTGGGCATGGTGCACGTGCATACTTCCGGACACACTCTGCAGCTGTTACCTAAAGCATAGATTCCTTCTCATCTTTCATTCACAAAAAAGGTCGTTCTAGTTCATTGTTGGCCAGGAAAATGTTTTCATAGGTCTGGTCAGGAATATAAAAAAGGTGGTATTTTGCTTGTATGCTCTGCGCTTGCAGGGAAACATTTTGCCATGACAAGTTCCAGCACAGTTGCGCTGTGCCTCAGGAGACATGAAGAGAGTGTACTTGAATAATAATGGATACGTTTATATGCCTAATTGCGGCTTATCCGCAGTGAGCTCTAAGCGCTTGCTGAGATGCACAGGAAAATGTTAAAAACAATGCCAGAAAGAACCCTAGCTTCTGTTTTGCTTTTTCAGTTTCTGCAAATTCTTGTATTTCCGTACAGATGGAAGTGGACGGAAGCCTTGCGCAGACGATGAGGGGAACATCATCCCTGACGGTGAAGAGTTCATGCCAAAGAGCAGCGATCCCTGCACCACATGCACGTGCAGCAATGGCTACGAAATCATGTGCAGCACCGCGGCCTGCTCCCCACCAGAAAACTGCGTCCGTATCGAGCAAGTGCCACATGAGTGCTGCAAGTACCATTGTCTGGATGCTGATGGAAAGTCCAGATCTCCCTTGTCAAATGACAGCACCCCTCTCGATGGACATCCCACAGCTAGTGAGTTTCTGTTTCATTCTGAAGGCCTAAGGTTCGACTGTTGACACCTGGAGTTTCCCCTCTTGTCCTTGCTTTCTGTTTCCTTTGGCTTTAGATAGACAGATCTCACCATCTACTCATGAACTTGCTCTGAATGGCTGTTTTAGCTCTTGCAAGGTGCATCTCTTTGCTGTTGAATTTTCAGAGTGAGATGCCATTGGGTTAACTGTGTATTTTTGTAATGTTCCAACCAACCTTCATATCCTGCTGTCTTTCCTCAGGTGACGACAACATCACCAACCTGTCCCTCCGTCTGGTGGCCAGCACCGTGACCTCATTCCTCGTCCTGGCCCTCCTGCTCTTCATGGTCCATCGACTCCGCCAGCGTCGGCTCATGATGGCCATGCGACGTACGTGTGTTCTGCATTTCTCCTCACTGTGATGTGGAGAGCGTTGGGGTTTCATAATCAAATCATATTCACAGGGCAGGATCTATTCAATAAATTTTGTAAAGAATTAATTAATGTCTGACATAGGTTTTGTCAGTGATACTGCCATTTCATGTGAGGTCACCTCCCCCCCCCCCCCCCCCCCCCCCCCCCCCTTTGATGATAAGCATGATTTTGCATGGATTGATCCACAACAGTGTGATAAAGCAAGTTCTGATAGATTTTAATGAAAATTGGGGGCGACATTTGATGATTAAAGTTGTAATAAGGTTTAAAACTAGTCGTTTTGATAGGAGCTTTGGATTTTGTTGTAGTGTAGCATTCTTACATGATTGTAACAGAAATAACCTGTTGTTTGTAATTTGAAAGAAAGGAAGAAAACCCAAACAAATCCTTCATGTTTTTTGCATTTATTGTTTATGACATTGTTTTCAAATTTCTTTGGGTTTCTCTGCAGGCTTTGAGGCTCAAGCCAGGAATGGGCACGGGGATGATGACCTGGATCACTACATTCCGTCAGAGTTCATGCAGATCGAGTGCCCCCCTTACGAAGATCCCCCACCTCCGTACTCTCCTCCCAAGCCCCCGCACATCCTACCTGAGGATGCCCCGCCCCCTTACGAAGAAGTGGAAAACAACAACATCACGGGTAACCAACTTGACACAAATGCCAACGTCAACAACAACAATAACAACAACCAGTCATGCGACGGCCACAGTGAGAGACCGGCTCTGCCCACAACAGGAGGGGGTCAACACAACTCTGTGGTGGAAGGGCAGGGAGTGAATATCAACAGCCCAAACATAGCTGACGTCTTTGAGGGATTCAACACCGTGTCCAGCGTGCATCAGACCGCTCGTGCTCCAGCGCAACTCTACGACGGGGGAGTGTTTGAGGGCATTGAGTGTGTAGACCAGACCTACTTGAAGTCGCTAGCTGCAGCGAGAGAAAACTGCGGTCAAGGTACTAGAGAGATGAACCAAAGGGTTGCTGAGGGTTCTGAGCGGCCCTGTACTAAGAGTTCTCCGAAGGAGAGTGGTTTGGGGCTAGGGTCTGGCTCAGCGGACAGATCCGAAGCGGCGGTTGCAGTTCGTGAGTTGCACGCCCAAGGGATGAACCCTGACAGCAGACCGCGTGGAGCTCGACAGCCTGGTCGCAGCTGTAGCTTTTCCTACACGCGGAGCTCTGACCAGGACGAGATCTCCGCCATCGCGCTTGCCCCGATGTCCCACAGTTATCACGCGGCCACAACTGACAGCGGGGTGCAGACCCTCGGCAGTTACACTGCTTCCCTCTCCCGACGCAAGACCAAAGCGTGCAATCCCGTTCACAACAGACAAACCATTTCTGAGGTAGGTGAAGTGTCCTCGGGGCAGCGCATGATTCGAAAACCGATAATGGAGTGTGACAGCAGCATACAGAACAGTCACCGCTTGCTGCAGGAGGAACTGTTGCGAAGCCTGCCACCTATGCAGGTCGGTATCAGTGATGAGGTAGGAGGCGGACGGAGAGTGAATCACGGACCTTCTCCATCTGGTGCTCCAGTGGACAGTTGTGGTAACATATCGCCTCGACCGGAACCTGACGGAGATGATTTCTCTTCCCCAGACCATCACCCCAGCCCAGCGGGTCCAATACCTCGATCTCAGTCAGTGACTTCCACGTTCTCCGTCTGCTCGGAAACGGGCGAAGTGCGCAAGAAACCTCGCATGGACGGAGACGCCTCAGTTTTGCAGAGCGACTCTCAGTATCCGGAACATCGCAGGCCTTCTCTGCATCACGCTCAGAATGCGGAGCCCACTGTGGACCTGTTTCATTCAGCATCTTGCAAAACATCCTCATCAGAGCCCAGTGTAACCAAAGGTGTATCTCAGGTGGCTGGTGCCGCAGACAGCTGTGCCACTGCCAGCAGACCAGAGCCCCCTAGGGCCAGCTTAGCTCCAAGTTCTCGACGGCCTGTTACCAACCCACCTAGTCAGGAGCTTCGTCCTGGGCTGGCCAGCAGCCGGTCGCACGCCACCAAACAGAAGCATGGAAAATTAATCCATTTAGTACCGTTAGAGAAAAGCAAGACCTACAACAAGAGCAAAAGAGATAAAAGCAAAACTGGCAAGAAAGCTGGTGCTTCAGCTGAGGCTCACACCAAGCAAACCCCTCGCCAGATGCCTGGTGACGGTGCCTCTGTTGTGCATGATGCGTTCGTTGCACAAGACTCGAGTCACCACAGTGGTGAGGTGCGTATGATACAGTCAAAGACGGGTGATGTAAAACGAGGCAGGTCTTCTGCTCAGCCCGCAGTCAAACAGTATGGGTTCCTCGATCACTTTGCGTCTCCGAGCCCTCAGGCTGTGGTGCATGAGAACAGCGTAGAGTCCTCCCCTAGGCCGCCGGAATTTGGCTTTGACCAGAAAGCACTGTGTACAGGTTTGAACCCATATCACAGCCTTCCTCAATCGCACAGCCATGGTGCCGCCAGAGCCCCTCACCCTGGGGGACACAGGCGACAGCTGTCTCATCCAGCCGAGAAAGGCAGCCATGTGAACCCGGCGACTCTTCGACCAAAGCTCAAACCGCGACCTCACTCGGGAGGACCAACTGTAGAACCAGGGTGTGACCCTATCGACCCTGTGGCAGCATTGCCTCAGAACAGCATTCCTAGGCGGAGGGTGAAGAACATTCACTCCAAGAAAAGCAGGCAATCCTATCCAGCTCAGGACGGGGCACCGAGTGTAGATAGAAAAGTGCCAAGCGGTATTGACTTGGGTTTCGTGGAACCCGGCCTAGAACACATGAGAAAGCCTTCTGTCGAACAAGATGGTGCTGCTTTCAATCCTGCTAGCAAACGGCGAAATGGCGAGAGAAATGCCGACGGTGGAGGCGGGCATAATGTTTTTGCTGGCGGGCCGTTTTTAGAAAGCCGTATGAGTAGTTATGTGTAGTTAGTCTGTCACTGTCAGTGATCGTGCTCCTGTTTGAAAACCTTGTTTTGCATGGAATCATCATTACTCACTGTGAATTTCATTTTATCATATATGTTTATCTTCTTTTAACATGGACTCTCTTATTGATATATTTTTGCCATCAGAAGTGTATCCTTTTGATATGTGTATGCATTGTATGCAGTCACTGAATAAGTTTATTTTTTTGAATATCCGTCTCAAAGTGTTGTGAAAAGCTGACCTGATTATGGGTCCATTGCTATTGTCATTTACAGCTGAATATTGTAATGTAACGCTATTACGTGTCTGTTGACCAGGGAGTGAGGAGACTCGACCAGAGTGTCAAACTTGCTATCAGAGGGGCATTTATTCATTCAAATCTCGTCTTGGCCAATATTTTGCACAGACCTTTTCCACTGCCTCCATCTCTTAAATCATCCTTGTGGTGGGCGTAGGCAAAAAATGCTTAACCTCCTCCGACCAGCCGTATGAAGTCGACCATATCGCACTTTCCACAGTGTGCATCGGTGTGGGTGTGGAGTTATTAAACGGCCTGATTCCATCTTAATTCTTTGTTAAGCCGACGTACGTTTTGGAACAGTTTCGTTCTTGAGTGTGCCTGTACATTCAAAATACTCTATCTTGATGATCAGTACAGCTCTCAATGCGATACAACATTGTTTACACTTTGCGCAAGCAGTCAAACATTCAAACCCTACAACTGTTGTTACACTACTGGAGCGCTTAGTGTGGTCACTGCATTATCGAGTATGCTTCTATTGGCTCAGTCAGAGTCAGTGCCAGCATTACAGTTGTTGCCACAGTTCAGGTGTCCCAAGTCGTGTGATTTCCAGATACCAGATGTCGGGGAACTAGGGGGGGAACTGAGTGTAAGTTCGCAGGAAAAAACAAGTCACTCAAAATGTACACTGTACATTTCAGGCATCTTAGAACTTTGGCCAACCGTGGTAGCAACTCAGATTTGGTGGGATGATCAAGTGGCATTGATTTGATGCTCAATGAGTCAGTTAGTTCTTACAAAAACAGAACACAACAAACACTGAAACAGAAACAAAAAAAAAATCAAACCATAAAACTGGGAGAGAGTGTTGATTTTGATTCTGAAGTATCACACTATTTTCCTCATGAAACGTAACTGTCATTTATTTAGTAGTTTATATGGAGGTTCATCATTCTGCTGTGTGTGATAGCCCCACATATAGTGGTGTGCACAGAGGATACGTGTGAAGCCAAAACCATATTCGCCAAGCATTGTAGGCAATAACTGATAAGCCAATTTCTGTACCTGTATGTACTTGATTTATGTGCGTTGTGAGCACACACTTTAGCTTGGTGAATGATTTGGAGAGGTATGTGCAAATCTTCCTTTAGTGTGGGCTTGAGTGAACACTGTAATGTGTGCCCAGCACTCTGTGTGTGTGTGTGTGTGTGTGTGTGTGTGTGTGTGTGAGAGAGAGAGAGAGATTGATTTAAAAGTTGGTATTTGTGCGAGACTGTCGGGTTTCAGCCTTTTTCTTTTTTTTTTAACATGACTGATAACTTATCATTTCTCATTATCCAGTAAATTGCAGCATTTTGATTTATGTGTATGAATACAGTTGATCACGTAATTTGCCCTGTTCCTAATAATTTTTTGTCAGTGGCAAGTTTTTTTTAATGCATTTGATATCCCTGTTTCTTTCTTTTCACATCTGCCTGCATCAGAGTTACGCTTATATCTTATCTGCTACACCATGTGAAGTGCAATACAGAGGGCATAGGATTTATTCCGTACTTCCGGTTAAAGCATATGTTTGTTTTAGGCTTGGAGTTTGATTCTATTCATTGTCATTTAACGAAGAACAGGTTCAAGTTTGTTTTGGTGGTGGTGGTTTTTTTTTTCTTCACTCAAAACTTGACTTGGTAATTGAACATTTTAAATTGATCTGTTTTAGTAATCTATCGGTTTTTCAGTGGAAAATCAGAAATATTACTGTGACTTGACAGTGACAGCAGGTGGTCTTTAAAAATAAGTGTGTGTGTGTGTGGGGGGGGGGGGGGGGGGGGGGAGACAAAAATACAAAGAGGATCTGTCGGTAGTAATTCTAATCTTATTGTTTTTAAGTTCTATTTGAAATGTAATTGATAGGTTCGTAACAAGTGCATACGTGTAAGGTTGGCAAGAGGGAAGAGTCAATTTTATATTATATCAGAGGTCTGGTGCGAAGTACAACCACAGTTCTCAGTCATAGAGAGAGAGAGAAAGCTAAAGGTTTTTATAGCTTGAATATTTGTGTAACTTGTGAATGTGGTTTGGTATTGTATGTGAAGTGATTTTGTCTGGTACTTTGCTACATGCATCTCACAGCATTTTTGTTTTTGTTTTGACCATAAACTAACAGTACACCAATACAAATGGGTAAATACTCGTTGCTTGTGATGATATTTTTGCTCTGCGCCAGTGCACACTGTTTAAGATAATGTGAACTATATTTCACTTTTCTCCCAGTCCCAGTTCTATGGGTGTCCCTCACTGTTAAGGATCTGTTGGTCAGTTTCAAGTAATATTTCTACAGTTCTGGTGGGTTTTTTTTTTGTTTTTTTTTCCCTTTTTCTTTCTGTCATATCAGGGTACCTCTCAATGGCTTCCAGCATGTTGTTTGTATTTACTACCAGAGTTGGGCACCTGGGTTTTTGTGCCTGTGTCTGTGACCCTGCCCCCCCCCCTCCCCCCGGTGATGCAGGGATATTTGTAGTTTCTGCACAGTTATCGTTCCCTTTCACATCACATATTCAGGTCATGGAAAAAGTCAAGGAAAAAGCATAAGACACACTGCCATAAACTGTACTGGTCACAAAAGCAAGGTCCTTGCTGGTTTTTAATTGTATCTGCAAAACCCAAACTGTTTTATGATGTTAGAAGCAGTGCAATCTGCTTTTATTTTGAAAGGTTTTACCACCATCCTCCTCCGATATACAGGCAGTATTCGATAGTTATACATGTAAATGTTCTTAGCAGTGCATGACCCAGTTTGCAGGTTCATATATATATCCATACCCTTGAGTAGGATAATGAATGCCTGTCTGTTCAGTGCATTTATCTACAGTAGAATGTTCTTGATACTGGGTTGTTTTTTTTTTTTTCTTATTGACTAAAGTAGATTCTGTGATACTGTTTTGAGTTTGTGCCACGTCGTTTCCCCTTCCTGCCCATGACCTCAGCTCTTGTCAGTGTAAGCTAAATGTCGATAAATGAGCGACACTTGTAACAGAAATAACCATCATAATTTTTTTTTTTTTTTTGTGTCTGGATGTTTTTAACCAATCATAATTACAGTGTAGACTTGGATGTGTGTGTGTACATACATTCGCCACTGAAAAAACACCACCACAAAATGTGCTTTGTGAAAGTGATCGTGAATTCTTGCCATTTTTAGTACTGTCTGCGTGCAGTGGAATGCCATTCATGTGTCTGTACTTGATATCAAACGATTCTGTAGTGATTGTTTTCCCCCCTCTCTGTCAGGGTTTTCAGTTGTCACAGTTTTGATTCCATGGTGCTGACGTATGTGGAACTCTTTATTTTACCTTGCTCATCTGAACCGACTGTCCGTGTATGGGTTTGTATGCATTTTGATTTACCGGTAGTGTACTGGCGGCAAGAGAGACTCGATTGATTTGCAGGAAAATGGCGACTTGTGCGACACTACACAAAGTTTTTGCAGCCCATACGGTCTGTCGTCTGGGAAAAAGGTCTAAACGCCTGTCAGATGCGTAGCGCTTGGACCTTTTTACCAGATTAGGTGGTAGGTGTGTGGCAAGGAGTACGAGGTCCCATATACCCCCAGCTGCATCTTAAGACCAAGTGCTCTTTGTTTTTTTCCACAAAACCACAGTGTTCCAGCTCAATTCATTTGAATTTCACGATCACTTATCTGCTGTGTGTGTGTATGTATACATGTACTGTCTTCCTGTAGCGTTTTCTTCACCTGTCTACATTACTGTCAGCTATTAAACTTCACATCATTGGAAAAACAGTGAACTGTGTATGTGTGTGCACGTGTGTGTGTGGATGCACAGTATTGTTTTTTTTTTTCCAGCTGAACGTCTTTTTATTATGAAAAGGGCAATTTTAAAAAATCGGAAATGAAGCTGGGTGAAAAGAATGGACAGAAAATGCATTTGGTTTTGAGCCATGACAATCAGATTTGAAAAATAGACATGTTGACACATGATAATTTACAATATGTATGATGATCATGAACGGTTAGAAGCAGCAAAACGGTCAGCAAAATCCACCTGTTACGGTGTACAAAAATCTCAAAGCTTATGTCCCTAGCTTGCATACCATCGCTGCGCTACTTCGCACATTTCATATCGCGCACATGCAAGTATCCCAAATTTGTGTGAATTTTGACTTCTGACCCTGTATATAAAAATCAAGCAAGATTAACGGTTTCTTGGCGGCTCTTACTCAGGGATGACAACAGTCCCGCCGTTCTCCGCCGTTCCGCTGTCTTTTAAAAAAATCTCCGCTGTTGTAAAGAAATCTCCGCGGAAAAAAATCAGAAAGAAATTAAAAAATCATAGCCCTAGAACTTCGTCACTGAGCGACCCCCCCCCCCCCCCCCCCTGTCAATTTTTTTCGGCGTTACTTGCATTCCCCCCTTTTGAGGGCCAATTCAGTTTAAGGACTGCTGCGGTAAGCTGCCTTGCCGTCATCCCTGCTTACTGCAGCACACATGAGTATAATTAATGTACAACACTCCCGCTAGGCCAAATTCAAATCCATGCAGACAATGTTTTTTTTTAATGAGGCCACTGGTGCACAACCCTAACTTACTTTGTAGGAACTGGGTTAAAACCCATGTGAAACACACTCTGGCTGTCCAAACTTCCATAAACATATTGAGAAACACAATCAGGTGGACTGGAGTGATCCAGTGTAAAACATACTATCACAAGACTAACCCTTTCCAGTGAAAGGGGAAACACAGCAAATTCATCAGTACAGACTACACTATTCTGTGCGTGTTAAGAGTATTGAATAATAAAGTATAAATACACATCACCTGAAGCACAGCTGTTAATGTTATAAACATTACACTAACCCTGGTGCAGTCCTCATACAGCTCTACTTTTCACAGCCAGTAAGAAAAGCCTGCTGAGCATAAAACGTGGAGACATTGTTTAATGTTACATTATCTTGCATGTGTAACAGGACAGTAAATGTACTTAAGAGTTAAGGGGTTAAAAAGCAGTGTGCAAAAATACAAATTTGAAACATGAATATATATCTCATAATCTGTTAAAAAAGAACACATAAAAAAAAACCCACATAACAAAGAAACAACTGCTTACATTCATACCTTAGCACAAAGAGTGCCTACACCGCTACATGTATGTCATGTACAAAGAATATACAAAATTTAAAACCACATGTAGCATATGGAGGAAATTGCATAGTTTCGTGGACATGACACTGAAGATGGAGGAGCTGATGTTGGTAACAGTTGTCTGAGCGACATGCAGCATGAAAGAGTACACTAACTTTTAACTGCTAAGACAGATATGATCAGCTTCCTCCAAGAGCAGATGTATGATTCTCAAAATTACAAAACAAAAAAAGAAACACCAGAACAGACCCCACCCCCCCCCAAAAAAAAAAAACCAACAACCAAAAAACAACAAAAAAACAAACAAAAAAAACCCCAACAAACAAACAAAAACGAAAAAAAACCCACAAACAAATAGACAACTACAACAAAAACCACCAAAAAAACCCAAAACTGAACAAACAAAAAAGCACACCCCCCCACCAAAAAAACAACAAAACAAAACAAAAACAAGAAACAAACAAAACAAAAAATGAAAGACAAACAAGAAACAAAAAAGTCATTGTAGGCTGTCAATGAGTTGTGATGCTTGATGCTTACACCCTTTCCCTACTTCAGGAGTTAGTGTGCCACATGTGATGCAGGGATGCAGTGTGCCACATGTGATGCAGGGATTATGAAAAGACTCGTCCGACAGCCCACAGACTAGTGAAAATACCGTCGGACTAGTTAAATTGTTTTACCACTGGCCCGCCGGACTAGTTGAGATTATCAGGCAAAGCTTGCTCTATTTTCACAGAGCTGAATGCACAAGGTACTCTGTCAGCGAGCCCCCCCCCCCCCCCCCCTCAGTTTCTCTTGTGACGCTGGGGTGAGAGTAACTATTTGTGATGCATTAAAGAACATAACAGTTATCAAAGTGTTGTGAATCTTTTTTTTATTTACAAATAGGTCCATATTTGACAAAATGTATTTTTGGGCTAGTGGAAATGGTTTCGGGCTAGTTGGTTTTAAATCTTGCTAGCCCGAAGGACTAGCAAGACTTTTCAGCTTTCATAACCCCTGTGATGGAAATACTGCACGAGGACATGTTTTCACTATGTTCTTCAGAGCGGGACAAAGATGATAAAAGACGACAAAAAGCAATGATAAATAAAAACAAAAGAGATGACTAAAATCACTGAATTTATCATGGTTGTGGGAGGAAACCTCAGTTACAAACTTCCATCATCTGAGACGTACTAGTATCACTAAGATATGGACGGAGTTTTGAATCCTCTCATACAAAGCCTGCACAAACGTATAAACTATGTACACAGGAAAAATATCACAGTTGAAATTTAATGCAAAGAGATGACACTCCCATAACGAGTCACACGTTATCAGATTAATCTGATCAATAACTTTCGACGTACAGAGGTATAACAGAAAAAAAAAATAAAATGCTTCCAAATTCCTCTATCACAGTCTTGAGTAAAAAATACTGGTAGTCAGGTAATCAGCTGCCTGTGTGATACTACACACAAAATAATTGTGCTGTGCAAGGTCTGCAGTAATGGATCAGTAGAAATACCAGTTGTAATGAGTACTTGTGTACATGCCACAGAACAAAATGACTTTGGGATCCCGAGAGGTAAATATCACAGTAGTTTTTGCACCAAATGTCAGGATGCCAGGGGTCTGAAAAAGAACAAAATTAATAATGGTGAGATAAGAAAAATAAAAGCATGAAACTTGTAACTAAAAAGCCCAACTTTTACAAGTCTTTTTGCTCGCCTGGTTTTGTTTGCAACACCTAACAAAACTGAAGAAAACTAATCCAGACAATGGGTTTTTTTTGGGGGGGTGGGGGGGTGGGGGTCTGTGAAACAGGGTTACTCCTTGATGATAAACCACACTCATTTCGACAACACACAGCAGAAACCAACACACCACCACTATGCTCAACTCCTCGAAGCAAAGTTACGTGAAAAACACATTCAACAGTACCTGAGTTTTGATCATATACTTCATGCATTAGTACAGTGTACATCACATACGACTATAATGAACATGCAAGACAAAAGCTAAGATCTGCCTGTGTTTACCATTCTCTTAAAATATCTTTAATACATGTACAACTTTTAGGCCAGTTTCTTTACAAACTAAGGACAATCTAAACAGACAGACTGCATAGGAACCACAACTCAACTTTGATCTGCAAATGAACTAGAAGAAGACTCGACTGTGATTCATCATGCAGTACATACCCTGAAAGTGAGAAAGGTTTCTCTCCAAACACACGCAGCATGAAAGAAGCAGCACAGTTGGGCTGGAATGTGGATGGGATGACAACGTAGGTGCCTGGATCCAGTTCAAATCGGCCGCTCACCTCGCGAAAATTTATGTACACACCGTTCTTCCCACAGTCTGGGTTGTAGCGGAAATGTCGAGCAGGCAGTTTTATGTCTGGTGTGTTAGTCTGAAACAGTTAAGATGCTCTGGATACATTCAGCCCACAAACATTAAAAAAAAAAATTTAATGTAATTTCCGAAACTCGAATAGCTGAGCTGACCCTTCGCGCCATGTAATTGTAATGCGTCCATGTGGGTGTGTGAGAGACTGTGAGCGATTCTCGTGAGCGTGTGTACTGGGTTAAGTGGGTGTGCTTTGAGCCACTACATGGGGCAAAACACCTATACAATACAAAATTATTATATGACAGAATTTGAGAAGACAAAAGTTAGAAAAGGGGGATAACATAGTCATCAATTTACCCCCCCCCCCCAAAAAAAAAACAAAAAAACCCAAAAAACAAAAAACAAAAAAACCCCAAAAAACAAAAAAAACAAACAAAAAACAAAATAAACCCCCCCAAAACCCCAAACCAACCAATCCACCCACCAGAAAAAAACAAGCATAATGTTAATAGGTTCTTGTACAATCTGACGCTCATTGACTTACTCTGTAAATAGCGAATCCAATCTGCAGACTCTTGGGTTTTGTACGCCGACTGGTCTGTTGAAGATCTTGCATAAGGGAGATAACTATGTTGCACTTGCCCTCCGACTCTGCATCGTCTGTGTCAATGTTGAACTCATCTGCAAAGTAGAAGACTGCAAACTCAAGCTAAATGTGGAAAGCACTTTACAGCATTTTTCAAGTTTCCTTTATGCTTGCCGCATACTCATGAATTTCTGTGTTGAAAACAAAACAAAACAAAACAACAACAACAAAACCCCAACAACAGATGACAAGAGAGGGTTGCAGTTTCAGCACCTTCATAATCATGAAGGGATACTTATGCCATATACAGATACCAACACATCTGGACATGTGAACTAAATGTGGACATGTGGACACTGAATGTGGACATGTGGACATTGAATGCATGTTCAAGTTAAACATACCAGCCTCATGCAGCGTGAGAAGAAACTGGGGGTTGGTAGCAAACAGCTCGAGGTTGTTGCGAGAACCTCCTGCAGACACCCCCACCTTCCACTCTCCTCGCACAGTCTCCATGTGACCTTGATACAAACAGGTTAATACTAAAGTAAATGGAGAAATGGACAATCTGAAAGAACAATTTGTAAATAGCAGCTGAGGGTGCATTCCAATACTCTGAGTACTCTACTTTTTTTTACTTTTTTTTTTGATCTACCATACCTTGAATGCGCCTTTCTTTTCCCCTTGGACAAAACATTTCATCTTTCTCTCAAAACCTTTCATTAATCTGAACATTTCCCAGACTTTTTAATGATGGCTATTTGTGTTACTCACGGACTGTGTCTCGTACTCCATCCCCATCAAAGTCGGGTCCCAGCAGGCAGATGGTGACCTCTTGAAAATGTCGACAGAAGTCACGGAATGACATCCAAAACTCGCCGTCATCACGTGACTCGACCTGGATCTTCAGTTTAGTCGCCTCGTCCACCCACTGCCAGTTCACATCACTGGTGAAGACAGTGTGACAAAATGAATCTCCCAAGCACTAAACTCTACAGTCATTTTGAACAGCGTACAAAAACAGGAAGCAGCATCTGACAAACAAAACAGAATTCCAGGTGGCATTACTTCTGTGGTCGATTTGAATGGTTGCGTCAGATCTGCAGTCCCGTTGCAATGATGATGAATCCCACAGGGTGGCCTGAATAAAGCTCAACTGTATGTTTAGTCTAGGGGACCAACTGGGTTGAAGTGGCAAGAACAGCCCAGAACCGAGTGCGATGGTGAAGGGTTGTCGATGGCCTATGCTCCACAGGGAGCCATGGGCTTAAAAAAGTAAGTAAGTATGTTTAGTCTGTGCGCATGAGGTACCACAGACTTTCTAGGAAAATAAATGATTGTTGAACACACACACACACACACACACACACCAACAACAACAACAACAAGATGAAAGTAAGATAATCTTCCACAGTCACCACCACATCACTTACTTATCACTCCATGATCCACGCCATTCTGTGGCATCGCCCCATGGATTTCTTAATCTCACTAGCTTCTCCTCACCCATCTCATGTCGGATCTGTAAAATAAAAACACCACCACTGTCACACCAGGATGTGCAGAAACTTTGGAATTTCACCTAAGTCCCTGTACAGAGCAGAATGCAAACGTAGAAGTGCATTCAACGCTTTGCACTCTGCTGTACAAAATGTCACTAATATTGTTTATTATTTTCCAGGGATGGATTTAACTGGTAATTACCGGTAAAATACTGGTTTGAAAAGGAAAATACTGGTTGGAAAATCAGTAGCCGGTAGAACCTACTGGTTCTTATTTTGTTTGACTGGTTTCAAAAATAAACGAAAAGAGAGAAAAAAAAGTCTCTGAGTCAGAGAGAGAGATAGAGAGAGCCGTGCCGAGATGTAGTGGTGAGTATATGACGCCTGTCATTTAATTAATTGACAAACACCGTAACAGTTACAGTTAGCAATTAACTTATCACTGCATTCATCGGCAGATTTTCGGTGGCAAAATTAGTTACTGGTTTCCGTGACTGGCCTACCGGTTTGCGTGCGAGTAGGTTTGTTTACTGTGATGTCGTACCGGTTTGGAAAATGCCTAGCGCGATCACTATTTTCATTATCATTACAAGAGTAGAGGCGCAAGTGAGGACTGGGGCAGAGAAAATGGGACTGGAAGGTAAAAGGTGTAGGGGAAAGAATGAAAAATTAAAGAGATGCTTAGAGGAACATGGAAATTTTATGAATGTGTGTGAAAAGACGAGGCTGAGGCCAAACTATTAGCAAGCTAACCTTGGTAACATCAGTGACAGTGTACGCATGTCCGGGAACCAGACCATTTGCTTCTGCCCTCATACTGTTCCGCCAGTCACCCTGCAAGTAAATAATCAAACGCAAAATGAACACCACAATGCATGCATGCGTTCATTCGGGCCGATCGTCGGGGGTTCTCTCCGGGTACTCCGGCTTCCTCCCCCTCTGCTTTGGAAATGTTCAGCCCATAAAATTTGAAAAATAAATGCAATTCTAATAAATGCAAAATTAAATAGCTGAGTTGAACCTTCGCACCATGTGAATGTAATGTTGTTTATGTCCAGCGTGTGAGAATGCGTGTGATTCACGTGAGCGTGCGTGTTGGGTTCAGTTCACGGCGCTTTGAGTCGATTCATGAAATTGGGTAAAGCGCCTATACAATACTCATTATTATTATTATCATTTTGCACAGCTGACTCTTTCATCTTTGCTGGTGTGCCTTAAAACCTTACAAAAACACGAATATAATAGTATTTGTTAAGCCTGGTCTTGCTGAATTAATTTGTCTCATGCTGAAAAAACCATAGAGATAGTTTAGAATATTATGTTCTCAGCACCACCAGGGTTAACAGCCTACAAAATTACACCAATGACTGCCTTTGTAACAATAGGCTAGCCATTGAGAAGAAAATAAGGATAAAAGATGGAAGGTGCAAAACGTGTTCCATCCTGATGAGTAGTGACTGTAGTGACACAAAATCTGGGCCAACGGTATCAAACACTATATAATTACATTATTATTATCTAAGAACTGTTACCTGTCGAAAGACGCTCTGAAAGCAATCCTCACACACACAGCAAAATACTCAGCGACACAAACGAAGCAGCAATAACAAGAAATAAATTTGAAAAAAATTAAAATAAAAAACACACGAAGAGAAAGAAGCCACTCACTTTTTTAGCACATGTGATGAAGGCACCTGATTTGTGAGCCCGAGAAATAAGGTGGTATACGCTGGGGTCATATTCCGTTACATCGTACCTCTCCGCCAGACCCCCCGTCAAGTCCACCATTGCGTCCATTGTAATGCCGCCTTCGATTGCCTCATAGCTGCCGTGAAGTCTGCACAGATATAAAAAATTGATGAAGTATATTAAAAAAGCATTTTTGTTTGTGTTTCTAGTATCCATATTTCACACTAGTGATGTATGTGTGCGTGTGTGCGTATGTGAGGGCATGTGTGTGCCATAGGAAGTACGTATGCCACAGCCTTAGATCAGTTACCACCAAAATCACACAAACAAAATGCTGGTACCTTCTAGTTCTATGTCTAATAACGACTAGTCAAAGATTAACAAAACTTGAAAGACAGTATTTGCAATTCAATTCAATTTCATTTGTTATATTTGGGCACTTTGTTGTTAAACAGCAGCACTAAACACACATCACAGACATCAACGAATAAATACAAAGACGATGCCCCCCCCCCCCCCCCCCCCCCCCCCCCCCCATGTATATACATGTATAAAAGTCATCAGCACATCACATACCTTCAGAACTAAATACATAAGAAACTGCATGTAGATAAATAATTTAAATATGAGATTAGCGACCTTGATGGCTATAGATATGTAAAATGTATATAAAAATGTGCCCCCCCCCCCCCAACACACACACACACACACAATCACAGTAAAAACTACACTTTTCGTGCATACTTTGCATAGGCCTTTTCAATCAGGGACACCCAGAATTCTCGTGGGTCAGCACTGTGCCCGTATATCAGCTGACCATCAACACAAGGGAGGCGATCATCAATGTACACCGGAAGCCACTGTCCAAACCGCCAGAAATTGAAACATACCACACCCTGGTAATTTGGACCGGACAACTGCTGGTTAGAAGGCAAAACCTGAAAGACAATAAGACGCATTGATGAGCTATGATTCAAAAGAAGGACAGGAGTGTATCAATTCAATTTAATTCAAAAATACTTTATTATCTGTTCTAAAAATACATTTTAAAACGGAAAATTGTCTACAGACACACGCATTCGCTCCGCTCCTTATATTAAGTCACACACACACACACACACACACACACACACACACACACACAAAAGGATATAATACAAAATAAAAGAGACTAAAAACGAGATGAATAAGTAAGATGCCCCCCCCCCCCCCCCCCACACACACACACACACACACGTGACAAAGTGGCAAAGCCATAAGCGCGTTATACTAGGAGTGTCTGGAGGCATGCTCCCCTGGAATGCTTTTAAAAATGAGACTAAAATCTGTGCAATTCGGTGCTTTACGCATTAAATGAATTTAAATGCTTCAGAGAAGGAAACACTTTTTATGGGGGCAAATTTTTAGAATTAGACTAAAATTTGTGCAATCTGGTGTGTTTTGGAATGACTAAGTGCTTCAAAGGAGGCAACACACTTTTTGGGGGGAGGAAAATTTTTAGCCAAGGTGGAAGTCTGCCAACAGGAAGAAGATTTTAAGTCCTGAGATTTACAAACATGGACCAGAGAGAGAAAGAGAGAGAGAGAGAGAGAGAGAGAGAGAGAGAGAGAGAGAGAGGGTAAAAGTTCTATTCAAAAAGTGATGTGTGAATGGAGATATTAGTATGTCCCTAAGGACCTGACAAATAAAAATAAAAATTCAGTCCAACCTTTTTCATTGAGCTCTCGTGTTGTGAAACAGCAGCGCAGGCTGACAGAAACCAGCAGTCTCCCAGAATGCCCTGCTTTATGTCATCCCGTGTCACTCCATCCACCATCAGTTCTGGGATCGTGTCCTCGTTCAGCAATTCCTGTTGATAATAGAAGGGCATGTTTTTGTCAGTTACAGGCTCATACACAGAAGGATATAAATATCCCATTTATCCATGATCACATAAACATGTTAAAAAACAAGGAGCTCGGACAACGTGGACATCCACATTGTCACTCTTGGGAGTTAAGCACAACTGACCATGGGAAGAAATCTTTTTGATTTGATTGTGCAAACTTAACTGCAGAGCAAATAATTTTTTAACCAAATGCGTGCCAAATAAGCTATCCGGGAGTGAAAGCCAAGTAAACACATTGTTTATTCACAAATGATAAAGAAAGCATGTGGTAGAATGACATCTCACACAATCACACAAGCAAAAATAATGAAAAGATGTACAGTGTAG
Source organism: Batillaria attramentaria (assembly GCA_018292915.2). Lineage (NCBI taxonomy): Eukaryota > Metazoa > Mollusca > Gastropoda > Batillariidae > Batillaria > Batillaria attramentaria. The sequence continues at coordinate 1,440,973 of JACVVK020000008.1, read as the reverse complement.
TATGAAGGAAACACAGAGAATGTGGGATCTGTAAGTGCTTTACACATTGTGTGTAAAAGGTGGCTGAAAACTCACCTGTGGACGCAGCCAGGTAACATTTTTGTCACTCATTCCGGATGTGCAGAAGAGGGTGGAGTAACCAGGAGGGAAGTCAGGATCACAGAACAGCTCCCCCTCTGCCAGGCCGGCCAACACCTCCTCCACCTCTTCTTTGGTCTGACAGTAAGGAAGACCATCATGCATTATGGTTTATGCGAGTGTGTGAGCAAACGTCACGGAGCAGCCATATTTGTGGTTTGCTGTTTCCCCCCACTGCTGATGTCAGCGTGTGCCACAAAAATGGGAACAGCTCATACAAGCTGTCTGCACATGATGTCATCGTCGCATTGACTGTAACTACAATGTCATATTTTTCTCTTTAGTTCAAGAAACGAGAAATGTCTATCCCGTCAGTGACTGTGCATGTGTCCATGTGTGTGTGTGTATGTGTGTGTATGTGTGTGTGTGTGTGTGTGTGTGTGTGTGTGTGTGTGTTAAGGGCCGGGGGTAACAGCAGAAGAAATGTTTTCTGCCAGAGGAACATCCATGAATTGAATTAGCAGGTACAGCGCGATGCTGGGTGCGGAGAGGGGGTGGTGGCGTTATGCCCAAGCCACTGCTATCAATCACAGAACGTAAAAAAGAATTCAGGTAAACAGCTAACAAAAAACATATAATCATTCTCAAAAGGAGTGTTGTGAATCTGTGATTGAAAAACCTTAGTTCGTCAGTTCACTCACAGAGACTCGGAGTTCATCCTCCTCTTCCTCGGCCGATGCTGGTACTTTTGATGTGTTATTGTTGAGTGCGCCGCCATGCTTCCTATGGCCAGAGGGAACGTCACCATTTTTTGGCTGCTCGGTTGACTGCCTGCCACCATAGGTGAGGTGCTTGCTTGCCTCATTTTCCTGCTGGGAACTACTTCCGCACCCCATCTTCGGGGAAACAGAAAATTATTTACCGCTTGAGCCAAGAGCGTAAAAGTCTGAGCTTTACTTCTGGCATACTTTTATGTCTAGCCTTTGTGTTCCCGAGAATCAGTCAACCGGTAAAGCTTACGCTAGTATTATTTTGCAGTTCAGTGGATGAAGTACGGGGATCCCGTGCCTATGTTGACAAGCGTCGCCAGCGTACACGGATGTATGGCCAAGTTCAGACATGCGCAACGACGAGAATAAGTGCCCGTCAGGGGAAGCAACTGCTGTTTACCTCCCCTTGCACCAGACAGTAATCAATTTTTTCAACCGTGCTTGCAGACAAAATGTTCAAATTTCTCCCACTTACACATAGCACATACTTTCATCAGCTTCTATATCTGACTTTGAGTCCTATATTTGTTTCTTATTTTTGCAAGCCGAGTACATGTACCAGTCCTTTCTCACAGACATGCACACACATAACAATGACAAGGCAGACTATGCTGATGAAGACAAAAAGTTTATTCCACTTTTCACACACACACACACACACACACACACACACACACACACACACACACACACACACACAGTCATCAGTGTCAGTGATAAAAAATTCATAAATCAGCAAACCTAATACATTTACTCTGTATCTAACAAAAGTGGAACATTTACACGCTGGCAATTTACCATTAATAATTATACAACCATTTTCCATGCTTGCACACCAGTTCAAATTTTGTCCATTCTTCACACCAGTTCACTACTTCCTACTCAATGTGAGCAACAGCAGAACACATTTGTTAACACATTTCATACCACGCACGAGTATCCCCCGTTTCTGACTCTCTTTTGGTTTGGGCCCTCTATGCAAAAATCAGACAAGATTAACGGCTCTTACTGCAGCAAACACAAGTATAATCAAAGTGCAACACTCCCACAAAACAAATTTAAATCCATGCAGATATGAATTAATGAATTAATCATGAATCTTTTTTAGTGAGACCACTGGTGCACAACTGTAAACTGAATTGGTAGGAACTGAGTGAACGATGTGTGCAAGGCACCTCCTGTGATCCTTTTCCCCCCACATTTTTATGATCCTAGCTGGCTGCTACTGTACTGGCTGCGGTGGTCTGTGAAAGTGCCAAGTTCTTCTTATAGCATTGTAAACTGCACAGAGGTACGTTTGTTTTGGAACAAGCGTATTTCTTCGGATTTTTGCAGCCCGCAACTCCACACATCGCCACTTGTTTGGGAGGCCTGTAAAAGACAATGACAAACCAGCATGTACTACTACTACTACTACTACTACCAGTGCTGCTGCTGCTGTGACTTTTCTTATATTATAAAGCACTGATCTCTCATAAATGAACTTGCAGTGTGTTACACACATACAGAAAAAAATTCTCTGCAGAAAATTTTCAAGCTGAACTAAAAAATTGTTCAAACTAAAAAAATATGATTTTTTTTAATAGAAAAGAAAAAGCCGGTAAACAGAAACACTGCTGCACATCATAAATACTTACTCAGAAATCTTGGGTGGGAAAGGAAATGGATGACCTTGCGGCATAGATATGGAGATGCCCTCAGCATTGTTTACATAGCGCACTCTTGGAATATTCATCCGCTTTGATCCTCGCATCTGATGGTGCAGGAAATATAATGCAGGGGTTAATGCAAACTGATTTTTACAAATGATCTTCACTACACAAAAAGAAAAATCAGAGCAGAAAAACAAAAACATACAGTGGTGAGAAAACAAAAACCAAACCAGATCACCGTTATATTTTAATTTTGCATGTTTACTCCCAATCATGAAGTTAAAATCAAAGCTTTACCAACTGGTATTTAATCTTCATGCACACTATGCACAATGTAAAACCTTACCTTAGGGCCTTTCGTCTTTGTGTCCTGCTTTTTCAATAACCTTTCAAGTGTTTGTTTCTGGAAGTGATAAAATACAGAAACATTAAGCCGATGCTGATAGCATCAGTTTGTGTTACGATACCACATTCATCAGGTTCATCTTTAAAAAAAAGAAGAAGGAGGAGAAACTAGAGAGGCAGAAGCCTCCATGGCTCCCTTGTGACACAGGTCAAGGTCATTCACAAAAGTATGTTTGTAGAGCTCTTATCACTATCCAGTATCATGCTAAGTGATGTGTCTGGCGCTCTGAGTTCCTGGCAATATTACAATTTTCCCCAAAACAGTTTGTACAGCCTTGACCTTTGGTCAAAGTCATTCAAAAGAGATCTCATCAATGTCTATCATCATGCCAAGTTTGATGCCTCTAGCATTTGTAGTTCCTCCGAAAACAGTAATGTTAAAATTCACAACAGACAGCTTTAATGACCTTGACCTTCAGTCAAGATCATTCAGAAAGGTAGGTCTCATTGCTGTCTATCATCACGCCTCATTTGGTGTCTCTACTGTTTGTTGTTTTGAAGAAAATGCCAAGGTTAAAGTTTCAAAAAAAAAAAAAAAAAAACGCTTGCATGACCTTGACCTTGACTAAAAGTCACTGAACACAGGTATGTCTGTAAAGGTGCTGCCAATGTCAATCATCGCACATAGTTTGATGCTTCTGATTCTTCTAGATACTGATAAAATGCAAATGTAAAATTTCCGAACACTGTTTCAATGACCTTGACCTTCAGTCAAGGTCATTTAAGATGGTATGTGTGCATAGGTCTTATCACTGTCTATCAGCATGCCAGGTTTGGCACCTCTGCTGTTCATTGTTTCTGAGAAAATGCCAATGTTAAGGTTTCACAAAACTATCTTGTACGGCCTTGACCTTGACAGAAGGTCACTGACTACATGTATATCTGTAAAGTTCTTATCAATGTCTATCATCATGCACAGTTTAAAACCTCTGGCATTTGTAGATTACGAGAAAATGCCAATGTAAAATTTTCAAACAGAGAGCTTTAGTGACCTTGACCTTGGGTCAAGGTCATTCAAAATGATATGTTTTGAAAGGTCTTGTGCTAGTCTATCAGCATGCCAAGTTTGGTGCCTCTACTGTTTGTAGATTCTGAGAAAATGACAACGTTAAAGTTTTCTGGACACACACACACACACACACACACACACACAGACAGACAGACAGACAGACGACGGAGGGTTAATACATAGACTCCCATTGTTACACAAGGGAGCCAAAAAAGGAAAACAAAACAAACAAAACAACAACAACAAACCTGCTGTCCAATATATGTCCAATACATCTACCTCTAGGTATAGCACTGAAGTACTTTTACTGAGACCCCCCCCCCCCCCCACCTCCAACTCACCCTTTTCAGACAACCTGACAAACATTCTTTACAGAGACAACCAAACTTCAGAATCGTACTTACTTTATCCTTTTCCCTCTTCTCATGGGCCTGCTTGCGTCGCTTCAATGCTCTCTGTTGCCGCCGCTGCAGCTGTTCTTCTGTCAGTTCTACTGTCTTGTAGCCTGCATTGCAGAAAAATAATGTCACAATGTGTGTGTGTGTGTGTGTGTGTGTGTGTGTGTGTGTGCGCGCATATGCACGCAAGCATGTTATACCATCACTTCATCAATATTCTGCCTGATAAAGTTCACCATGTATTAGATACACAACAAAAGTAACCACTGACCTGAGGGAAGCTGTTGTAACTCTACCTGATGTCCGTGCAGCATTGCTCTCTAAGAGAGAGAGAAAAAAAAACAAACACCAAACACCATAAACTGTATGTTAGCAATGTTCTTGCAACAGTGAAGCTAATATTTCATGAACACAGACGGATGAAGACATGACTGAAAACTAATTAGATGACCATGACTATTTTCTGTAACATCTGTGAACGACTTCAGTACAGAAGCCATTTACCCATGTCTCTGGTAAACAAACAAAATCATGATAACATCGGTAAGTTCCCTTTGACAGTCTTACCTGTCTGGCTGTCAGCAGACTAGGGTCACGAGCTTTGGGGATTTCACCGTAATCGTCCAGTTCTCCTGCCTCCAAAGCATCAAGCCACTTCTTCTCTTCGTCAGAACTTGCATCGCCAGCCTTCGAACCAGCAACACTGCTGCGCTGTGGGGTGAGCGGTGCTGCAGCTGCTCAGAAGATCAAACCAATGTTCATTGTACACTGAATGCTTTGAAGAACTGATGACAGCAAAACCATTTTCACCAAAATGAAAAAAACAACAAAACAAAACCCAAAGCAAACAAAAAACATAAATTGCTTAAAGGTCCAATAATGCTACCATTATATTAATGTTCACAGATCGTTCTGAACTGTTTTCTTGGTATCTACCATCACATGACTTGGACACCTGGGCAGTCACAGCACCTGTAACGCTGGCACTGAGCCAACAGAAGCATACTCAATGATGCGGCAACCACACTGAGTACTCCAATGGTGTAAAAACAGTTGTAGAATCTGACCACTCACGTAAAGTGTAAACAACATTGTATTGCATGAAGAGCTCTACTAATCATCATGATAAGAGTTTTTTGTGCGAAACTGTTCCAAAACAGAACTTGGCGCAGCAAAGATGGAATTAACCTGTTTAACTGTGTTCATGGTAAAACTAAAAGACCACAAGGAATTAGCAGCTGGTCAAAGTGGAAATAAAGATGTTTATAATGTGTAAGATGACACTGTTCTGCAAAATAATAATAATAATAATAATAATAAAGGGTATTTGTGGCGCCCCATCTCGCAAGAGCTCAGGGCGCGTACATAAACATAACATAAAAACAACGTATATAACTTACAACACACACACACACACACACACACACACACACACACACACACACACACTGATTTTTTGCAGGTGGCATGCAGAGATGGAGGGGGGGGGGGGGGGTTGGTTCTACTGCATGGAGAAAAGATGTGTTTTAAGTTGAGATTTAAAGACTGCTAACGACTGAGCATGGCGGATGAAAGAGGGGAGGCCGTTCCAAACTACAGGACCAATGTATGAAAACGCACGCTGGCCCTGAAACTTTTTCCGGCGGATGGGAATACGGAGAAGACGGGTGTCAGAGGAAGAACGGAGGTTGCGGGATGACAAGCAAGACTTCCTACCTCTCCGCATGAGTAAGTGGAACTGTAACCCCAGCCAGTACACGCAACAGAGAGAAGCCTGCATTGTTAAACAGGCCTAAAGCCTCTAGTGTCCTAACAACATAATTTTCAAGTTCAACATCTCATACTTAATGACGTGTGCACTACCAAACCCCATAGTGTAGTAGTTAGCACTTCGGACCATGGACCGGGGGACCCAGGTTTGAGTCCCAGCCGAGGCAAGCAGGATTTTTCCTACCTAGGTCGGCTCCTACCCAGAGCGGGTGTGCTGTGGGCCCAGTGGGGAGGCTGTTGCCACACAGCCGAGATTCACCCACTTCACATGTGTGAGTACTGTGACTTTGGAGGTTCTTCCCTTGGTATGACACGTCTTATGATGTGGATGATTACACAGCCGGCACCACAGGTGCCAAAGTTCCCGGGCCTGGTTGATGCCGGGATATTTATGACAGGAAGCGTGGAAGACTGTCCCGCAGTCCCAAACCACATGGACCTCCATAGCATCATCTTACCATCATCCTCATCTCCATCACTACGCACAATAGAAATTGCCCTAGCTTCCGAGGCCTCCGTGGATTCCACCCATTACCTGGGAGGAACACCACTGGAACTGGCAAAAAAGAGTTCGGGCAGCAAAAAAAAAAAAAAAAAAGGCAAAAAAAAAGACATGCACTAGTTTTTCAGTTTACGATTCACGGAAGGGGTTTGAGGCCGGTGACCTTAAAAGTCATCAGGGTAAAAAGAGATCTGTGTAACTGATCACAACAGGTAATATTAACTTCAACTCACAATCCCAAGACAAGTCATCTGTGACATTGATGATCTGATCCTCCTGGGCATCGTCAAAACTGGACTGTGAGGTTGGATCTATAGAAGTGACACTGGAACAAACACAAACATTGAAATAAAAAAAGATTTTCAAGGAACACACTCCAAAGTCACTGGGTACATATATATGGACTGGCCAGTCCCTCAAAAATTTTAAGTGAAATAATGACTGTGTTTGGCACTTTAAAATCCATTTTTCAGGCTGTGTCACATAATAAGTCTTACATGCATGTAGCTTGTTGAATGTGGCTGAAACGCCTAACCACAAGGTCCAGATAATTAAATGAAATGCAAATTAGGAAATTTTTAGCGTACTTTTTTGTGCCTAAAGTTTCACCACCGATCTTGAGTTTCAGCTTGATGGAAGTTTTTGGTGAGGTGACCTCTGGGGAGTCTGTGTCGTCAAACTCAGCACGCTTGTGCTTATGTTTCTTCTTGTGTTTCTTGTGTTTCCTGGGTACAGACTCTGAAAGTGAAACAACAGACTGTAGTGTACATCCACATGTATGTGTACTCAGGTAAGTGTGAACCATTGATTTAACGTTTACTTTTATCAGAAGAGCCACAACTTGTCACACACAGAATGTGATTAAAAAGCATACAGCATTATGAGTTTTTAAAAGATCTACATGTAACATTTTGCTTTAAGAATGCTACTGTACACAAAAAAATTATTGACAATATGAGCCAAAACCTGGGGCACAAATAAAATAAAGCAAACAAAACGAAGAATGGACATTTCAGAAACTTCTCACATGACCAAAGTTAGGAAGAAACAAAATTATTAAAAATACCACACAATTTTCAGTAAAAGTGATATTGTACCTTCATTGTCATATGCAGCTTGATCATCTTTTCTCTTGCCCATTTCTAAGAAGTCTTCTCAACCTTTGTCTGCAAAGCTTATGACAATCCTGGAACACAGCACAAATATTTTGGTCAGTATAGCGTGTTATGCAGTTCTGAGGAATGCGCAGTGGTGACGATACATAATATACCTGTCAGAGACTTTGCATCATGTATAATTTATATACTTAAAATAGTTATACTTCTTCTAGGTCTAGAGCCCACTTGCAGCTGTGCGCAGCATGTATTGTCAAATGTTGGGGGAAAAAAGTTTTCACAGCTCGAGAGAGACCTCTTAACTTACGAATCAAAATGGCCATCCAAAATAATATCCAGGATGAGATCAGAACAATAACCAATCCCAGCTGATACTCCTAGGTTTATACAGCTGCAAGATGCGCAGATCTTTGTGCCAGTTACTCGCCGGGTTGCGGAAAACTATAACGAAATCGAGTTACTTTTTCTTGAGTTGGTTCACGTCAGCCTTTTACTGAGGGAGAAAGGCTCCAAATGAACGTGAGGTGTCGCTGATAGCTCGGTGGATACATTCAAGCAATCAGCTTAAAGTGAAAGTTCCCTGTGTAACTATTACAAAAAAACCCAAACTCCACTTGAAATTTATCTTCCCTCTCATTTGTAGATATTTTATGACATAATTATGTAGGTGGTCAAATAAAGCACTCTGTAGTGTAATATTCTCAAAGAGTCGGATCATCATTTGGAACAAGAATTTCCGTGTTGCTTTGTCGACTTGGCACAGATTCTTCTCCAGTTCATTGGTTGGTGCACTTGCACTGAAGTTGGGAAGCTTCACTAGTTGTGGCAGTGCGTGTCGCGAAGTTTGAACATGGAAACGGCAGGAGAAAGCAGAGAGGTCTGGCCAGTGACGACTACAGGGACTCCGTTTGGATGTTTCATCATCTTGCTATCAGCTTTAGTGTTCTATCTGACAGGACTTGTCTCCTCCAGGCTGATTCCCTCCGTAGCCTCGAACGCACCATGGCGATGGAAAAACATCAGCATTTCTTTCCTTCACGCGCTTATTAGCGGTCCCTGGGCGGTGCTGTGGTGAGCATGCGTTATCTGTTTTATTGTCTTGGTTTCTGCATCCATTTTAAACACGCTGCAGTTGCAGATACCACGCCTAGTTACCTAACAGATTTCATCTCGAAAAGTAGGTTATGTCGCATTGCCCAGTTACGAGGCATCTTTTACGTGCTAGTTTTTCCCCATTTTTCTTGTTACAGTTTTCTGGAAACCCCGAAGATGGCAGAGGATCTTATTTCAACGTATTCAACGTTTTCATACTTGCTGATATCAGTGTCAGTGGGTAAGTGCGTGTGTATATTTGTGCAAGTTGGTGACACGCTGCCTTTGATTTTCTGGCCTTACGTAACTAGGTCAAAGTGCACGTGCTCGTTGTGGTGTCACGTGATACGGTTCAAGGCATGACCAGTAAACGATATAATGACAGTGACCTAATCTGCAGTTACATCAGAGTGTGAAGAAGGGTCAGCTAGCATGATTAAATTATGAATGATGAATATGAAGTGGTTTCATGACTGGGCCTAGCTAGAACACATCAACCTGCGTTTCAGTCACCTGTAACATTTACTGTTAATTAATGTGACATAATTAACTTCCCGTTATGAATGAGTACCATGGGCTTTTGATATCAGATCTGGAGCTGACATCTATAAATTTATAAACCTTTGAAAAGCATGTATACACAAATTATATTATATATAACGGAGACCATATTTAAAATAGTCTTTCAGTAGTACTGTATAAGGATAAATGGCTGCAGTTAGGAAGACCATTAATATTCTTGTGTCCCATAGGGATCTGACTGACCTCACAACTAATCAGTTATCAACAAGTTTAAAAGGAACTGAAACGATGATAATCAATACTCTATAGTCTATTGTCCATTAAATATTCTATGTAACGTGGAAATTTGTCTTTTGTCTCACAACAAAGTACAAAGTAATTAAGAATCTGTATATCAATAAAATGTACAAAAATCACATATTGAATATATGAAAAGAAACCTGTCTGAGCTTGGGGGCCGTGAGGGGTGAATATTTTGGGGACTGTTGGCTTATAAATTTTGTCCAAGTTTTGCGGTGTCTTTCAGCAGAAATTATGAGTTTGCGGGAGAAGATTTTCTGGGTTGGAATATAGGATTGAAAAATTATTCCTCAGAACAGCAGACTTAGAAGGGACTTGGGGGGTCATAGTAACCCAAGCCAGTTTCTTCCCTTTTTTCTTTCATGGTTTTTGAAGGACCCTCTTTCTGTCCTGGGCACTTTTTTCCAGTACCCTTACAGCTTGGCCAAATTTCCATCCGAACATTGCGAAATACACTGTATCTTGCATAGTCCTCGATACACTCTTGGAGAGTGTCATTATTGCTACAAAGCATGCATAGACATGAGGCCTTTGAGTACCGCTGGAGGGGGGGGGGGGCAGGTAACTGAGGCAATGTTTGGAGAATACATCCGTGATGATTTCGCCATTCAGCAGCTTTGTCTGTACATCAAGGTACTCCGCCATCATACCATGGTTGAGAGTCCATCTGTAGCGAGCGAGAGAGAGAGAGTGAGAGAGAGTGCATGTGTGTGTGTGTGTGTGTGTGTGTGAAATGTTATTAGTGCTTCATTTGTTTGAAAAAAAAAAAAAATTATATTAATTTGTTTAGACCTGTGTTTTTGCATTGTGCAGGTTATTTTGTATATGATATGCTGGACATGATTGTCTGTCAGAGGACCAGGCAGTCATTGGAACTTGTCGGCCATCATGTTGTGGTGAGGTTCCAGAAAATACTTCTACTCCTTTCATCTGCTTTCTTGTGGCTGAAAGGTTGAGCATAGGGCAGTGATTCGTAAACATGGCTAGTGAAAACTGCTTACCAGTACTGGATTGATCATTACATATGGGTAAAAACAAAACAAAAAGTGTTGTGTGACTTCAAGATCATTTCACTATACAGTGTGGATTCACATTTTTGGTTGTTTTTTTGTTGTTTTTTTCAGACTAGTAGAGCCACCCTGGTTTATCGTTGGAAATACACTTTGAGTTTGAATCTTGTTGAAGCTCTTGTGTAACTCCATTTTGAGAGTATGGCAGCAGTAGAATAAAGTGCGTGTCATCCTGCACTGTCCAGGAAAAATCCCATTAAACCAAAATTACATGATGACGTTGGTTTGATGTTTCAATCCCACTTATTTATATGCTTGAACTGTATTTTTGCTGGCTGTATAACTAGTTTTTCTTTGATGCCATTTTCAGATCATCTCATGCTACATGGTGGCTGTGACAACCAGGCTGTACGTTGGCTATGCTGTGGTGGGGTTGTTGGTAGAGCTAAATTCTATCTTCCTCCATCTGCGACAGTTGATGCAGATCTGTGCCTTCCCCAGAGCCAGTGGCCTCTATCGCTTCAACAGCCTTGTCAACTTAGGTGATTTAATGTTAAGAAAAAAAAAAAACACTTTGAGTGTGTGTGTGTGTATGTGTGTGTGTATGTCACTATATGTGTGTGTGTGTGTGTGTGTGTGTGTGTGTGTGTGTGTGTGTGTGTGTGTGTGTGCATTTGTTAGAGAATTGAAGGTTAGTGCTAGGACTTTGTACAAGGAACTTCCATGCTGGGAATCATATGATAGGAAACTGATGAGAGATTCTTTATGAGATATTCCTGTGAACATTACTTGAAACTTAGAGTTGGTGGATCTGTTTTGCCACAGAACACTCAGAGCTAAATTTTTTGACGTACTGGTTCTGTTGGCATCGACTTCAGGTAGAGCCTTCTAAATTTTACAAAACCTAGCAACTGCAAATGGCTGCTGAACTTGCTGGTGTGAAAATGAGATCAGTTCTGGCACCAAGTTTATCATTACGCTTGCTTTTGCAGTTTGTGTTACGTTGTTGATCCAAAAAACAAAAAAAAAGGAAAAAGAAAAATGAAGTCAGCTTAGGCACTGAGTTTATTACGGCGCTTGCCTTTTTCAGGTACATTCATCGTTTTCCGTATTTCACTACTGGCCTGGATGACACGATGGATCGTGATCAACAAAGACTTTGTGCCGCTGGTGTTTTATTCCATGGGCAGCATCGGCTTGGCGATCATGACTCTCATGAACATCATCCTCTTCTATCGTCTCATGCGCAGTGACTTCTTCAGCAAAAAGGACAAGGTCTCCAAAGGCAAAGCAGAGTAGCCAGTGCATCAAATCAAGATTCCATGATTGTTGTGATGATGTGAAACAAGTGTGAAGAAGATTATTTACATATTATATTGATTGATGGAAAGCCCCCCTCCCCCAGGCTCTAATGGCTCACCCCATGGGAGAACAAGAGTTTGTAGCAAGGTGCTGTGTGTGTCGGTTACGAGGTAGTCATTTCGCTTCAGCTTCTGCACCTTGACATCTGTTCAGATGGACGGATAGACAGACAGGCTCCAGAATGTGTACCCCATCCATGCATATGCGAGATGCCGAATTAACTGAGATCACCACGACATCGGCATTCTTTCATACGACTGGCAGTCGTGTGTGGAAGAGATTTCATAGGACATGTGTTTACAAAACTTGATTTGTGAACAATGAAATTTGCTTTTGATTGATTATGTACAATTTATGTTGCTAACAAGACTTTTGAGGATGTGTTTAGGGGTGTTTACTGAGTTTATCAATCAAGAGAAAAGTGTCTTCTTGAGAACCATGTTGAATCCGGTATTCGCTATGCCTTACCTCTTTCCACTGCATATTCCAAGCCAAGAACAGTAACTGTGTTCATTTGTTACGTTTCTTTCTTTCTCACACTGCCAGTGTCAGCATCAAAGAAACTTTCCTATAATTATATTTATAATTATATATATTTATTCTTTTGTCATCTTCAAACTTCCAACGGAATCAAATGTCCACCAACTCTTTTTGTAGACCTAAGTGCATACTTCCCCTTTACACACGGCCTCACGGGACGTTTTATATGGAATGGTAGCTGTATGCGCAGAGGTCAGCCCATGCTTCAGCCCGAACAATCTCCTCAAACCCAAGAAGACAGTGTGCTGCACTGGAGAGCATGTGATTCTTCGGGCTAAACTCTGATGAATTTCGCTTTCCACACTGGATATTGTATGACTGTCAGTCGTATTAGTTCTCTTATTGTCAGCCGGAAGTTCTTGTTAGTAAGGATTGAGAAGTGCCGGGTTCTAGTGATAACATTCTGAGAGTTTGTGAAACCCCATACTAGCAGTCCTTAATTTTTTTTAATTTTTTTTTTTTTAATTTTTTAGGACAGTAACCAAATCAAAGATAGTGTGGTGAACTGATTTATGATTTTTTTTTTAAATTCTTATTTTTTATGCAAGACCTCCATTACAGGCATTGAACAACCTTACAGAAGATCAAACATGAAGAGTGCATGGTGAATTTTTTTAAAATGCAAAATAGGACTGTTTTCTATGGTTTGAACATACTGACCATTTGTGAGACCATTTCATGTGACTCGGATTCCTTCGGTACAAGGTGCAGTGGTATTTTCACTTTGTGCTCTCAGATCCTGTTACGTGTATCTTGAACTTGGTGTTGGCAGGTTGCTTGTTTTGTTAGATCACATAGTTATCAGTTTCGTGAACTTTTTCAAAGAAAGTACTGATAGCATGTTTTTATGTGTGGCAGGTATACAAATTTATATCCATGCATAATTTTTCCACATGATAATTTGTGATCGAGTTACAGGAATCAGGGGTGAGAGAGAGAGAGAGAGTGTGTGTGTGTGCGTGTGTGTGAGAAAGAGAGAGCTTTGCTACTGTTTCCAGCTTGCTCTCTTTATTTGAATGGCGTGAGAAAAGGGGACATTTAATGTTTGCAGCAGAGACCTGTTTATTTTATTACTTTCTACATCCATCTGCTCAAATTGTTGACATTGTGGAATAATAGGTACTTTTTGATAGACTGATTTTGATATGATCATGTTTGTGCATTTTATACTGTACCAGCCATTCGTGATTTCTGGGCAGGGGCAGGGGGGCAATAGTGGGGGTTGGATTTCTGAAGTGTGAATGTATCAGCTAGCAAATTATGTTTTTTCAACAAAACCTTTAACACTGTGTGCTTTTGATGAACACGGGAGGAGGGGAGGGGGGGGGGTTACATTGTAGTCAAAGACAACGTGCTGTAGACACGTTACCCAAAATACAACAGTGGCCATAGCAGATTACATGAAACAACACCCTGGATGTTTGAGCAAAATGGGGATATTGCCGATAAGAACATTGTTTCCGATATTCCTGTGAGCAAAAGCAGACCCTGGACCCTTATAGACTTGGTTATACATGCGCTTTGTGTATTCAAAGAAGAGAACTCTACCCATGTACTTGTCTTGCTTTACATGTTGGTCGATTTGACAAATGCCCTTGCGACATGTATGGCGCAGAATACTTACAAAATGATACATGTATACTGTACGTTACACATTTTATTGTTTCGTTGATTTTTCACTGTTACATTGGAGATGTATGCATGGTTGTTATACTTCGGCATTTCATGTTATCGTGACCACTTGGGTGCTGTGGCTAGTGAAACTGAAACACTTTTTTTTTTTTTATTGTGTATTTATCATTTCTACGTGTACTCAGTTAATGGGAATGGAGCTACCTCATGTGTACATTTCAAACTCTACTTTATGTTGCCACTATACGAATATCATCCTTAAAATAACAGTGTGGTTGTTGAATGGAAGGGGGGGGGGGGGGATGCTACTTACGAAGCTGTGAGGCAGTTTGGTGAAAGGAGACTATTTCTTACCCTTGCGGCGTTTTACATTAGAGTTAGCAACGAACAAGCAGACAGGCTGGAAATGGAGGGAGGTCAGATGGAACAAGAGGCCAGGCACGTATCATATGCTGAGGAAAAGACCATCGTCAAAGCCCTCTCCAAGAAGACATGGAAGGAGCAACACCCTAACTGCAACGAGTCTGACAGCTACCACAAGTTAAACAGACCAGACCAGGTCATCCTGTTCCGACTGAGGACTGGACACAATAGACTGAATGCCCATATGTACAGCAAATTCAGAATTGGCGAGTCTGAGAAGTGTGCATGCAATGCAGACGTCATGAATGCTGAACACCTGCTACAACACTGCCAGCTCCTTGAGCTCCCAGACAAGAAACATGGCCAGAACCAGCACCAATAAGGGTCAAGCTCTATGGCAACCTAGAGGACCTTCTGAGGACAACTGCATTCATGCAGGCGACTAGCATCTCCATTTAGTGAACGATGACGAAGAAGAAGAAGAAGAAAGAGTTATGAGTAATAGGGCTTTCTTTGACTAGCCAGCCAGCTCCTCCACTGCACAGCAAGCCTTCTGGCTACCTATATTATGCTAGTGCAAGTATTCACAGTGGTCTGTTTATATCTTGACACAAGTACCTGTTTTGGATGCAGGGGTTGAGCGCATTCGTTGAAAAGTTTTCCACAACCCCTGACGAGCATTTTAAAATTTAAGGTCGCAGTAGACTTGGATAGTCGATCAGTGTTGGGGGGGGGGGGGGGGAACTGCATTGATGTACTGTGTACACAGTGGCAGCATCTATCAGCAAACCATAAAAAAAAAAAAAAGCTTTGAGAGATAAAGGACAGATTTCATGCAACTGGTGCAGCAAACTTCATCTGAAAACAACCCACTTCCAAAAGAGAGTAGAAAGTTGGATGTGATAAGCGATTTTTTTTCTCTCTCCAGCTGTATGACAGGGTGAGCTTGCGTTTAGTTTTTTATTCATGTTTTGTTTTGTTTTGTTTGAATTGTATATGACGTTTTGTTACATCCCATATCACATATTCTCTTGTTTCATTGTAAAAATACTGTGATCTTGTATAGGCTTGGGAAGAATATATCAGTTATTATCAAGGAGTTGTAAGGTTTGCTCCTTAGATTTATATAAATGACAAACTGTAAAATGGTACATTAGAGGCGGTCTGTTGTGTCTGTCTGTGAAGTACAGGTATAAATTGTGCGCATAGTAGCGGTATGCATGGTTACATATTGAGTCTATAACGTCGAGTAGTGCTAGAGGTATTTGCTGTTTTACAGGAAATCTTTATTCAGGTTTGGATGCATATATACAAAGTCTATTGCTTTTGTTGTACGATTCTTATCATTGTAAAATGTACTTTACGTCAGCACGACAAAGGTTGCCAGCCTGAGTTAGTGCCGTGTGCCTTTGTTGTTACTGAATGTATATGACGGGTTTTGCTGTGCATTGTATTTGTTTGGAAACTCCAGCAGCTTTTTCCTCCTTAATTTGTGGGTTTTTTTTTTTGTTTGTGGGTTTTTTTGTGGAATTTTTTTTAGGGGGGGGGGGGGGTGTCCTTGATTGCAGGGAAAGGCCAAGGGCATGTCACTGGTTTACCGTAGTCCGTTTTTTCTCCACAAAATGATGTACTGATGTAACATTCGAGATCAGTTCTGTACATTGTTGGATATGATAGGCCTACTGTGCTTTCTGTGCTTCGTTCCTTGTCACTTTTATGCGAGCTAAATGTCAGATACTGTATTAGTAATCTTTGGTGGGTTCAGATTTCCTTTGCATAGGGGTGGAGAGTGCGGTACATGTGATAGGGAGGTCAACGGAGAGGAATGGGATACTGGCTGAAAAGTTGCCAGATTTTGCATACGAGTTCTGTGTTGATCCAAGAACCACCCCTTTCCCTAAAATTTGTTGGAACGTCAATATGTGTGTGCATGCAGGGTTTGATGCAGATGTTCTGCTGTCTGCTTTCTAGGTCCACCTTTGACGCTTACACATATTTTATCAGCTTGTGTGCCTGCAGTTGTTGGGGAGTTCGTATGTGTATCAGGCCTGTGATCTATGATGACATGCTTTTTTTCCCCTTCATTTTTCATTTTTTTTTTTCCCTTCCCTTTTTCCCTTTGTTACATTCAATAATGCAGCGTCGTCTTCAAATAGCTTTCTAGAAAAGGGCATAGTTTATTTTTTTGTTATGTGAAAACCAACCACACCTCCTATCTGTCAGACATTCCACTGCGTTGTGTGTGAACTCTATTTAATTACGTAGGGCCTGAGTTTGCTAGTAGCTAGGCCGTAAAAATGCTCAGAACGTACAATGCAAACTTCACATTGAAAAGGACCTTTTGTCATAAATGGTTGGATATTCAAGGCTGAATTACTCGTATTTATTGTCAGTGCAAGCCCCTGTAGATGTGCGTACATGTATCTAAAAGTTGAGTAGAATGTGCAAGTGTGTATCCTTCATAGTTTGGAAGGTTAGTGACAGTATATGTTTAACTCAGTTCCTACCGTGGTAAGTATAGGGTTGTTTACCAGTGACCTCAATTTAAAAAATCTAAATAATTTATGTCTGCATGGAGATAACATTTGGCATAGTGGGAGTGTTGCATTTGGATTATAATTGTGTTTGCTGCAGTGAGAGCTGCCATGGAACTGTTAGTTAATCTTGCCAGGGCCTGCATGTAAGAGTCGAGCTTAGGGAGTTTAGCCCCAGGTTAGAGTCTAACCTCGAACTAAACCAGCTCTAGGGTTAAATTTTCTGGGTTTTTTCTCTGTTTAACCAGGAAGCGGGTCCATTCCAACATGGTGCCTAAGCCGTTAGAGGATTTTTTTCTGCCTTTCTTTGCTTCCTTTCTTAATTTAATTTTGTTTTGGGTTGTTTTTTTTATTTTAATTTTTTTTTTTTATTTGGTCCTAGTCTCACTGTCTGGGTTAGGCCTGTACCCGTGGGTTAAATTAACCTCGAGTTTTACATGCGGGCCCTGATTATCACGTGCAGGGCCAAAACCGAAAAAGACCAAACGCCGTGGGATACTTGCGTGGAGTACAAATTTGCAAAGTGGTGTTGGTTGGAGGCAACCCGTAGTACAAAGCCAAACTGCTGCTTGGTGTGTTGTCTAATAACTGCAACGGAAAGCCACAGCATGGCATGGCATATTTACGTTTTTGTGGAAGGCTGGCATAACTTTATTTTGAAAATAGTGCAGGAAAAGTGTTCAATGCATATCAACCTGTGCTATTCTTGAAGTGGAGTTCTGCCAAAATTCCACAGTAGCGTCAATATTTCGTTCTGAGAAAATGTAGCCACGCCGTTCACAGATACAACATCGTTTTTGAAGTGCGTTCGTTTTGCAACTGCAGATGTGTAAAAAAAATTTCTCATGAAGTTGAAGGACATAATTATGACAGTTTGAACGAAATCCTACTTTTTCAGATAAGTAGCATATGCCACACCACTATTGGTCAGTTTGTTGCTTTCCTTTTTAGTGTGTTGTGATTGAGCTACCTCACATGCATCATACATAGGAATTTTTGTTAATTTTTGTTTAAACAGATGCTCCTTCTAAATTTTTGTTTCTAGGTGTTTTTTTTTTTTCAGTTTGTCTTCTGTCCATGACAGTCAGCATGGTCATATGTTGTTCTGAATTCCCGTGACATATTCATTTGCTAAGTCTGTGATTCTGTTACTTTTTTTTTTTTTTGAACCCTGGTTTTGCTGAATTGAGTTTGTCTTGAGCTGAAAAAGCCATAGAAGTAGTCTGGAATATTCCATTCTTAGCAAGACCAGGGTTAAAACTTCATTACTTGTCTAAAACACTAGAAACTTTTTGTACATGCATAGGGTCACTATGCTTTTGTTACTGGGAACACACCTCATCCCCTACCACAGAGAGACATCCACATGTAACAGTTGCAAGCGTTACGGTTGTGCGAGAATGCAGAGCTTTACCACAAAATGTAATTCATCATGTCAAACCTTGTAAAATCCACCCGTGAAAAATTTTTCTTTCAGGATCACTTTTTAATACACACGATTTTGCACACTGCCAAAATAACAGGTGGAGTGCGTGGAACTGATTTTCTGTAACGTTCTGATTATTTTGTGGGGTTTTATTACATATGATGGTTTTTGCATTGAAGTTTATATAGTGCTATACATGTTTGAATATAAATCTACTACTCATATGTTTTGCTACAGGGAGAGGGGGCAGGGGATGGGCAAACGAAGATATTAATCAAGTGACTGTTTATGTTAAATTTGATGACAATGAATGAAATTGTTTGTAATAAAACAATTTGTGTATGGAGAGAGAGAGAGTGCATGTTTGTGTGTGTATGCATATGACACATATTTCTAAAATAATAATTATGTACTATCTCTTAGATCCAAATATGAACAAGACTGGTGTTGATTATTTTACAAAAATTTACTTCTTTGCTAAAGTGTAACAAAGTTCCATTACTCACTGCACCACACCACCCCCAGTTAAAGATCAAATATGGATTCACAGAAAAGTTGCATATGGTTCGTTTTTAAAACCTTTAGTGAGACAGCTCTGCCACAACCGCCATGATATATGACCCCTCCATGAACCAACCCCCCCCCCCCCCCCAACAACATTAAAAAAAACAACAAACAAATGAGGTGAGTCACAATCGGCGTAAGTCTGCTGATGGACCCAGGCGACAACAATGTTTCAAGACTTCAGTTCACACCTGCAAAGTGCTGTAGTGATGCCGACAGCTAGAGAGTCCAGCAGCAGACTGGTGTGAATTGAAATTCACCTTGGGTTTAACTGCGATCTGAGAGATGCTGGGAACAGTGGCCGAGTTGAAGCATGCAAAGTGTCCGTCACACGATTTTTTTTTCAACGCACTGTTTGTGTTGTCCATCCAGGAGACTGCTGTATGACTTCTCTTCGACTTCCTCACATGCAACCCCTGCTGGCATGGACAGTAATAATTTTTCGACAGACGCGCGAAAAGCCAATGATAATACTGACACACAGCAAGCAGAATCAGGAAGCTCCATTTCTCTAATCACAAAGGATGTGGCAGTGCTTCTATATGTACAGTCATCACGCAAAACGATCTTTCACTTCTATTTTCCACACAATGGCAGACTGGCCCATGGAAGAACTGTCCAGTGAAATTCACGTCACAAGCTTGTTTCCATCTGAAGCTGGGAGATCTGTTTCGTTAGTGCTGCTATCTCCTCTCCTCTGAAACAGTGTAACATTTTGTCAGTGCAGATTTTCTTCCCAACCATTCACTGTCTTTCAACGATACAAACCAAATGAAGCATAACTCGGAGAGAACCCCCCCGCCGATAAGCAGCCCAGTAGCCAGGAAAAACTGGTAACACATATCACAAGCTCAACCAGGGATCAAACCCACATTTTGCCGTGACAGCTGTGACAGCCATTCAGCAGCGCGCCTGCTAAGTCCGACATGCTACCAATTAGACCACCACTCACACCTAGACCACCTCTCACCCCTGTGAAAGGAAAGATGCACTGGGAAGAGAACCTGAAGAATGGTACATCCCAGTGTGCTCTACCAAATGTGTTAATTTGTTGATAAATACCAAATCAACAGGGTTGCACATTTAAGTCAGTCCCAGGACATTCACCTATAAAAATTTCAAATGTCCTATTTTTCCCACCTCAAGCGGACATTTGTCCTATTAAAATTTTTATTGCCACTAAGTGGCCAGGACACTGTGTCCTATCACTTTGCTGTTTCCGGACACTTTGTCCTACAGAAGCTGTGGAAAATGTGCAACCCTGAATCAAGCAACTCACTCTTCCTTGAGGATGTCCTTGATGTGAGTCAGCTGCTGCGGCCGCATGTGTGTGGAAGGCGATGAAGCTGACTTGGGCTGACCTAACTGTCGAAGTTGGTGCTGCTGTTTCAGCCGTAGCTGTAATGAAAAGGTCCAAGACGCTGATATTAATGAATGAACTACATGTGACGCCTAGTGCTGACAGTTAGGTCTGAAAGCACAGTAGATAATTTTCCAGTGAAGGTAATAATACACACACACACACACACACACACACACACACACACACACACACACACACACACACACACACACACACGCACACACACACACACACTGAAAGCCATCAACAAGGAATTAAGGAGAGTCACAAGCTGGTGGTGTCAACATTAAGCCAGGTCTGTACGATATTTTCCATCATAAGTTTCAAACTAATGAGGAGCTGTAATGAAAAGGTGCAAGATGCTGATAGTAACAAATGAACTGAACTTGAGGCCTAGTGCTGACACTGTTAGGTCTTAAAGCAAGGTAGATAATTTTCAGTGTAGGTAATATTTTAACACACACACACACATACACACAGAGCAAGCCATTAACAAGGAATTAAGCAGAGACACACCCTGGTGGTGTCAGTGTCAAGTTGGGTCAGCAAGACATTTTACATCAAAAGTTTAAAATGAATGAGCCCCCCCCCCCCCACCTCCTCCATACTTAAAAAATCGTAAATAATCTTACATGCTGGATGCATTACAATAGTTTCTGCTCTCAGTTTTCATGGATTTCTGCATCACTACCTTGGTACTTGTTTCACTTTGTTCCCCACACGCTCACACAAACACTTTTCAAGCAGTCCCTGCCTACCTGTGCCAGGTTTTTCTTCTGTTCCTCGGCCTTTTCTTTCAGTTTTAGGAGCTCGGAGTGCATCTGTTTCTCTGCTAGAGACAGTGTGGGCACTCGACTTTGCAGTTTCCTCATGATCTTCTCAAGCCTGGAGACAGACAAGGAAAGGCCAAAGCTCAGTGGGGAAGCCACTAGAAACAAGACAGCAGTCAAGGATTCAATCAATGTAGCAATACAGTAGTTTTTATTCAATGTCCACAAGGCAAGGTCACCTATTTGTGTGTTGCCAAACAAATCTTACTCCAACCGATCAATAATAAAACAATATTAAAACTGTCTGGATAAAATAAACTAAACTAAACTAAACTATTTGGGAGAATAATCACACAATCACACATTCTCAAAATGCTTTTCAAACTACACCAAAGATCCACCAGTCCTTGTTTGCTCAAAGACAAAACTGGCTTCACCCCCCCCCCCACCCCCCCCACCAAACTCAAACAACAACATACTGACCGTTCTAGCGTGTGCTTCTCCTGTTCCTTGTAGTTCTCAAGGCGATCAGCCAGCCTGTGTGCCATTTCTCTCAGCCCCTCTTTTGAATGTTCCAGATCCCGTAGTTCTTGCAGTTGCTGCACCTTGTGCTCAGTAAGGATCCGAACTCTGCAAATTCCAAGACGGGTCAATCTTCAGAAGGGGAAGGGGAGGGGGGGGGGGGGGGAGTCCTTGGACTTTTGGCATTTTCCCATGTTCCATCAGACAAAACACGGTGGATTGGGCACTTTTAACCCTTTCACAGCTGTTTATGCTTCCAGCACTGACACTCAGCCTGCAGCAGCAGCATTCTGGTTATCCCAGGCAGTGTAGGTCGGTTCTGCAGTACTACAGTTCTACTGTACCTAACTTTGAAAAGCTGTGGTTCAAACACTACTCAACCAATCTCATTCAAACTTTTTTGGGCATAAACTGCTAATGAAGTTTCCATCATGACGTAGGGGTCTTTTTCTACCTGATGATATTTCTCAAGTTCGGTGACTCCACTGCCTCACTCCTGTTTTGGACCATTTGTGCTTGTGAGTCTGTATGCTTGAAATACATGTAATGTAAACTCTTAAACTGCTGAAGTTAGCTGAGCTCTAAATAATAATGATAATATTAATAATAATAATAAAACTACTACTACTACTACTACTATTAATACATTTTTGAGCACCTGTTCTACATGCAATACACTGACATTTATTGGCTGTGCGAGTGAGAACTGCAACAGCCCAAAGCTCTCCTAGTCGGCTGTGCAACAAGACTGTGGCAGACGCTGTGTGTTTTGGCTTCCGTCTGCTTTGTGTCCGCCTGAGCAAAGGTGACACTGTGCATGTGTCAAAGTGATATGATGCCAGATGTTAAAACAGCTCTAAACAGTTGAATTGTAGGCATGAACACTACTTCATTATCTCATTGCCGACCATGACCATGCGCCGCAGAATTCCCTATGACCTAGGCACTGTGTGCACGCACAACCTGTGCCAACCGCGCAATTTTACAATTTTTTTTTTTTTTAAAAGAGGTCTTCCTCAGATGTTTCTTTCCTAATCATGTTTGGTATGGTTTGAAAGATAATTATAAGCACTTTCATGGAAAAATATTTTTGACTGGAAAAATTGGGCATAACGGCCACAGTGAGAGCAGAGATAGATAACATGGGTTGTGGGTGCCTGGTAACAGCGTCTGCACACGTCAGCAGGGTTTAGGTGTGTGGTTGGCAACGGTATGCAAGGGCTCTGCACAAATGCTGGGTGCATGGTCATGAAAAAGTTAATGTCCTCAAGTTTACCTGGTGTCCAACTCCTGCTGCGCATGCTCTTGTTTCTGGACGTACTCTTCACGCAGTACCCTCGTCACGCGTGTCAGCAGCTGGAAACACGCCTGTTGGCTCATCTCCGTCTTTGGATTTGTCCTGCACACATCAACAGTTGAACCACATATACATGTATCCAGGAATGGTGGCAAAACAATAACAAGCATCTGTATATGTAAATCAACAGTGTCTGTCTGTGTGTGCGCGATAAAACCTACGTGAGAGTTCTCACATCATGATAAAAATTGGTGGGTGTGCTCAGGGGAACCCCAGGCTAATTGTGGCGGGAAAAAATATTGGTAATCAGAGTTTAACGTCCTTTCCACCATGTATCACCAAACAGGGTACCAGAAAATGTGATTTACAGTTCACACATCAGATCAGAATTGGTGGCTGCACTAAGGGGACCCCAGAAACATTACGCTGGAAAAAAATTCAGAAAATCAGAGTTTAACATCAAGACTCAAGTGCACCAAACAGGAAGACCAGTAAACACAATTTAGAGTTCTAACATCACTATCAAAAATGAAAACTGGTGGCTGTACTCAGGAGGACCCTGAAAACGTTATAGCAGGTACAAAAACATTGTTTAATGTCCTTTTCCACCACATATTGCCAAACTGTGAGACCAGAAAACACAATTCAGAGTTCTCACATCACAAACAAAATTGGTGGTTGTACTCAAGGGGACAATGGAAACATCGTGGCAGAAAGAAAATCTTGAAAAATCAGAGTTTAACATCCTTTTTCACAAAGTATTGCCATCATGTATTGTTTGAAAAACGAGAGCGTAGTAAACAAAAACGTAAACATCCTGCGTATTTGATACCCCAATAATACGGCAAAAGCTAATACTATTACACATGTACTATTGTTTTTTATTTTCAATAAACAAGTAGGGAAAACAGGCAGTGGTACTCACAAAAGAATTGGGTTGGACTGTGATCGATGCAGAATCTTGGCAATCTGCTGACTAAAGGGCTCAGCAGCGATACGCCGCAGTGGCGATGACAGACTCTCCAAGTTTGATGCGTCTCGCAGGCCTGCTGAGAATGTGCTCCGGTATTTGTTGCTGAAATTGCAAATTTATGTTTCGTTTAATGCACTCAAGGAGCGGTAAGAGGATTTGTATGAGATAGTAAGTAAACTGTAATACAAAGAGTAATATGTGCACAAGATTTTTTACACCCCCCCCCCCCCCATAAAAAAAAAAGTATTTGTATAAAATAAAATAAAATAAAATGCAAGTGCACTCCAGCCAACTCAATACAGCTATGCTACGACTGATATGACAATAACTAGATACATGCACATGAAATAATTAAGTCCCTTCTGTTCAGAAAATAACAACTGCAATGGGTGAGAAGGCACATCGAGTCACGAACCTCATGGGCAGGGCAGTGAATTCATATTCCACTGACAGCACCAGCAATGTTGGAGTGAGTGTTGGGTCACTCACGATGTCCATCCCCAGTACTGGAGCTGCAGGGCTGCAATGTTACACACGGGCGGTGATTACTTCCAGCCAAGTCACAAAACGGTAAGAGTGTACATGTGTGTGCGTGCGTGTGTGGCGTGGTGTGGCGTGGCATAGCGTGTGTGTGTAATACTGTATGTATGTGTGTGTGACTTTCTGTATGTGTGTGCTGGAGTGGATGGGTGAAATACATGTATGTAAATCGTGTAAAAACCTTTACCTTGAGTAGAGAGGCTTTGTACATATCAGATGTTCCACTACACACTCTTGGTCCTCAGGCAGCACAAATTCGCAGACATCATCTGAGAAAATACCAGAATACATTGATTCAGAATGGGAAATGAATACAACATAAATCTGATACATGTCAATCAGAAATGAGGACACCAAAAAGTGATGTGGTCTAAAATACAGTGTTCCAAGCATAGATCAAACTCTTTTTAATTTTATCATGTTAAAGTTTCATCATTTAGTGAACATCTTATATTCTTGAGTCACAGTGAAAAAATGGAAATGTCAGTGGTGAAACGCATTGACATGTATATGCAGTGTCTTGTACACTCTTTTAGCATACTGGCCAGCAAAATTTTTGACAGAGAGGTAATACTTATAACAGCTACCGGCCCTGGTAGTGTAGTGGTTATCACGTCGGACCATGGACCAGGAGACCCCAGTTCAAATCCAAACAGAGGCAAGCAGAATTTTGCCTATGTAAGTCGGCACCTACCCAGACTGGGCATGCTGTGGGCCCAGTGGGAAGGCTGTTGCCACACAGCCCCGACTCACCCACCCTACGGGTGCAACTTGAGGGTGCTTTCCTTGTTATGACACATCTCATGATGTGGATGATTACACAGACTGCACCGCATGTGCCATAGTTCCCGAGCTTGGTTAACGCTAGGATATTTATGACAGGAAGCAAGGAATGCGGCTCTGTCCTGCAGTCCCAAACCATATATGGACCTCCATAGCATCATTATACCATCATCCTCATTGTCATGCAGAATAAAATTGCAACAGTTTCTGAGCCCTCTGTGGATTCAAACCATGACCTGGGAGGAATATCACGGGAACTGGCGAAGAGTTGGGGCAGCAAGAACACAGCTCTTGATTCAGCAAATTGTCAGCACCTTTCAAGATGGGCAAGTCAATCAGCATCTGGTAAAAGGCCTAAACATCTATCAAATCCATTGTGCTTAGGCCCGTTTACTAAATGATGATGCAAATAATCCAGTACACAACCCACCTGAGAAAAACTGGTGAAGATTGTGGACCCAGGGTAGCGCGATGCTGTGAACGCCAGCAGAATGACAACAGTGGTACCGGTCCGTGCTGCAGGGATCTGATACAGAGTCAATCATCTCCAGTTACAGTGAAGTCAGCCATGTCACTCAAGACAAAAAGTGATAAAGAGCTGTTCACAAAAGCATGCAGGTCTCTGAAATCATTCAACACTGAACTCAATTAATGTTCACGGAATCTGACAAATCTGGGGGGCACCCCTCAGAGAGTGACCACCTGTCCTGAGTGACCATTTCTGAGTGGCAACAAGGGTGGTTGCTCCTGACAGGTTTTACTGTCGATGAAAGTGCAGTGTGTGAAACTGAGAGGACTTCATATGTTATAACAGAACCAGAGGGGTACTTGGAGGGGGAGGTATGCTGGAGGTACGGCATGGCGAGGAAACAAACAGGAGCAGGGAGGAGAAACCCCGAAGAGGACGGACCAATGTCAAGATGGGGAAAATGAAAGCGCTTCAGTGTCTTTCTACGAAATTCCCTCCATCAACGTCAGACAAGAAATAGCCACAAAATGGCATCTACAAAAGAAGTTTCTATGACAACTCGTTAAGGTCACTGTGCTGTGTGTCACAAGTAACTATAAAAATAGGTGGATGATGCAATTCATTTCCTCTTGCAAAATAACATTTAGCTTTGGGTGTTACATGTGGTGTATGTTAGAAAAAAAGAAAAGTGCAGCTAGAAGCAAGAACAGAATTAAAACCGAGGAAAAAAAAGGCCAGTATGGGCATGACTTTTCAAAGTGAACTTCTGGCGGCTAAATGCATCAATACTGTCTCAACTAGACGCGAAATCAATAGCACATCCCACACAAAGACACGAAACGCAATCAAAACAGCCAGCCGGTGGGGAAACAGTCAATGTATTCTTCTTTCCATAACTGGCATGTAAAACAAGATCAATGCAAAAATTGACTGATTGATTTCCCAGGAAAACGAGCTGCTGCTAGGGGCAGGTAAAAAACATTGCATTAAGGGTGTGTGTGTGTGTGTGTGTGTGTGTGTGTGTGTGTGTGTGTGTGTGTGTGTAGGGGGAGGGGGGGGGGGGCAGGGGCGAGTTGGGGTTGAGGGCCAAGCCACCAAAGAGGACATGCCTGAAAACCAAGCACACTATATTTCCTCGCCACTGAGTGTGTGACTGTGAAAAAGTTAACATGACTACCCAGTATTCAGAGCGTTTTCAGCAAACTACAGATTTAAAGCAGAATAAAGTTAAGTGTGTCAATGGACAAATGGAAAACGGACTGAATGGACAAATGGTTCAGAGAACACCAACATAAGTTACGCAAAATTGAAAAGCCACTGCCGTTGAGGATGAGATGAATGAGACCATCTCTCTCTTTGAGAACAGAGAGGGGAAAAAAACCAATATATAGTGTTGGCCAGTGACAAGTATTGACTGTGCCACATGTATGTGCTGTTTGACAAAACCCAAGGACTTAAACTCAGGGCCAACTTTCCTGTCCGTTACTGTCGTTATTGCAAGGGCAATGTTCAATTTGTATTCATAAATGCATGCTGGAACATTGCAGGAAAAAAATCTTCCCTTACGACTGGATGAACCGATGGTGATACAACAATGCAGTGGCCAGCTGACAAGTGCTGGGAAAAATCAAGGGCTCAGATTAAAAACTGATGTTTATAGTAGTGCAGAGGACTTCACAGAAAAAGCATGAAAAAAAAAAACCCCTATAAAACCCATGAGAAGAAGATGATGATGATGATGATGATGATGATGATGATGGTGATGACGGAGACTTGGTATAGCGCATGGCTCCACCCTAACTAAGTGCTCACGGCGCTTAGGGAGAGGTTTTGGAAAAAAAAAGAAAAAAAGCTGCAGATGATTACTGGCGTGAGACACTGACGAGATGAGTCTTCAGGCGCTTCCAGGATGCGGTAATGCTGACTGGATCCTTCACTGTCTCAGGGAGAGAGTTCCACAATTTCGGCGCTGCATTTTTGAAGATTCAACTTTTACTTTTTCTTGCTACACATGTGCTGATAAGCACTGATGGTTCAAATCTCACTTTTCTTAGTACGGACATTGTTCTTTCTTCTTCTTTTTTTTTTCATAACCACAATGCACTGCATCATTCTTCTTCAATATTTATTTCAACACTGACCTAGCAGTTAAGTCTGGATTAAAGTGGATCATAATCATGAATACCACTTGCCCCCACAAAAGTCAATTTCTTACAATATTCAAATGGTTAAAAAAAAAAAAAAAACCCTCTCTTTCATCCTTCTCTCACAACAGTGATATAAAAAGCCACACCTGAAGATTACAGTGATGAACAGAGTTTGAACTAGGTAAATTTACCAGATAGAAGAGTGGGAGGAGGACGGATGAATATTTTAACAGGATACACATTCAACATTGAATATATCCTCCTTCAAGTGTCATTATAGCACAGTGGACAAACAATATGGACCGTTACATCCATAGAAGCAATACCTGCCACGCTTTCTTTTCCCACCTCCGCATGCTTTTACTCAACATTTCAAAGACATTATCAGACTTTCAAAGGGAGTGAAATAAATAAGGAAAATGTCGGTGCAGGAGGGGGTGATGCATGGACTAAGTGCTGCCGAGGTGACAGTGACAACCCAGTGCAATTCTTCTCTGCCGAGAATAACCCTTTTGCTTAAAAAAATAAGAACCCCCCAAAAACAACAACAACAAAACAAACAAAAAACAACCAACCAAACAACAACAAAAAAAAATCACCATTTACAACCACACAAACAACAAAAAACTAACAACAAACAATAAACAAAACTAAAAAAAACCCAAAAAAACCCAAAACAAACCAACAAAAACAACCAACCAACCACCACCAAAACAAAAAACAACTTCAAGGCCCCTGAAAACTGTAAGTGTAAAGACTGCATTATGAATATGATCAGCCTTGCTAAATTTAGCACAATGTACACACTACTGACACAAAATGAAATGACAGATGACATCCATTCTCTCCAGTACCCCAGCTAGTCTTTGGCATAAGAAGTGGTACAAACAACACGCTGATGACAATTATGTTTGATATGACCTCCCCCCCCCAGACACCACCGCTTCTGATCCTGGCTAACATGAACAGTAAGCATCAGCAGTAATATGGCTGTCAGCCTGCACCCTGCTATTACATGAACACAGTCGAAGGCCCAATCTTTACAATGCCTTCTCAATCTGTACAGCCAAAATCAATAGAGGCTTGGCTTACAGCATTGATGTTAGGTGGAGAAGGCTTGTCACTGATGCCATTCTTACTTTCTTGCTGTGCGCCATGACTACAAAAATCAATCAGGTGGAAGTGAATGTGTATTAGGATGAATTTATCCGGGAATTATGCATGTATGTATGTGTATGTCTGCATGTGTATACTCATACATACCAAGCAAGTATTGTATTCAGTATTCTACAATACTGGTAATATAGATCTATCATGCATTAGTTGCTGGGGACAGTATTACTGAAACTGATATCTCAGTCAAACTCAAGGCTTTTTTTTTTTTTTTTTTTAAAGCTGTGGCGTCACACACACACACGCACTCTCCCCTGCCCTCCCCTGAACCCCAGAAATAAAAATCAATAAAAATGTGAAAACTACCTGAAAATCCTGCAATACAAATTACAATTGTATAAACATATTTCAATACTCCAAGACAAAGACACCTCTGTGCTCCCTCCCTCCACCCCCCCCCCCCCACCACCCAGTGGCGCTGGTGTGAAGGGGTGGGTGTGAGGCTGACAGGAATGCAAAAAAACTGTCGAAATACGTCACAAGTGTATTACTCTTCTCAATAATAAAATAAGAAAAATCCTGTGCTGAGTGGAAGAAGCAAATAATGACAATAGTCTGAAAATTATTACTGTAAAGCAATCCACAAAACTGCTTCTCATTACAAACAGCCTATGTCTGAGCCTATTTGGGAGGCAAGCAGTGTAGGCGGGATTGGGACACTGATGTATATGTACATGCCACACCCAGTTACTGGCAAGCGTGAGCATGATCACTGATCAATGTTTTTTTCTTCTCCTCCCCAATCAATACTGCCTCATTGCATGCTTTCATATTCAACATTCTGCTGTAAATAAAGCAGTAGCAACTTGCATGCGTGTTCACCTGCTTTACTTGTTGTGTTTGTAACGAAACACTCATGCTAAAAATGGGAAGCTAGATTAACTTTTTCGTGATATGTAAGTGTAAACCTAAAAATCAAATAGGTAGGTAATTCTGAAACTGTGAATCCCCCCCCCCCCCCCAAAAAAAAAAAACCCCAAAAAAACCCAAAAACAGATCTAGTATAAATAAGTTTGGCCTTTTCTGGAGTTCTTGCAAAGAATAATTTTCCATCAACTCAAAAACAAGACAAACAAAATTTATCCATCTTTAAACTTATCACAATTTTCTAATTAATTCGTAAAGACCACATGATTTACCTGGGTTTTTTTTTTTACAATCATGTCCACAATTGCATTTCTCTCCAAAATATACATGTAAATAAGACGAACAGCCCCTTATCAAAATTTATTTATTATTGTCTTACTTTATGTGTATTCTGAAGACTGTGACTGTGCCTACAATCTCCAGCCTAAATGAAATCAGGTTTGAGCTCTCTCTGACTCTACCTCTCAAGGGAAGCCGGAACAGCCAAATGACAGAGCGTTAGACTCTCAATGTTCGGGTCATGAGTTTGAATCCCAGCTGGAGCCAAATATTTGTGCTGGCCTGTTTCTCGTTGCCCCGTCTTTGATATCACCCTTACATGGTGTAAAAGGACCTTAAAACTCCCATTCATCCATGCATCCCTGTCTCTATTATGCACCAATCAGATCACTCTGCTCAGAGGAAGCTGGTCACCAGTGCGTGCCACATTTCAGCCTGAAGTCCTACAAGAGTCACTCCTTCTCATCGTTTGGTCCAATGATTTGAAACTCTCTCCCCTGAGCGGTCAGAGACTGCGCAACTCTCTTGGCTTTTAAATCTCAGCTAAAGACTCATCTTTTTACCAAGTGTTTAGCCTGAAGTTTTAGTGTTTCTAACGTTCTGACTGATAGGGCTTGACTGGGCTATGCAGCTGCTCCAACTGAGGACTGTTGCAAAGGCTGCTTTAATTGAATTTTTACTGAGCATGTCATAAGTACGTCTTGTTTATGCTCAAACTGTTTTTCTGTACTTTCTCCAGAGCAACAAAATAAACCCGTTTAAACCAACTACGGAGGATGACTGTTTGTTGATTGTTTATTATTGTCAGTGATTTTAATGGCTGTTTTTTGTGTTGTGTTAGGTTTTCTTATGAATGTCTTTTATTGATTTTATTTCACTAAAATAATAACAATTAATTAATAAATTAAAAAAATATTTTTATATCATACATGCATTTTGTTTTCATGTCTCTTAACTCATTCTGCCTGAGCTATGACTGTAGATGCGACGGTCTGTTACATTTTACATCCCTGCCCAACATGTCTGCTGTCAGGTTTCCTTGGCAACCCGCTGAAGGTGATGTCAAAGTTCAACATCTAAGCAACACTTCCCCTAAATATACAACCATTTGGCCAACACGGTGCAATGTCACTATGGGATCCAGACGTATGATGGTAGTGTCAGTACAGAAAGGGTTAAATTGTAAGGCACTTGGAGGTTGCTCCTTGCAGGGACACAGGGTCCACACAGGTTCACAGTCTCAAAAATTCATGATTTTTCCATGACTTTTTCAGGCCAGCTCTCCTCTTTTCCACGACAACTTGCTCACCCTCTTTCACACCGACACACGCGAGGGTAGAAATTCTGAGCATATCCAACTTATCGCAGTCAGCAAGACTAATGTTCAGAGTTCGTCACCAGCCCATGGGAAGGTAGTTTGTTGGTATTTTTCGCGATCTGTCCAGTGTGTAATCACCAAGCTGACTGTCTCATTGCCTCGTTCAAACCGGCTTCAATAAAATTCCAAAATTCCACAACTTTTCATGACTATTGAGATAATTTCGTGACTTTTCCAGGCCTTCAAAAGCTATTTTAAATTTCAATGACTTTTCCAGAATTCCATGACCTGCACGGACCCTGGGGGCAAGTATTCTTGAAGTGAATTTTATTAGTATTAAAATTGTGAGTGCCCACCTTTCATCAGTTTGATAGGGCAGGTGAAGGGATCCTGCGAGAGGTCGTGAGACACAGAGTCAAGGCCAGAGGCGTCAGTCAAGGACAACTCGAGCTCCACACTCTCCAGAACGTACAACATAGGCTGCACAGGGTGCTGATAACGGGGAAGTCCTGGGGCCGGCGTCAGTTCCTGTCAATAAAATATGGACAACTGTAAATTTACACCTAACAGATGTGCAGCTTACAAAATCGACCTTGGTGCTCTCAAAGAGAGATTTCCTACAAGAGGTCATGAAAACAGTAAAAGCAGGGCTAAAAACACTCAGATGTCCATGAGCAAAAGTCAGCTTTGCTTGGTGTGGACACTACTTTTCTGTCAAGCATTAATGGAGTAAACTTTTCTTTCTTTTTTAACCATCTGAGATGAAAAGCCCTTTAGCTGAACGTGTTGTGTTAACTGTGTTGCCATATTAGGTACTCAAAGCGACCGACACTACTCTATATGTATTAAAACATCATAAACTATTCAGTAGGATAACGACATTCTAGTGAAGCTCTTTCAATCTTACAATACCCTTACAATCTTATGATACTCTTACACATGTAACAAAATGTATTCAGTTTGTAGAAATACATAGCGCTCAGTGGAACGGTGTACATAATGATTTCGATATTGAAAAGCTGACACTGTCAGTTTTAACACAACAAACAAACAAAATAAACAACAATCCGCAAACACAAAAGAACTATTTCAGTCAAACAAACAAAACAAAAACAAAAAAAACAAAAAACAAACAAGTCAATGAATAAACTGGATTAAAACTATCAGTGAAATCCTATGCGGATTCACCAAGTTCATTGTCTGTTAACAGAGCTCCACGAAATTGTGACACGTTTATAGATTTGACTGGGGAGATACAGGACCATGCATTAAGCATGAAGCAATGTCTCCCATGTTTCCTGTCTGTAAATAAGCTGCCCCTTCCTCACTGCTCAGGCACCCTTCTTTTTAAATTTAATCAAATAAAAATTCCTTTTCAGCCCTGCCACAAAATTCATGAACTCTGTGGTACAAAAGAAAACAGCAAGGTTTCTATTTTGGGGAGTCAAAAAAGCAGGTGATAGTGAAGATGGTATAATTTCAAATAATACTGCAGGGATCGATTTTCTCGCGCGCCGTGCGAGTATGTCTCATATTTTGATAAAATGTCGCATAGAAATTTCGCAAAATGCGTCATATGTCGCACGAACATGACATCACAAGCGCACTTGACAACGTGAAGCAGAGATGCGCTGTCCGTGTCAGTCATAGAGTCTGTTACACTAATCTAATTTTAGTGATGAGGCTTACTTATCCCGCTCACCGCGCGCGCTGCCAGGAACTCTCGCTCGAAAGAGTTGCAAAAAATATTGGCGCGTTAGTTTTCTCAGTTCTGCGATCGAGAGGTCCTTTTCCGTTCACCTGAACCTGAACGTCACTGCGCTTAGCCTAGTAGGAACAGGCTCTCGGCACAGACATGTGACAGAGTGATGCGGGTGAACTTGATTGTCTCAAAGAAAATGAAAATGTCTCATAAAAATGACTGGTCAAGGAGACAATGTCTCATTGGCATTTTTGAGTAAATCCATCCCTGATACTGTCACTGATGATGATAACAAAAATCACGTAACAATAATGTGATAATAATATCCGTACAGCAATATACAGGCATGAGCTTTCCCGCTCCACCCAAAAGAGGAAGAACAGTACGAATTAATAATAATAATAATAATAATAATCGCATTAATAAGGCGCTTTATCCCAAATATTTTGGCTCAAAGCGCCGCGAGCTAAACCCAACACGCACGCTCACGTGAATCACACGCATTCTCTCACACACAGGACATAAACGTATTACAATCACGTGGTGCGAAGGGTCAGCTCAGCTATTTAAATTTCGGAATTTAGATATGCATTTATTTTTCAAACTTGGTGGGCTGAACATTTCCAAAGCAGAGGGGGAGGAAGCCGGAGTACCCGGAGAGAACCCCCGACGATCGGCCCGAATGAACGGTGCCACATACGAGAAGGAAAAATTCTTTGCCCCGAGTGGGGCTCGGACCCCTCACCTCTCGCATTGGTGACAAGTCTCTTAACCACTAGACCACCGACCGCCCCATGAATTATAAAGGAAAAGGAGAAACGGTGGCAATCATTGTCAAGTGCTCCACAAAAACAACAACAGATTGTCCTGCATGTCCAACATTTATTTTTCCTCTCACAAAACAGAGGTAAAACAGCAAAGACATTTAAAAAAACAAAACAAACAAAAAAAAAAAGTGGAAACTGGTCTAGGGGCTGAAAAAACTCATGCGTGAATGATACATGATACTGATAAACTGTCCTGCTTGTTCCGCTGTTTTTGATGTGATGTGATATGTGTGGTGTGTTGTGTGTAAGCGTATGTGTGTGTGTGTGTGTGTGTGTGTGTGTGTGTGTGTGTGTGTGTGTGTGTGTGTGTGTGTAAGCGTGCATGTGTCCATGCTGAGGACGGCTGGGGTGCAATTTTTCTTCCTCACTCTTCCGAAAAGATGCATGCAAATGCAGTGGAAATTAGACGCGTATATAAGTATACTGCAGAGAGTTCCCCACTACCCTGAACTGTCTTCATCCCGGACCCACTTCTGTGCTGTTGTGTGTGTGTGTGTAAACATCTGCGGAAGATGGCAGTGACCTTTTTTTTTTCTTTTTCTTTTTTTAAATTCACTTTAAGAAAAAAAATGCATGGGCAAACAGCAGTGGAAAGCTGACTCAGTGTACTGCAAAGAGCTTGCTCCTACCACAGTGAAGTGACTTTTGCTTCAGCAATGCTGTACCACAGAATAACGTCTAAAAGTAAAATACACTTTTTAACCCTTCTTTTTTAACTACACTTTAATCAAAGTGTAGTGGCCAGTGTTCTTTTTTATGCCTGTGTTTGTTGGGGCGGATGTGTTTCGAGGCATGATGCGGGTCGTTTAGACAAGACTGTGAAGAAAGCCACTTCTTGTATTGGGTTTGGCCTGGACTTTTGTGTGGGTGTGTGCGTTTGTGTGAGTTCACAAGACTTTCATTTGTGTGTGTGTGAAGTTTAAGTTTTTCATAGGTGAGGCTTCTGTTAGAGCAAGTTTTATCTCTTATTATTATGTCATTATTATGTCTTATTATTAAGTGTTAAGGTGGCCTATACTTTCCTTTCTGGGATTAATAAAGTAATTGGAAGTTAAATTTGAAATCATCACAAGTAACAAATTCAACAATTTGTGAATAAAATTTCACCACAGATGTAAATGTTAACCTTTGGCTTGCCATCAGCATCTGTGGTCGGCAGGAGGAGACAGTGGTGGAGCTGGCCGTCGCACGTTGCCATGATGATGACTGGCGGAGACGTGTCCAGACAGAGAATGGAGCAAGCGTCGACCCCATAATTGTCCTCAGCTGGGGGGCACATCACCAACGGACCCTGGGTCGGCAACTGTAGTGGCCTACAAACCAAAAGGAGTCATATTATTGTCCAAATGCAGCAGAAATTATACATCTATAAATACCCCATACAGTGTACCTGACAAAAAAAAAACAAAAAAAAAAAACACCACCACTACCACCACCACCAAAAGATAAAAGTACAGATAGACAGCAAATCTGAGGGAAGATTGAGTACGTTGTAGCTGAACCAGAAGCTGTGCTGAAAACTGATTTAGACAAAAGCAATCATAAAACAATGATAACATTGTCAAACGGAACGGGACCCCCCCCCCCCCCCCCCCCCACCCACAGATTTCTATAGGTTTTCTGGTTTTATCCTCTTCTTGGAACTGAACGTCCCATAAAACTTTTTTTCCCCCAAAACATAATTGTAATCACAAATTTAAAAAGGAAAAGAAATAGAAATACCTTTTACAGACCAAAAATATGGCAAAAAATGTGTGGTGGTGAATCCATAGGGTTCAAACTGAGATAAGCTCAAGTGCTTTGAACTCGTCATTTGGAAAAAGCACAACTAAATCATCGCAAATGCCCATACTTCCTCTGCATGTATTTCAAAATTGACCTGTGTTATTTATCACAAAAGTTACTTCAACTAGTTCAAGAAACATAGGGCACCTGTTGGAGACAACATCAGAGTAGGTAACCAGGATGTCTCCGTTGCCCTTGACCAAAAACACTGGCCAAACGGTCAGCGTGTCGCTAGGCTGGGGCGGCTGGAATGGCCGCTGAACAGCCTGCAGTTCTTGTGGGGGCCCGAAGTTAAAAGCCACTGCTGTCTCTCCCAGATGTGCGCTGATGTTCAGTTTACTTGGGGAGCCCTGCACAGTGCTCATTTCCCCTGGCATAACACAGGCAGCCGACACAGGCCTCTCTGAATCAGTCAGACTGTACACACTGAAAAAAAAAAAAAAAAAAAGAAGAAAGAAAAATCAACAATGATTTGGCAAAAAGGCAGCGTAATAGTTGAATCCATGATATAATTACTACCTCACACTCCCAGAGAGGTCATAGTACTCACAGTCATACTCCAAAATGCCCCCCCAAAAAGTGATGAATTTTATTAAATAGCAGTGGCACCAACAATGATAGTAAAATGTAAAGAGGAATTAACGTATGTACACTACACACACACGCGCCTCTTACTCTAACTGTATGCACATCAACAGTATCATAATTAATTTTTCTCATGACTCTTTAAGTTGCTAATGGCCTAACATGCCAAGAAATTCTGGACGCCTGGTCATAGATATGACTGATTTTCATTTGCGGGTGTGCACACGGGTCTAAAACATAGCTTGCCTGAACACATTGTCTGACGTCAAAACGGCCAGGTGAGTATCACAGGGACTGCCAGGGTGCCAGGTAATCTGATGAACCTGCAGGCTTGGACTACTTGCTAGGTATCGGCTTCCAATGGTGATGGTTCTGTACAAAATGGAGAAGGATTAATTAACATTTCACTCCTCAGCACTAGTTGTACTTGTGCCATAAAATGTGTTTGTAGTAGCTCTTCAACTTTAACTAAGTTTAAGGCCAGCCACAAAGCTGCAAAATGTGTTACTGTTACTCTGTTACAGTTAGAAAATACAAAGAGATTATCAAAAACAAGAACAAAACAAAAATAATGTGCTCTTGACATAGTACATAGTCACTTACACTTGACAGGACACTCTGCTGGCACTCATCGTTTGACATGACATAAAAAGCAAAGATGCTGCTAACTTTAAATTGAATAATTCAATACATATTTTGTTATAATAAAAAAACCCAGCTTACTTTAACATCTAATATAGCATACTGTTTACTCTACCATAAACATTACCTGCAGTTAATGACATCTTTGCCACCTTCAAACTCAGACAACTTGCCCCAACGTTGAGGCAGCTCCAAAACATGGACGCCACGTGGACCCCATATTGCCAAATGACTGCTGCAGGAGTTCAGACTCAGACCCTTAACCTCGAACCTTGGTACATCAGTGCACAGCAACACCTGTTTATAAAGAGAATAAATCATTTGAAGCGGTGCGACAAAGTTGCAGGGTTATCCTAGGATGACAACTGAACAAGTGTTATTCATATAGTAGCATACTAGCAATGGGCTCAGTAAATATAAATACACAGTTCATGACCTTAAAATTATGCATGAAGCACCTAATCAAAAGCATGCTGCCTTAATTACAGCAGCGCTATTAATTAATAGCAAAACATTGGGTTTTTTGTTTTTTTACCACCACTACTTTCAGTCAAAGCTTCATGCCTAGTAGGCATTTACGGATTTCACGAATCACTAAAAAGTGTGCCTGTGCATTACTGCTTAACAAGTATAAATTATTTATACTAATTCTTGTAGACTCTAGCCTATCACACGAGAGAAATAAAATTGTCCCCATACCTGAAAATGGTAAGTTTCAGTGCTGCTTGAATCAGACAATAGGTGCTTCAAGTTGCAGTACACAACATTGGCCGAGACGCTATCCCAGACGAATAAATCCCCATTCTTGACTGCTAACAAACTCTTTGCTTCTCCAGATCCGTCAGCTTGAGGCTCCTTATCGCTAATTTCTTTTAATCGCTGGCAAAGTGGATGCACTTTCAGTTTCTCGCGCCAGTCCGCAATGGGCGCCGCCATGTTGCTATCGTACTCTCGAATGCAAAATGTTTCCTGGGTGCGTGTCAACTTGTAGAAAATGCTAAGGCCCTAGGCAGTACTAGCGGATTTTTGGCAAACTGCGAAGTACTGCTTCGTTATCTAATCAATTTAATCAATTGATTACATTGTTTACACTTGAAGCACGTGGCTGTGTTTACTTACGGCCACAAAGTTCGGAGAGTATATTCGATCGCAGCAAGTCATGTGATCAATCGATCGAGCCTATAATCCCGTTCAAGATGGCTGCTAGTGTGCAGTCGATGTGCCAGTATTGGAAAAATTTCGATTTACAAGAGTTACAGGTGAGTCTAAGACGTTCTGAAGTGATCGGATTTGTGGAAGCGATAGCTCGTGGTTCATTGTGTGCATCTGTGGCATGTGTAGCACTGAGGCTAGCCTGTCGGCCTTTTAAATGGCCGTGATCCTATTGATAAAATATCAGTAATAATCAATATGGCGATCTTGGATCGGGGTTCTTTGTCTGAATCCTCAGCAGCAGCAAGTCTGCTAGTGTCTGTGCAGCGTGTCGCTCGTGTAAGCTGTTAGGCTGTGCGTTAGGGGGGAAACTTTGGGGACTTGGTGGGAACTTCGGAAACTTTTTCGATGTCACTGTGCACTGTACATATTGGCTGGATCGCGGGATGTCAGCGGGCATGGTATCACTGCTGGCGGAGGGAAGTGGGGCGCGGGTTGCGGTGTAAGGTTTCTGGAGCCCGTCTGCTCTCCTGCTCTTAAGGGTTCAGGCATCGGCTGCCTCCATTTACTCTTTTTAGCTGCCCGCCCTTTGCTGGGCTTTCTAGTCATTGGTGTGTTCGCACTGTACAGTGCCCGTGTTTTTGTTGTCGATGGCGTACATTGTAGATCAGGCCTGTTTACGTGCCGCAGGCAGTGGCACGGTGCGTTGTACACGAGTCGGTCAGCTGTCAAACCACTGTCCCTGGCGATCTCCTTTTCACATCAGTACCTTTCACTGCGTTCGAGTTATTGTGGTTAAGTTGTAGTACTTGTTCAGTGGGAAATAGATGACGGCTGTGTTAAGGTTTTAGGTTTCACTGAGCTGTCTGTTTCTTCTTACACACAGTCAACCTGTTTGCCAAGACTGGTTGCTGTATTAATTTACATATAGTGATAAGTCTACCATTGGTTA
The DNA here is from genome assembly GCA_018292915.2 of Batillaria attramentaria. Classification (NCBI taxonomy): domain Eukaryota; kingdom Metazoa; phylum Mollusca; class Gastropoda; family Batillariidae; genus Batillaria; species Batillaria attramentaria. The sequence continues at coordinate 1,401,783 of JACVVK020000008.1, read as the reverse complement.
GAATTTAACATTCAAACAGAAATTCAAACACACTTAGAAGCAGCAAAGTTTAACAACATTAATTTTGAAAAATTAAACTTTTGGTTTCTTTATTAAAAAGAAAGGGGGGAAACTGGATGATCAGTGAATGGCATAATGATAGGTAGAGAGAAAGACCGTGTGTTGATTTTATGCTGATTTCCCAGGACAAATCTAGACAAATTATAAGCACTGATAGCCAGTGTGTTGTACCAGTGCTGTGTAACACCTGGTGTATCGTCAGTGTAGCCCAAGTTGAGAGCATTTCAGATTCAGATAACTGAATGTGTGCCCCGTGGTTTGAAATGTCTCCTCACTGCAACAGCACAAACCTTACTGAGTTACTCAGTTAGCTAGTTACTATGGCGTTCTCATGCACTAATACTACTAATATAACTCTACACCTGATAAAACATAGCAATATTAGTATTACTGCCTGTAGAGATGGTACATGTACTGATGTAGCATCAGTTGGTACAACTGTATTATGGAGAGCTTTCAAGTCTGCATGTAACCAAATAACTCCCATTGTCAGCACAACCAGTGGTAATTTAAACAGCACTACTACTAGCACTAGTGGTAAACACCACTTGCAAAACATCACCTTTGAAACTTCATACACTGATAAAATCTGGAATGCTTAAGTTTGACTCTCCGAGGAAAAAAAAAGAAAAAAAAAAAGAAGCAACTTCATCAGGTGCTGTTGTGGGTTTAGGTTGTAAGAAAACATTGTAATGATTGTTTTCCAGTACATGTACACTGTAGCTGCCAAATAGATGATGATGTATGAAAAATGCTCACTTATTTTGGCATCATGTCATTGGATCCTGTTTAGAAAACTTAAATTTATTTCAAATGGAGTTCAAGGTGACCCACACAGTTTTCTAAGACTTTTATTATTTTCAGCTCCAACACTTTGAGTGTGAGAAGTTAGACCTGTATTTCATGGATAGTCAGCAGAAATACTAGTGGTGTAGCAGGGTCCGTGATACAAATTTGCACATGTAATCATGTAACATTGCTGTATTATACATATATATATATATATATATATATATATATGTACAAGTACATGTACAGTGTACTGCAACGGGGCTAGATTTTCTGAAAACTTTGTCGTCAGTTTTTTTCTTTTTTTGTTGTTACTGTTTTTTCACATGAAATTTTTTTTTTTTTTGGGGGGGGGGGGGGGGGGTAAACTTAGGGAATTGTTTTGCCTCATTAAAAAAAAATAATGTTTATTTCTGGGGGCTGGTGAAGGGGTGGTGCGGGGAAAACTTTTTTTCCTTAAAATAAGAGTCCTTGAAATGCTAAAGTTCCTGCTTTTCTTGTAACTTAGTATACTAGTAAGCTTTGTTTTTCAATAAAGATCCTGTAACGAGTGATTTCAGCTGTCACCTGTCTATGGAGAACCTGACAAAAGTAACCTGAGCTGAAGCTTTGCAGCAGTCACTCAGTTCCTAAGGCGTGTTCCCAGAGCTAATCAATGTATTGCGTTACTGCCATTGATTCTATCCCAAAGTATTATTTGATGCTGGGCTATTTCAGTGTGTGCAGAAGCTTGAAAGTTGGAAGAAAAAAATCAATGAGATACATTGCTGGCTAATGCTAGGTGGCAGGATTGACTCGGTGGCCCATCGATTGAACACACACATCTTTTTGCTGTATATTAACACTTTCTTTTGGATCAGATTATGCCATCGACCAAGGCCCCGGCCAGATTGACGTGCAGTGAAAAGGGCCGGCGGTGAAAGGAAGACCGGGGGTATATTTGCCGGTACACAGAGTCTAATGTATCGGCCATTGTGGGCTGGCAGCGCGGAGGAACCTGATTGATGTAAATACTTGCTCATCGATTCCTGCGGACAATAATACAACGGCGGGGCGCCTCCCCGGGTTAGTTTGGTTCGAGCCGAGGCTGGCTGCTTTGCTGGCAGGCAGGCGGCTCCAGGCCGTTTGGACCCAGCTCTGCCTTCTTTCTCTCTCTCTCCTCTGTCTTTGCTAGGCGGACCGAGAGAGGGAGAGAAGTTAAGTTTCTCATTTTCAAATATCGATCGACCAAGTCAGCTTTGAATAAACATTTTGCAGCGGAAGGTAGCACAGCAAGCGGGCGCCTTGTGCAGGGGAAGGATGTTTTAGGTCTGCGCGAGACAGGAGACAGGGAGAGAGCAGCAGCAATACGACATATCCCTTTTGTTGTGCGGGGAAAGAGAGGGATTCAGAAAAAGGGGTGGTGCCGGCAGGATGTAAATGATGTCGCAGTCCTGAAAAATCAATACACTGTTTTTGTGACAATGGGCGTATTGATGCTGCTCTCGAGCCCTCCCTTTCTTTCTCTCTCTCTGTTGGTTTGAAACGTTTCAGCCTCTCTCTCTCTCTGTCTCTGTCGTCCATTAATCAGGGCCGGGGCCTGATGGGAGAGACAAATTGAGTTACTGTTATTGATTGGCAGCCATCGATCGCGAGCTCTGGTGCGTGTTCCATAATGGATCCATTATGGAGTCCCAATCCAATGACATATGGCAGCATCGCAGTCCATTGATCGATCGGAATCTCTCGCAAGGGGCCTCCTCCCCGGGCATTGATCACTCCCAGGACTCGCGCGGCAAATGGGTACTTTTTTTTTTTTTTTGACTTATTGATCGAAGAGGCAGGCCACGTGGGTCCGGTAAACAGGCAAGGCAAGACGGACAGAGATGACTCGGCCGGTTACAAGTGACTAAGCACCCCTTTGAAAATCAGGGAAAATCAATAGATTTTCATCAGGAAAATTGTGGCCCCGGCCCTGGCCGGGAGGACCCGGGGAGGCTGATTGATTTATTGATACGGCGCGGGTATCGGTCTGCCGGGCTGGGCGGCTGGTCGTGCACCCGGTCACACGGCCAGAGCGTGCTCGCGTCGGGCCTGCCCGGCCCTCATGATAAATTGATGAGCAGCCCCCGAACGTTTTATCAGGGGGGCATCAATCTTCAGATAGCTTTTCGACAAGCGATAGATTTTTAAAGTCCGATGCCACGCAGCCATTGGGGTCGAGAGTGGCCGAGTGCTGTAGTGTATAGCTTGCTCGCAGTGGGCGTCCCCCATCCTCGTCTCTTGTCCCTCCCCCCCCCCCCCTCGGGCAGCGGCGGATCTCGCTGCCTCATTGCCTATCCCGGCCATTGTCTCCCTTGAGGGTAGGGGTTAGCTGCTCCTGCGACGTGGCATGACGGTTGTGCGGCTGGCAGTGTGGTTGCGTTGACGATTGTCTTTTGTCTCCAGGCTTTGGAGAACTGATCCTTTTATCATTGTTTTCCCCAGTCATTTGCAGCCTGTACAACTAGAAGGACTGCAACACGTGTATAATCTCTTCTCCCGTTTTGGTAGTGTGCACTGTCATTTGACAAGGTTGATTACCTGGCAGGGTGTTGGACACAGTCAGTGCTTTGTCATGAGTTCAGATCCTGACTGGGAGCTAAATATTTGCTCAGGCTGTTTCCTTGTACATTACTCTTACTAGGTTGAAAGGGACATTAAACCCACAAGCATCCAACCAACTAGGTCATAGGGGCTGATTCTACAATTTTTGTGCTCACAGATCATTCTGTTTTTGTGGTACATCATCACACCACATACTGACATAGACACCTGGTCAGTGACAGCATCTATAAAGCTGGCACTCAGCTGACAGAAGCGTACTCGAGGATGCAGCAATCACACTGAGCGCTCCAGTAGCGTAAGAGCATTTGTAAAATTTTAAATGTTGAACTGCTTGAGCAAAGTGTAAACAACATTGAGTCGCATTAAAAGCTGTGCTATCAAGATAAGTGTATTGAGAGTGCATGGGTGCACTCACGAGCGAAACTGCTCCAAAACATAAGCTGCCTTATATATAATAGTAAAGATGGAATAGTAGCCCGTTTAATTAAAATCAGTAACTGATTAAGTCTGCCAGCGGTCACATCTGGATCAGGATGTGCTGGCGTGCACTTTTAAATGCATCAGGAGCAGCCGTGTGCGTGCTCGAGCAGAAAATTGTCTCAGTTATAACACTCTTACCACATCACAACATTTATTGCTGTACATGGGCCTTTGCGCCCAGGTTGCCTCCAGCTTGTAACTGTAGGCACAGGTATGAAGAACAAAGATCTATGTGTGTGACTTCTGGGGAGAGAGAGGGGGGAACTGTGACTACGAGGGAAATAAATAAGCTGTTCTGTGTAAGTTGCCGCGAGGAGACAGTCGGAATGTGAGTGTCATCTTGAACTGATTGTGCAACAATGCTTACGCTCCAATCCTGCACATGACTTTTTGCTTGCGGAGCAATCGGCCACAAAGAGTGAGAGAGAGAGAGGGGGGGGGGGGGTAGGGGTTGGGGGTGTCAAGAAATCGAGGCAAGGAACTCGGTGAGGTAGAGCAGCAGGCAGAGACAATGGGCGAAATCTGTCAGATTTTATCGGCTTCTTATTGTTTCTGGGCAATGGATGCCCTCTACGCTGGCTGCCACACGCATGCATGATACACTTCCTTTACCGAGGGCCGCTGTTTCCAGATCGCATTGCTTCCAATCACGCGCATCTGTACCAGCCATTAGCAGGTTTTCCCGAACTGAGGAGGAGACAAACTAGAAACAGCGGCTTTGGCCGTGGTACCCAGCAACACATGTACAAATCATTTATAGACAGACATACATCTGCATGATCAGCACATTTTTTTCCGTACCTCATCTTTCAAACCTTTGGTGGCTTCAGCTGAACAGGCAAATCGGATGGCGGGTACATCAAATTAAAATAGAAAAAAAAGTTCAACAGGTCTGTAAAAAAAATGCTGTCCACTCCTAACTTGAAGGAAGTGAAGCGGAACCAGAACTAAACCAAAGTTGTTGGTGCTTCTAAATTTTACCACTAACAGCGAGAGAGGTTTGTCTTCAGTGGTACCAAACGGCCTTACAGAGAGAAATGTGGCGCGGCGTTAAGCCCTAACTAACTACGGGAGAAAAAAAGGGTGCAGACAGTGACGTATACAGAGTAGCGAGTTCAGAAGAATGAGACACAAAGTTCTTTGACCGAACGTCTGGTCGATCTGTGTTCGCCTTTACATACAGCTGCATGCGTCTCAGTTTCTTTATGCATGCACGGTTATCACAGCATGAACTTTCCAGTGTTAGCATAATTTTCACGGGTATGACAAGGTAAGGGGAAAGAGGTCAGACAATTTGCATTCGTTGTGATTCCTCACAAAGGCAGATGCTATGGCTGCTTTGTATTCGGCCGAAACAGGCTGGTGATATATATATACAACTGGGAAATATTCGGGACTTACTGTTGTTTATATAAATCTGAGAGCAACATAGGCGAAGATTTTTCACACGACCGAAAGTCCACGGTGATAGAACTACATGTACTGGTCTTACCACATGATGACCTCCCAGCCTCGGAGGTTCTGTGAGGGTTAGTGAGTTGTGAAAGAAACTCCGAGTTAAACGTAATATATGACCAGCAAAATACGTGTTAATAATTTTCAGCGCTGTATTGGTCGGGGTGACACGTGGTTGCGTGAGAAGGGTTGGTGGGTGTTTGGGAGTTTAACGTCCTTTTCACCACGCATGGGTGATACCAACGACGGGGCAACGAGAAAAAGTCCAGGACAAATCTTTGGCCCCAGCCGGGATTCGAACTCACGACCCGAGCATTGAAAGTCCAATGCTCTAACATTCGGCTATCCCGGCTCCTCGGTTGTGTGAGAAATACACAGTTGGCATTACAGACCGCCTGGCACATGTTCTCGGCTAGAATCGTCTTGAGAGAAAACTCGACAAACCCTCGTTTCGTCAGCACACCCGTTTAGCTGAGATGTCCACATTGTGCTGTGTTAGATACATCTGTCAGGGAATCATCCCGGCTAACTCGGTCGTAATTAAGTCGCTGTGCGGTATTCAAACCCTAGTGGCTTCATTTGCTTGAGTGATTTCACCCCAGCAATCGCTCTGTTCTCTCCCCCCCCCCCCCTTTTTTTTATTTTATATTTCCCCCCTCCCTTGATGGCTGGAGCTAGTGAATGATACCAACAGGTGCCGAAGGAGTTTAATTACGCGGGAGTTAAATTGCGTTTTACGAGCTTCGGTTGCGTCTCTGCGCTCCACGCGATACTTTTTTTTTTTTTTTTTTTTAATTGTTGTTTAGGAGAAGAGTATCCTGGTACGAAGTTTATTGGCTTCGGGTTCTGGCTCAGGGGCCTTGTTACACTCGCCACGTCAGTTGACATCTCAAACACGATGGACGTTTGTGTGGAGTCGCTGCTTTACTTCTAATTCTGTTCAATTCAGTTCAGTTCAAACTACTTTATTAATCCCAGAAGGGAAATTATATGCCACCCATAAACAATAATAACAAATAAAACCTGCACTAACAGTCGCCTCAGTCACGCACACAAATACAATCTAATTTCGCACGCACACTCAAACACACACACATCCGTATAAGTCCAGAGCACTCACACTCTTAAAATATAAAACCACCCACAAACACTATATCTGAAACACTAGCACACGCATTTATAAATAAAACGTACTCTCTCTGTATATAAAAGTCTTGTGTACTCACACACCTATGAAAAACTATGATAGTTTTGTTCAGTTTTGGTGGATAATTATTGTCGTTATTCTCGCAGAGTGCAGTGGGCTGATGCTAGATTAGCCTGAGGCGATTACATTCTGACATCTTAATACGTCGGAACTATCATCCGCGTGCATTACCGTTTAGTCCCTGAAATCGCCATGAACTTGTCTTAGGCTCATGTCACCTTGAGACGTTTTAGTTTGAATGACATCCAACACGGCGCGAACACTGCCAAAAAAGAGAGCAAAGGCATCTCATATTGCCGTATATCACACGAGGAACACGGGGGAAAAATACCGTGTTCGGTCTTTTTCGGTGTTTGTTCGGACTTAAACGTCTCCCGTGTGACATGAGCCTTTGTCTCCGTTCATGCCTGTAGTACTCATCTTTCTAGTACTCAGCTCAGCCAAGCTTTATCTCGGGCGTACGTCCTACTCTTAGTCTGTCTCCATACACCAGACCCCTGTGGGCTAAAGCTTTGCCTGTGTCTGCCCTCTGCTGTCAGTGTGGGCAAAGAGGGAGACCACAGCGGAGCCGGAGTGTAATTATCCTAGTCATATTGGCAGAGTGATTTCTGCTTACAACAGACTGGACACGATTAGACGGTAAGCTGGCAGCTTCCGACATGTGTATGAACTAAAAGTCACCACAGTGAACCAAATTGGCCAGCCGATAGCCGACGATTGACCATTAGCTCTGCCGTGACCGACTACGTGATGGTTTGGACGAGAAATCAGCTGGTGGTTGGTTCGTTTGCAACTGCGTGAGTCGCTACCCACGTTAGCACGGCTACACAAATTAGCTACAACTGTGGCAAATCAAGTGGGGGAAATTGGAAGCGATGTGCTAAGCAGTAGCGGAGAAGTCGGGGCAGAAAGTGTCACATCAGATTCTGTTGTGTGGGGTTTTTGGCGTGTGAACGAAAATTGCAACGGCCGTAGGCTGTCATAGTCAGCCGCGCCGGCACGGCCGTGGCAGACGTTGTATTTTTCGGCTTGTTTTCGAGGCTGTCACAGACTGTATAGATCTGTCTAAGTGATAGTGATACGGTTCTACACAACAACTTGAGTCTAATTATGGGACAGGATGGGCCAAATATAACCTTTTTTGAGTACTCAATAAATTGAGCGAGTGAGTGAGATGGGCCTTCATATTTTGCAAAGGCCCAAAACTGGGCTGCTGATCTGTTGAGGGGTATGATTGCAAAGTCCCACTCGGGTTGCAACGATCCGGAGTGTCTCCTTGCCGCGACTGGGAGGCACGGCCTTGCGCCGCTGAGGATGAGGACCCGAAAGGGTCGAGCTGAAATGGATACAGACGGTGACACGGCGGTGTCGCAGCGATACCTGATTGCCAGGCTCGGCCCTGTTTGATCAGAGCCAACAGGATAAAACTATTTTCGGTTGCCGGGGTGCGCAGGCTTGCTCCATCTGGGGGCAGCTGAATCGAAACTCTTGTCTGTTTGCATAACAAAGCGACATTTTTCCCCTGCATCGGATCGCTCTCTCACACGCACACGCACGCGCGCGCGCGCGCGCACACACACACACACACACACACACACACACACACAGAGGAAAAAGACAATACAATGTTGCGAAATGAACGTAAGTTTAACATTTAACTTATACTAGCAGACAGAGTCTCTTTCAGTTTTACAGTGGGTAAAATCTGTGCCTGATAACCCGATCGACAACTAAGGCGTGGGTGTGATGATCGTCATTGACGGGAGTCAGGCGTGTCACGGCTCATTATAAGATGACTTAAGAGTTTCACCAGGAAAGATTTGGCTCAGCCGGGACACTAGGAGGTGGAGGACATACTGTTCAAACGCAGAGGCAGAGGCGTATCCCACTATCCTGGTTTGTCCACTTTGTCGTGTCTTGAATGTCACCCGAAAGGGCACAGCGCGCGCGCGCACACGCACACACACAGGTAAAATCCCATACCCCGATTCCCTCCCTTCTCCATCCACTACCACCACCCCACCACCCCTCAATTTAAGAAACAGAACAAAAAAAAAAAAAAAAAAAAAAAGGGGGGGGGGGGTCGGGAAACAGTCAAGGCGATTTGTTGAGACACGACTGCAAAACAGTCATTTAGGCAGTTTTATTCTCCTCGCTCGCATTCGCCCCAGATGCTGCAAACTGTTTATGATACAGTTTTGCCGAATTAACCAGGCCCCGATAGATTCTTTTCAGCCGCAGCTTAATTCAACCAACTTAAGAAGTTCCGCTTCAGTGCCTGCTTCAGCCAGTGCAGGTTAAAAGAAATTACACATTCTTGAATAGCATCGTCTTCTAGCTTTTTCGAGGATTTTTTTAAGGCTCATCATATTTCAATGAGGGCTTTTGGCAACGCGGCACAAAGATCAACTCGATACTTCGGGAGCCGGGACAAAGGGCCGTGTTTGACACAACTTTCAGGGGACTGTGTCTTCGCAAGGCGAGGTATTCATGCGTCTCGATCGCATCGAGTCCCTGGGTTTCGGGAGCTTTTCAGCGTGTGCAGTGGGTGGTGAAACCGCTTTTCCCTATTGGCCAGACATACTTTAACGCCAATGGCTCGAAGGACCTCTTTTTCTTCCACTCCCACAGTCCCAGTCAGTACGTGTACCATCCCCCACGGCGTCTGCCTCCTCCCCGAGCCCGTCCCCCTCCCTCCCCCTCCAACCTCCAGCTTTCTCTATCATTGGCTTCTTTATTTGTAGAATGTAGATTACACCACTGTGTTATGTGATGGAGTTGTACTGGAGGAAAAAAAAATAAAAAAAGAAGGAAGATGTGTCACTCAGACGTCTACTTGTAGATCACGCCCTTACGACGACTCGCATATGAAACGGTAAACCAGTGGCCCACAATCTATCACTATCGCTCTCACAGAAGCAGTATCGACAGTGATGATACACGGCCAAAACAAGGAACCGTGGTGGTACAGAAAGCCCCCCCCCCCTCCAGCCTGAGTTGTCTACAGGTGGACACACGCCACTGAGAACAACCCCCCCCCCCCCACTCCCACCCTCACCCCGTCCATGAATTTTGCTTTCCGACTTGTCTCAAGACAGACGCACATGACACCACTGAAACCTTGGTCTGTTTGGGAATTATCAAACTAAAGATTTTAGATAATATGATTAGTCATTTGACATTCTAGGCTCTTCTTTTTCTGCGGGGTTTGTTTTTGTTGTTGCTGGCGTTGGTGTGATTTTTTTTCCACACGTGTCATGGCGTGCCGTTTGGATGTCCCAGTTTCTTGGAACGGCGCACGTCACCTTACCTAACTGTATCGAAATTGTTGACACGTTACGATGATCACGCTGCTTTTTGAAGTAGGATTTTGAAAAGCTGACGTCAGCTCGCCCGCCAGTGCAGCCAGTAGAGTTGCCTGATTGTTGAGAAACTCGCACCGACTCCCAGGACAAGGTCAGGCAGATTATGAAGCCAGTTGAGCTGGTTCGAGGGCTCCCCGCGACATCCTCTGATGCCCCGTTTGCCTCGTTTGATCGGGACACGTCCTCCTCAAGCCCCGATAGCTAAATATACTTGTGATAGCCTCCAACAGCTATCAATGCGCGATTGAAGCGACAGCGGAATGTTTCGGGACCTCTCAACCGCACCCCCACCCCCACCCCCCCGAAACCTTTTCCCCAGCCCAGAGCCGTAGCACAACTTCGAGTTAGTCGATTCGGTAGCTGTGTGTGTGTGTGTGTGTGTGTGTGTGTGTGTGTGTGTGTGTGTGTGTGTGTGTGCGCGCGCGCGCACGCGCGCACATGACAGTCGTCAGTACACACGACAACGCAAATTACTATGATTATTTGATGGGGGCCGGCCTTAGTTCGAGCCAGCGGGACTCGTGGAGCGATGGGTAGGATGTGTACGTGTGTGTGTTGAGGAGGGGGGGGGGGATAAGGAGGGGTTACGGGCCAGAGAGAAAAAGAGGATGTTTGTACAAGCGGTTGTCCGTTGGCGACTATTGTGTGGCAGGGTTGTTGAATAATTCCGAATAATCCGCTCCAGCTTCAGACACTGATGGGCAATACGTTATTCATCTCGTTGACAAGGACACCGCTACGTTTTCATACGTCAGGACTGTAATTGAAAACGATTCCTGTCGTCAGATGATGAAAGGGCGTAAGTGCTTACTAAATCCGTGGCGCCGGCTTTGGTCCTTTCAGCAGTTGAGGACATGCAGTGTGGGTAAATCGCGGACATCTTAGTAAAAATTCTTTGCACAATTTGAGTTAAATTAGAGTTGTCATTTGTGCAAAAAGCCTTCCTGTACTAGGGGAGGGGAGGGGGGGGGGGCGTGTTTCTGACGCCGCTCTCAGACCTCCCTAGAACAGGGCAGGCATTGAATCGTATAACCAGAAACCAAAGACTTGGAGGCTCATCAAAGCTCCAGCTTTTTATCAGGCAAATTATTCTGCGCAGCCGAGTGAAGTTTTAAAAACCTCCTCGGCTCGTCGTGGTAATCTCACTCCGTGATTTTTGGTGCGAGCGAAGGGGGAGAATTTTTGGCTCGCCATCGGCAGCGCACAGACACACGGACACACAGACAGGCCAGTAAATTGAACATTATCTAATATCGTTTTGCCCGGTTCTGGCGCGTGTCTATCATCGCACTGCGCTGGGGGCTTTACCTATCTATCTGTAGCGGAGACAGGCCGCCAGTATGTAACATCTGACTCATTCCCAGTCCTACTGAAGTGATTCGGGAAAAGAGAGGGGTTCGAGGTGGGGAAGGAAGAGGGGTGTATCAGGGGCACAGAGAGGATGATTGAAACAGGAACCGTCGGGTAAGAGGTGGGGAGGTGGATGGATTGAGGGGAAGGGGGTAAGTGGGGGGGAGGTGGGGGGGGTGGAGTAGTTAAAGCCAAGACGAGCGTGATCTGATCAAGATAAATTCGAGCACAATTCGGTCATGAAAAGAGCTGGTTGGTCGCGGCGCGAGCGTCGACTGGGCGCTTTGATTGGGCCCGTCTTTGATCACGGCACAAAGTTTACCTTTAAACTCGCCTTCGCCGCGGCAAGACATTTCGCAGATCACCTCTAATCTGCGGAACATTCAAGGGGAAAACGGTCTTGTTTAATTAACAGTCGCGCTGACTACGTTGAAACCTCTTTTTTTTTCCCCCCCAGTTGAAAGCCGCGCAGACCACCACAAACATCTGGCCTTTTATTCTCGTCCGTCATCTGAATGTGTTATCAGGAAAATAAACGGGAGGTGGAGTGGGGGGGGAGGGGGTGTAACAATATTAGTATTAGTAATAATAAAAATCACCGAAACTAGTTGTCGAGGTGCTTTGAACTTCAGTTCCGTAGCTAGGGTTTTTGCGCGCTGAGCGTACAGAGACACACGTATAGCGTAAAGCTTTAATATTCAGACTCAGGGCTTATCATCTTTTAGGCCTTGGCCGATATCAACATGTCTCACAAATTGTTTCAATGTGCATGATGGATGAAATGATACACGAATGTTACGCCCATTTAGTTTAACATCTCAGCGAAAACATTGCGAGAACGATCCCATTTTCATCACTCAGACAACTGAACACGGACCGGTTAAGCACAAAAAAGCAGACCGCTGTACACAAATCCCAACCTGGAGGGAGCAACACAGGTATACATCTAGAGTTGGAAAAGTGCTTCTTTTCTACTCTGGAAACGTTTAAATAGAAACCACACCAATTGTCGTATCAGTCGTACCTTCTTTTTTACGTGACATGACTCGACTAAACCTTGCATCTTGAGCATAAACGTTGTCAAGTGTCTGCAATCTTGGCCTGATGTGGTTAATTATACATCCACGTCGTGCATCGGTCGTTTTTTAAATGTTGATTAATTTCTTACGAAGGCGCGCATAATTATGTCCGACAATTTTTGCGTTATAGTGGACAGCATTCAGGACAATTGTTCAGACTTCTATACTTGTATTGTCAGCCAGGGCCCACATGTGAAAGTCGAGGTTAGGGATTTTAGCCCCGGGTTAGGGTCTAACCTCGAACTAAACTACATGTAGCTCTAAAGTTAAATTTTCTGTTGTTTTTGGTTGTCAGGAACCGGGTCCATTCCAGCAAGGTGCCTATGTCGTTATAGAGGGATTTTTTCTCCCTTTCTTCGCTTCCTTTTTATTATTATTATTTTTTTAATGTTTAATTTTGTTTTCGGGTTTCTTTTGTGCTAGTCTGGGTTAGGCCCGTAGCCGTGGGTTAAATTAACCTCGAGGCCCAGGACACTTTCTCCGATCATAGTGCCCACGATTATATGGAACCCTGGCAGAGTATCCACGAAAAAAATGAGCAACGGTACGTTTTCTTATCAGCTCGTGTGCCGGTCCGTCCGTCCGAACCACTAGACACAACAAGCGAGCTTTCCCGGCCCGAGATCGGTTGCCGCAGTATAACTGTAACATCAGGGGCAGGCAATTAACCGTCTGCGTCGAAGACCCCATGTCAAAATCACCTGTTGCTTTGTGTTTTCCCATTGTATTGTGTTGGATTTTGTGTATTGATAACCCGCAACACCGAAGGGAAGCGGACGATTTGCGCAGGGCGTGCAAACACAGAGGGCGAGACTGATCGATACAGCTGGTGTCCGTCCGCGCGCTTCATTCAGTGGATACTCACAGGAGGGGGGTAGTCAAAATGGCCGCGAGGGTTTCCGGTGCTACATGGGATGTAGTCACAATGGTCGTGCAAGTATTTCCGGCGCTACACGGGATGTGGTCAGAATGGTTTTGCAGGTGTTTCTGATGCTACACGGGATGTAGTCAAAATGGCGGCTAGGATTTCCAGTGCAACATGGGATTTGGTCAGATGGACACTGGCGAGTCTATCTGGTGGTACTCTGCTTCAGAAATGACTGTGCCAGTGTTTCTGATGCTACATGAGATGTAGTCAAAGGAGTCATCTGCAAACCTTTGAAGAAGCACTGGAAACCATTTATTAAAAAAATAATAAAAAAAAACCCTGCACTCTGTGTGCTGCGCCGATTCAAACGTTTTGACGACTGCTCTCACTTAAAGCCATAAGATGTTATGATCATGCACAAATAATAATAATAATAATAGAATATTTATATAGCATCTAACCTTACCTAAGCTCTAGGCACTTTACATAAAATACATATTTATTCATATAAGACATAAGAAAACAGATAAAACAAACACAAGACAGGTAAAACTGACAAAACAGATAAAAACTAATAAAACTCATATCCACACACACACACACACACACCTGTTCCCTGCGCGCACACGCACTCACACCAGCAGAACGTGGCACAGCTATGGTGAAGAGATGGGTGTTCAGTCGGGACTTGAAGGATTCCTTGCTTTGCTTTGTAGTAATGTGTTAGTCAGTCATTTTCTGGTCACAAGTCAGTGTATCTGTGTCCATCTTTGTAAAGTGTGCATGTGTGTCAGAGAGTGATCAGCGCACTGGGTTTTATTTAGAGGAATGCACCCTACAAAATACCATTTATTATTGGTATTATTTATGATTAGCCCCTTTTTTTTTCTACTACTGTTCTACGCCGCCAACTTTTTCTTCGGAGTAGCACTGGAAACGCTTACGGCTATTTCGACTACCCCCCACGGATACTGTACTCGTTAAAGCTGGAGATACACGGTATACGTGTGTGTGTCATCTGGGAGTTAATTTGAAATTCGCCACCTGCACGTGAAACTTGAGTCTCATTGTTGCATGTTCCGATCGACAGGCAGACAGCGGCCTGCAGATATGCTCGTTACTGATTGCGGAAGAATAGTATTATCGCGTCAAAAATGGGACCCGTGTAGTACTTAGCAGACGCTATTGGCTAATCAGTTTGAGAGACGCCGATGCGTCTCAGTCTCGCGTGTGGACATGTCAGTTCAGTCGAAGGCAACCGTATCTACCTGATACACTGTACTGCAATTACCCTTCTCTACTGAGCCAGACCACCCCGAAAATCAGTGGCAATGAAAAGCGCGAGCGGCAGCCTAATTATATTGCGAACGAAGAAATTTCTTCCTGATCAAAATCGTAAAGATATCACCAGCCGTGACACCACCCACCTAACCAGGCCGGCTCTACCCCCCCCCCCCCCACCTCCCACTTTGCACTGACAGTGACATGCACTCGTTTGAATTTGAATTGCAGAAGTAGCCGTGAAGCCTGTCTTTAGTTTTCGCATCAGTGGAAAATGGGAAACACCTTTCCTTTTTGCCGTAGTTGTCCTCTTCTTGATGCTTGTTGTTCAAACAAAGAAAATGTTGAGAACTCCTGGTGAGAATCAACGCAGTTGCGTGTGTGTGTGTGTGTGTGAGAGAGAGAGGGAGGGAGGGGGGGGGCAGGGGGAAGCATATATTTTGTTTCCGTCTGAACGTCTTGCTTAGTCAGTCGTGCTTGTCTGTGTGTACTTCTGCTAGTTCTAGCAAGTGATGTACAGTGTTGCAGTATGTTTGAAGTTTTTCCCTGACATCGTGTTTGTAATCTGCGGCTGGAGGTTTTGTAAACCACACACGATCGGGACTTCGTGTTTGATGTTCGCGCAGAAACACGCCACAGTTTTTAACTGTCTAGTGGCCAAGCGTAATTGAAACAAGAGGGCGCACTCTGCGCGCGAATAACACCTGCCAATGGCTTCTTTCCCCTGCCCGCTAAAAGGGCGGCGAATGAAAAATTTTATTTTGATTTTCAAGCTCCAGCCAGTCGCAGTCGTTCTTCGTCCCTTGACGGCTGATCAGAAACAGATGGAGTCATTAAATGCCTATATAACCTCTCTCTCTCTCTCTCGCTCCCCCCCTCTCTCTCTCTCTCTCTCGCTCGCTCCCCCCCCCCCTCCTCTTCTCTCTGGACCCAATTTTTCCGCATCCCCTGGTTTTCCGCGCGCAAGATCAATTTGCGACCTTTTTTCTTTTTTGCTGGGGACTTTTTGCGAACACATCCTGCAGGAGTAGCTACGTGAGCAATGCCAGTCTAGTCGCTTGCAATCGCTCGGGACACATACCGAGGAGATGTGTGTGCTTTCTATTCGGTAGATCTCCAGAGCAGACGAAGCCAGATCGAGAAAGAGGGGGGGGGGGGGGGGTTCGAATTGCGGACTGAAGCCAAAGGCCAGATTAGGAGGGGAGGGGGGGGGGAGGAGGAGGACGGATAGGGGTGAAAGGGGGAGATGCAGGGGTATCCGTACATACATGACGGTACATATAATATACTGGGTCATCTTTCTCCTCGAACCGTCCGATACATTACCGCGACGGAGAAGCGGGACCGAGCGGCTGCCGCGTGCGTTGTTCGGTAACTGAGTAAGCTCTTATGGTTTGAGGTCCCGGCAAATGGTGGAGCGGGCAATGCTCGCCGACTCGAGCTGATCCGAAAATCTATCATTCAGATAGGGGGCTGGGGGTCTGGCTGTGTACGTAAACCCCGGCCTCCGCGCTCTCTCTCGCTCTGCCATCAGCCGAACCAGTAAGTGAGTAGGTAAGTAAAGCCAGCGAGTGTACACTGCCATCAAACGGCGAGCCGAGCTTGGCGGCCGGTGTTGCAGAAGGAGGCTGCTCCCCTTCGGAGGTTTTGTCGCCCATTCACTCCCCAACACCTTTCAGCTTTCACCGGCCGCTCTTCGGCCACAGCATTCGATCCGCAGCGCTTTCGTGGCGACCTTGAAGCTGTCACATGACACAGCGCCAGACCTGGGCTGTTCTGCTGGCCAGTCAGGCCGTTCCCATCCAGGGTAGTTTGGACCGTGTTCACGAAGAACGTAAATCAAAACAGTCACATCAACAAACCTTTCACTGAGACGTCGTCACTGGACACCAACAACACAACTGATCGAATTTATGAACTATATGTGTCTAAACCTGTGTCCTTTGCTTTGGCAGGCCCAGAGGTTTCCCGCGAGGAAATTTCCGAGTGTTATCAAAACTTTTGACGTATTATTGTCTCCCATTGTAAATTTCCAAATTGAAAGAACAGGTTTGTCATACGCCATTCCAGGACCGGTTATTTGAAGTCTTCCAGAAGCTGGACTGCGTCAGTGAGAAGAATCTTGTATTAATGACAAGGAAGAGTTGGAGGCTGAGTCTTGTATTAATTACAAGGAAGAGATGGAGACTGAATGTAGATTTATTTGAATCTTTGATAAGCTAGTCTCTCCTCATCAGTGTTATCGTAGATACATAGTTACGCAGTTGCTTTGAAATCCAGCCATTTGGCGTGAGGGCTGCAGGGTGTGTGCAAGGCAAGGGCCTTTGAAATTCCAATTTGGACGAAGGGGGAGGAGGCGAAAGGGGTGAGGGAGTGGTGTCACAGCGACACAAGGGGGGATTCATACGAACGCGTTACACCGTGTTGCATAGCTCTTCGATGGTGATGGCAGTGGAATGGGGACCGATGCAGCAGCAGCAAGCGAGCGAGGGGCATTCCACCGGGCTGCGTTTCTTGAGCAGGGCGCCCGTCTCGTGGCCAGGCCAGGCCTTCCCTGTCATCGTAATTGAGTGCAAAGACTGGCGGCAGACATCGTTATGCATCTCATCCACCAGTTCCCCCCGTGTGCCGATCCTCATTTTCACGCTAGGACCCCCTCCTCCTCCCTCCCTCCTGTTCTCGATCCCTCCTTTACTCGATTCCTCCTGTCTCGATATAATACTCATTACTGTATCTGCTTGTGTACACGCACAGATGTGCTGACATTGCGCAGGTTTTCCGCCTTGGCGTAAGTAAGCACGTAAGTGCTGCAATCAGGTGTTTTTGTTGTTGTTTTGTCGGTTCTTTTCTTTTCTTAGCTGCTGTGCACGATCACATTCAGTTTCATCTCAGATTGTCCTGTCATTGACCTGATACACACGCACCACTGACCCACCCCCTTCCTCTCTCCCTGCCTACCTCAGAAACCCAAGAAAAGGTTTTGTTTCACCGCCCCATCTTAGATCTGAATGTCCCCCGCGTCCGTCGTTTTTCACGCAACGTTCTATTTTTGGCCGCATTAGTCTGTTCCTTTAGTTCCAATCACAGCTGGTCGTAAGTGACTCAGCGCAATCAGTTAGGACTGGATCGCGCTGTAAGACACGTGGGATGGTATTGCGTACTTACTTTTCTCGTTGTTACAAAGAAAGTATACGTTATACGCTCTCTGCTCGCCGCCCAAGTCTACACCGCACATCCCAAAACAACACGATCGTGTTCCTGTGACCCGTCTCCAGTCGACAGATTGCTCGTTCATATTTACACGGATGTTAAGTGTAGACAATGAGCTTGCGAGGGAGGAAAAGGGGGCGGGGGGGGGAGCAAGAGAACATTAACATTCTCCGTCCTATCGATACCCTAAACTAATTGGAAGGGATGGGGGGGAGAACAGATTGTCCGCTCTGTCAATAATCTTAACTAAGCAAGTGGAAGAATTGAATAGAGAGAGAGAGGGGGGGGGGGGGGCGTTGAAGCAAAAAGATTCTCCGTTCTGTCAGTACCTTAACCCAAGTCGAACAGTCGAACAAAATGGAAGATAAAGACGAACTGAGAAGGAAAAGATCCCCTCCGTCCCCTCGGTACCCCTGGTCACAAAAACCCGGCACACCCATTCTTCACCCGCCGAACCAGCCGGCCGCGCGGGCCATCGGCCTTCACACGAGCGATAAGCTGAGAGAGGGAGAGAGTCGGTGAACCAGGCGACCGGGGCTTTGTCTGCTGGGCTCATGGGGGTGATTGGTCTATCAGTCGATGGTGGCGGGACCCCAAGGTACAATGCCCACGCTGGCCCAGGCTGCAACAAATTGGAGACCTGCGTTGGAATTTTCCGATTTAGGGCGCGGAGCCAGCGTGGCCCACGCTGCTCGTAGATTGATGAGGAGGGGGAGGTCCGTCCGGCGTCGGTGGCTCACCCATGTCATTCGGGGCTCTGGTGGTGGCTTTTGCCCTGCTTGTTGTGGCGTGGCGGCTTGCTGGGAACTGAGGTTCGCGGACAGTGTCTTGGATCTGTCTCGGTTTGTTCATGTTCTTGTTCTTCCGCCGCTGTTGTTGGTTATCGCTGGTGTCTTTTTCAGAATGTTCCGACGTGGTTCGCATGTCTCGATGGACGTGGTTCGCATGTCTCGATGGTCATGTTCAGAATCGTGCTTCAGGTCAGCTGTTCGAGATGGACAATGTTGGCTTAACAGATACGCACGCAAACTGAACACGGATGCATGCACGCACGCGCGCGCGCACGCACACACGCACGCACGCACATCATCATCATCATCATGATCATCATCATCAACAACAACAACAACAACAGCAAAACATTGACAACTCCGTGATGGCGACCTACAAGCCCTTACTCAGTTACTGAGACAAGTATTCGTTTAAGTGCCGTATCAGTTGTGGTCGAGAGTGATTGTGTTTCAGTGAGTAACCGATATAAACGGAAAGCAGATGGTATCAACAGCAGAGCAGGACATCTGTTTTGATTTGGTCTAGTTAACTCATCATGTCTGTCACAGCTGAAACTGCAGGCGAACGATTTTCTTCCCAGCTTCCATTTGTTTTTGCCCTCACACAATCGGCAACAAATGTACAGATTTTGCCATAGTCGGCTCTTCGATCGAGTGATATAATCTCAACACATGTACCAGCCTTGTCATGGGCGGTTCTAGAATTGGTGTGCAAATCGCGACAAATATACAAGCCTTGTCATAGGCGGTTCTTTGATTGATTGGTTCTAGAATTGGTGTGCAAATCGCGACAAAATATATACAAGCCTTGTCATAGGCGGTTCTTTGATTGATTGGTTCTAGAATTGGTGTGCAAATCGCGACAAATATACAAGCCTTGTCATAGGCGGTTCTTTGATTGATTGGTTCTAGAATTGGTGTGCAAATCGCGACAAATATACAAGCCTTGTCATAGGCGGTTCTTTGATTGATTGGTTCTAGAATTGGTGTGCAAATCGCGACAAATATACAAGCCTTGTCATAGGCGGTTCTTTGATTGATTGGGCGGTCGGTGGTCTAGTGGCTAAGAGACTTCAGTTCGTCACCAGTGGGAGAGGTCGGGTTCGAGTCCTGTTCGGGGTGAAGAATTTGTCGTTCTCGTACGTGGCACCGTTCATTCGGGCTGATTGTCAGGGGTTCTGACCGGGTACTCCGGCCCCCTCCCCTTCTGCTTTCAAAATGTTCAGCCCACAAAATTTGAAAATGAATGCAGTTCTGTATTCAGAAACGACATTTCTGAGCTGACCATTCGCACCACGTGATTGTAATGTGTTCATGTCCAGTGTGTGAGAGAATGCGTGTGATTCATGTGATCGTGTGTGTTGGGTTCAGCTCCCTGCGCATTGAGCCAATTCAAGAAATTGGGTAAAGGACCTACATAGTACTCAGTTAATATATTATTACAAATTTCTACAAATGAAATGTTTAAAAAAAAAAAAAACTTGTCAAGGGTGGGTTTTCGATTTATGTACAAATTTCGACACATACAAATTTTGACACAGGCGGTTCTTGGATTTTTAGTGATGCATGTCCTTTTTTTTTAACCATTGCCGATAAAAATACCGCCTCTTACAGAGCAGTAGCAGCGCTCTTCAAGCTACGGACATTTGATTTTTGCCGCATCAGCACCTGACCTTCCCGTCTTTAGACGCGATCGGTACCCTGCAATACTGACTCGGCACACAAATAACGTCGTCAGTATGCGACTACGGCATTCACACGCACAGATCTCAGTCTCGACCTTTTGGCGAATCGGTAACAGCCTCCTCGGGGTCTAAGTCAGTCAGTCCCTGGTGCATTTCCATTCTCCGCCTTTTGAAGTTTCCGGCCAGACTGGAACGAAGCACGTAATTGGTAAAACCTAAACTGGTCCATGCAGCGGTGTGCGCGACCCGCCAGAGAGTAGGTGAAATCGTCGCGAAATAGATGTACCTGCATAATCATTTGGAAAATTATTTCGGCGATTGGCAGAGAGAGAGAGAGAGGGGGGGGGGTGTAATCTGTAGTGCGACAGTTTTCAGGTGATTAAATGGTCGCCAGTGAGAGAGAGAGAGAGGGGGGGGGGAGCGGGGGGGGGGATGTAATCTGTAGTGCGACAGATTTCAGGTGATTAAATGGTCGCCAGAGAGTGAGAGAGGGGGGGGGGGGGGATAAGATCAGGCGCCTGCATGAATGACGATTGCCGATTCGTATTGGTCGACACTGGGTAAAGCAAAAGGGCAAGGTGTTCAGGTTGCATACTGATAGTTTGGCCTAGCCGTGATCACGGGGGTAAAACGAAGTGGACGGCCGTGTTTCCGGTGCTGTGCCGCTCTAAATCACTGCACGGTCATTCAGCGGGTTCCCACGCCATAGCACCAGACAAACGCTTTGGGATTTCAGTTGTCGGTCAGAGGGTTTGAAAGAGGCCGTTCACTCACCAGAGACCGACGTGTACTAATACGTTACTACAATCTAAAGATGTGCATATGTTCCTGTTTTTTAAAGACAGTGACTTTTAATGAGAGCAATCGTCGTCGAAACTGTTGAAGCGGCAGAGCAACGGAAAGAAGATCGTCCATTTTGCTTACTCCCCGGTGGTGACGGAGGGGACTGGGTTGAACGACCCCCCTTCGAGCGACTGAGCTAACCAGGGAAAGGTCAGCACGTCTCAATTACTGTAATTGGCAGAAGCTCACGTTCTTTGGCTCCATGTAGTGCCCCAGACCCGACATTCAGTAAAGTAGGTTTTTTTTTTTTTTTTTTTGGGGGGGGGGGGTATGTCCTCTGAAAGGTGTGGAGCCACAGGTGTCTGAACGCTGAAGTGTCGCTGACCGACTGCTTATCCGGGACACCCAAGTAGCAGGTCATTTGAATACTCATTACTGAAAGTGCAGTCTGTTTTGTCTTTAGCACGAACGGTCCGTGGTGAAATATTAAGGACGTCGTAAACCTGAGAGTATTGATTCTTTGCCTTTCTTTTGAAAACTGTTATGTGGCTAACGGGACAGTGTGCCAACTAGAACTGATACGTAAGTGCCGAAGTCGTGTGTGTTTTGTTGGGTCGATTGTGCTCGAAACGCATTTTGTGAAAGCCACTCTGCGGTTAGCGTGACGACTATGCTAATCCATAATTTCTGTTGTTGTTTTTGTGCGGAATAAGCTGTGTGTAAACCTTTTTTTCCTGGTATTTCTGAGGCTATTTCTGGAGAAATCCATTCTATATCCAGTTTGACAGTCAGCGAATGATTTTGAAGATCCAGTGCTTGTTTGACGCAGGAGAAGCAGTACACTTCGAGGTACTTGTATCGGAAATACCCCTCGCCAGTTAAACCACTCGATGGCTTCAGAGGGAAAGATCGCTTGTGACATCAGCTTCAAATCCGGTGATAATAGAATTGGAGTTTGGACCTTCGACTGTTGGAGTGGGCCTGCTTTGAAGGAGGGAGTGGTGGCATAGTTTGAGCTACGTGAACGCTTCAAAAGGGTTTGATTTTGCGCGTCAAGGCGTCAGACTCCCTGCGTGTGGATGCCGCGAACTTTTCGGTTTTTTCTAATTGAATGTTTGCGCCAAGTCCCAGTTTGATGGTGTTAGGGTGTGATTTACCCTTTGAACTAACGTTTCCAACCATCCTAGCGTTGGAAGTCGCCGCGGAATACCTTTTGTTTTTCCACAACAGGCCCAGGTGTTTGCCCATCGAGCAGTCAGCAGTTTGAGCTGATAGTCTATCAAAATGCCAGCCTCGAAAGCACTCTCGAACCACTTGTTCAGATGGGGGATAGGAGGGGAATAGGGGATGTAAGGGGAGATTGAATAGGAGGGGGTGGGGTGACTGGAGAGGGTGAGGGGGTTGGGGGAGGAGTGTGGGGCGATACCTGGGGGATGCATTTCTTCTCCTGCAAAGCCCCATCAATCGCGAATTGGCTGTTCGAGTTGGATGCTCGCGCCAGGTAACTGTGTAGCGAAAGGCTGTCAAACTGGCAGAGCCAGAAAGAGAGAGAGAGAGACACACACACACACACACCATCCCAGTCCGCGAAAGGGTTGGTTATAACCAGAGACCATACACAGAGACTCTGGTTATAACCGACTAAGCCACCACCACCGACCGACCGATCGCATGACATGACCAGCCGAAAGAGATCGGTTGAAAACGATCCGGTAAGACAACCCCAAGAGCTGTATAGACCGAGGCCATCCGAGCGCTCTTTTCTTTTCTTTTCTCGCCAACCCCACCCCCCACCCCCTCCCCCACCCCACCAACGCTATCGGGTCCTGTCAGCCAGGCTCCTGTCCCTAATGCTCCGGGACTCGGTGAATCGAGACGGGGTGTTATAGCTGACTTGCAAATCACTCATGCGCGAAGTTTTCCCTTTCCTAATGGGGTTTGATTCTGGACCCCTAAAAAGATAGAGCCAGTGAGAGGTGGCCGACGACCAGGTAGTGATCTGCTGGGCTGTAGGTAATACGACCAGATCACGTGGTGCGCTTCACTGAGACTCTTCCTCGTCGATTATCCGGGGGGGAAAGGAAAACAGACGGAGGTAGTTTCATTGGATTGATAGATTGTATCTGTTGTTTGTAACGTCAGAGTGTCTGATGGGCTCTCGAGGCAGGCCAAGTCTGTACTTAGCCAGAATCTCGGGCAGGACTGTGGAACGAACTGAAGGCGGTCTGGTACTGTTAAAACCGTTCTCCTTGAACAGGCGCAGTCGGTGGTGCGTGGAGCCAGTTCGACAGCATCGTTTTGTCCGTGTGAAGTCACAGTTTGTGTTTGCTTCTTTTTTCTTTGTTTTTTTGGCAGTACTTTGGAACGAAGACGCCGTACAATGAACTTGTCCCTGAACGCAGTCGGTGGTGTATGCAGAGAGCAATTCGCGTAGGAAACATGCTCTGTGGTGCGTGTAGCCAGTTCGACAGCATCGTTTGTCGCCGTGAAGTAACAATTTGTTTGCCGGTCGGCTTTGCACTACTGTCAAGCGGAGACGCTGTACTACGAATCAGTTTGTCTCTGAACGTAGTCGATGGTGCATGCAGAGAGTAAGGGCGTAGTGAACATGCATGTAGCCAGTTCGACAGCATCGTTTGTCCCTGTGAAGTACATGTAACATGTTTTCGTGATTAGGATCTACATTCAGTTTACACGGTCCGTTATCTTTGATGGGTACTCTGTCGGCAGAGCCAGTGTTAGCCCCGATGGCTCAGTGGCGCGTTACCTCACACGTGACTGGGGGAACGACTCACCCTCGAATTTTCTAAACAAGAATCAATAAGAGGGAGCTGGTTACTATAATTCGCTGTGGGTTCTTGGTCTAAGTCGGCGTCCATTACTTACAAACAAGAAAAGAAAGAATAGAATCTGCTTACCGAGGGAAAAAATGGAAACCACAGATCAGTCGGTTTAAGAATTCAATTGGGATGACTTCAGAACAACATATACGCCAACCACAGTCACCACAATGGTATCAGATGATCTATTCTGACCCACGTGACTGATGCACGGGTTAAGCCCATTCGCTAAAAACTTCAAGTTCCACAGCGTTCAGTGTTGTATGTCTGACAAACGTATTGACACTTTAAACCTCAGCACCGTGGTGGTACATTTGTACCTAGGGAACATGGGAGACAACAGACTTGAACATTCTTTGAGACCGGGCTGATTTCAGGTACAATTCCAGTCTGAAGTGACTGAATACAGACGCGCAATGCACATGTGACTTTAATTGAGGGCAGGCTTTCACGATTCTTGTAACCAGCGGTTCCCCAGCATTGAGCATCGTTGCCGATTTTCATCTCTGCTTGTTTGACGGTGGCAGCCCTGAAATTTAAGAGCCATTTAGTTTTTTGGGTCCCCCCCCCCCCCCCGCCCCCCCCGTATACCACCCAAACGGCTTTTCCAGCATGACCTCAAGAGATGTTTATTTCAAAATGCTTTCACTGACTCGGGCTTTATCTGCTGTGTGTGTGTTTCAGCGGGAGCTTGACACGACTGCCACCGAGCTAGCCAATCGCCAGGATGAGAGCGACGCTTCCAGAAAGAAACTTGTAGAGCAGAGCCGGGAATTCAAGAAAAACACACCAGAGGTAATGTATTTGAACACCCCGCCCCCTCCCGTCCTCCTCTCCCCAATCCCCACCCCCCGACCCCACGTGCCATTTCCCCACTCCGTATTCTAAAACGGTGATCTATACACATAAGCCTTCCGTTTACATTTTTTTTTTTTTTTGAAACTCTAGACCTGTTGATCAGAAATTAAAGTAATCGATTTCTTCTCCCCCCCCCCCTCCCCACCACACACACGCACTGGCACTCTCTTCCCCCACTTATTTCTTTCACACACCTCCTTAACACTATGGGAGAAAGAAAAATGAAGACAGTGAAAGAACAGCCACAGAACCAAGAGAGGTTTTATTGCCGACTTTGAGCAACCAAGAAAAAAAGAAGACTGAAGGAATGAAATATCGTGGACAAGATCAAGTTAGATTTGACTTGAGACCCCCCCCCCCCTCACCTTTCAAACACACACACACAACACAACACAACACAACACAACGCACACACACACACACACGCACACACACACACACACACACACACACACACACACACACACACACACACCATTAACACCACCCCTACCACCATCACCACCCTCTCTACGTCGAAGGTACGCTTCGACCGCTGGTCTTCGATCTCACAGCTTTTTCTTTTTCTTTTTTTTTTTTGCAACTTGCCCCCCCCCTCCCCCCCCCCCCCCCCCTCCCCCAAAGTCTCATGTCAGACTAGGCTGGTGACATGAAAACCGCGAGTATTGAATGTAATAACTGCTTACGGCGTGTGTGGTTGAGTGTGTTCCATGTACGCACGCTGAAGAGGCCGGAAGCCAGTGTGGTCAAGTACCCATTGATTACTGTGTGTAACGCTGTTCGTTCTACTCACTGTGAGAGTCTGCGGTTTTGTCACTGCATGTTATATTGTAAACTTGCATCCGTTATCTCGAATTTGAAGTCGGAAGTTTTAACAGATGTGGTTTTCATCATATGATATAATTGTGCACACAGGAGTACTGACATGCCCCGTGGCCTTTGGCTCCTTTTCGTCTGTTTAAACGGGGCTGATTCTACCATATTTTATGGTCACGGATCGTTCTTTTCGTGGTATATATCATCACAGCACTTACAGTTACACACTTGGACAGTGACAGCGTCTGTACTGCTGGCACTGAGTCACAACAGAAGCGTACTCGGTGATGCGGCGACCACTCTGAGCGCTCCAGTAGTGTAACAACAGCAGTCGTAGATTTTGAATGTTCGACCGCTCGCGCAGTGTGAACAGCACTGTGCTAATCATGAAGATAAAGTATTTCGAGCATGAAGGTATAAGTTGGCGTAGCAAAAATGGAATTAGCCCGTTTAAATGACGTGGTCTTGTCACTGTGACTTTGGGGGGGGGGGGATGCAGACAAACACCGCCATCCAGAGAGTGATTGTTGGAAACCTATGCTTCGAAGCGGATAACTTCAGCATGTTGCCAGTGCGCCGTCTAGGGTAATCACTTATTTCAGGGGCAGTGAAAGCTTAGGGCAAAAAAAAAAGAAAATTATGTTCACACACACACACACACACACACACACACGCACGCACGCACGCACGCACGCACGCACGGGGGATTGGAGTGAGCCTGGGTGGAATGGGAAAACACTACATGTAGTTAAAGAGAGAGAGAAAAAAAACCACTAATCTGTCTGGCCGCTCCGTTTGTCACGTCCTTAGGTCAAGCGGATGCGAAAGAATTTTGTTAGGCCACGATTTGGCAACGGGAAAGCCACGGCCGAACTCACACACAGACAGTCCAGTGACTTTTTGCCCGCGGTTTATTTGCACAGCCGACGTAACTTTACCGTTCATGACTGGCATTTTGAGGGTGAAGTCATTTCCACAATGATGAGATGGCTAAATCAGTTGCTGAAGTTCTGTCTTTTGTAGTCCCCGCTGACCTGACTGCACCTTTTCGAGGAAGGAAACAAATTCAGTGAAACGAAGCAGATTTGTAAATAACCGTGAGCCATGATTGTCGTGTTTGTTACGTCACTAATCCGGTTTGTACGTGAGTGATGTAACATACAGCCAATCTTAGCCTGTCCATTTGGTCGTCATTCAACAGCCCCTCTTGTCGGGTTTGGACATGTCGGACGTGCTTTGGGGTCAAGGTAGCTCAGTGAGCGCTGGCTTGTAGATCAGGTCACAGTTTCGATGGTCGTTGGGAGACAAAATTTGTACGCGAACTCAAGTTGTTCTCGGATTTTGTCTTTTGGAATCATGTATCCTCTGCTTGCCTTATATAAGTACAACGCATTTTCAAACTTACGTTTTCTGATTTTTTTTTTTCCCCAATGAAAATGCCCCGTTCTGTGTTATCAGACATCGACAGTGTCTGTTTTCTTTTCATTTCGTTCATTCCTTTGAAAACTCTTCCTTCTTTGGAGCCAGCAGGAGGTTGTTGAGTGTGTCTTTGGTTTTTGGAGCCGGCGAGAGCTGACTGAGCTCGGTCGCATGATGATCACCCGTCGCGAGCAAATGCGTTTTACAGAATTCGTAGCAAAGCAGCACCGAGAAAACGGGAGAAATGATCGCGGAGATCGACGGCAGCGATATGGCAGACCCGTCTCTCTTTTTGAAGATCAGTGACTGATTCTTAGCACTAAAGCACTCCCATGGGGGGCACAGCTTCTCTCTCTCTCACCCTCTTTCAGGCTCCACCTATTTTTCCAATAAAGTCAACCCACCGCCCCCACCCAATCTCTCTCCCCCTCCCCCCCCCTCTTCGAAATTCACCTCTCCGCCCAAGCTTCCCACCATCCCACCAGCCCTCCTCAATCTTTAGTTTAGTCAGTCTTTCTCCATGATCCAGTGTTGCCCCTGTGTCGGTGCTGTGTACTACTACTGGCTTCAAGCAATAAAACCCGCACCGGTTCTGATCGGTGAGTGTCTGGAAACCTGACACGCGCTGGGATCGACACAAATCTTGATGGCAGCGAACGAAGTGGAGCCCCCCTGGTCTCCTAGGCTTACCGAGCATCCCCCTCCCCCCCCCCCCCCCCCCCCCCCCTTCCCTTCACAGATTTCGTGTTTGGGGTCGGCCCTAGCCATGTATGTAGGTGCCCGCCAGTACTATACTATGCTACCGATTTGGGATCGACTGACACAAATCTTGATGACAGCGAACGTAGAGGCCCCCCCCCCCTCCCCGTCTCGTCGTCTTAGCACCGCCACCCCCCCCCCCTCCTTTCCATACAAACTTTTGTGTAAGTGTATATAGTGTCGTCCTATGTCCATGTGTGTATCTACCGGCCCCTCTTTACTATGAGTATACTGACAATTTGGGATCGACACAGTCTTGATGGCAGCAAACGAAGGAAGGGACCCCTCCCCGCTGAGCATCCTTTGGCCTTCCATGTTCACAAACTTTGTAACTGTACGCGTATTGGGTCAGCCCCAGCCATGAACATTCCAGCCCTACTAAGTATCTATCTATACTACCGTATTGGGATCGGAACAAATCTTGATGACGGCGCCCATACCCCCCCCCCCCCCTTTTTTTTCCGATTTCTTAGTCTCATGTTCACAAGGCTCGTGTAAGAGAGTTATGGGCGGGTCGGCCCGGCCATTCACGCATCTATCCGCCAGTCTTATATACTACCGATTTGGGACCGACACAGATCAGTTTTGATGGCAGCGAACGGTTTTGAAGGGGAGCGCCCCCCCCCCCCCCCCACACCCGTCCTCCCTTCATTTGGTTTCGCCCTTCAGCATCCCCGCCTTTGCACTGATGTCCACAAACTTCGTGTATGTATGTGTATGTACTACCGGCCCGTCGGTCTATACTACTCGCTATACTACCGATTTGGTCTCTCTGCCGATACTACGTGTACAGCAGGGACCCTGGCAGCACAGCCAGGCTTCAGGGACAGGAAATAGACTCAGCGTGGCGGCCTGTCATACATATTGGGCGCCCCCGATAAAAGTCGTCGAGTGGTGCGTGGCAGCTAATGGCTCCCAGTTCAAACGCCTCGTCATCAGTTTCCTATACCACCAGCCTCCTCCCTCCACCCTTTCCGCCTGTCCCCCTCCCTCGCTCCCTCGGGCGCTGTGGCCCCTAGCTCCCATGGCACCGTCAGCCCTTACTACTGCCATCTCAGCTCGTTCAGTTCATGTACAAGTCTTCAGCAGAGCCACGAGGTGAACACTCATAGACCCGTGACAGGAAAGTTTGCAACCCCTTTGGTTCCTGTTGTTGTTTTAACCACCAGTTCCCTCCCATCAATCACTTGACATACGCTGAGCTGCACGCACCCTCAGTGCACGCACGCACACACACTCCCGCGCGCGCGGACGGGCGCGCGCGCACACACACACACACACACACACACACTGACACACACACACACACACACACACACACACACACACACACACACAACACACAGCAGTTCCGTTCAGTAGAGCATTTTATAGATGCTTCGCACGTACGTACACACACACACACACACACACACACACACACACCACACACACACACACCACAGCACAACACACAACACACCACACACACACACGCACACAGGCCGCTCAGTGACTCAGAAATGGCACACCAGTTCACCGACCACCACCCATTCGATTGTTCCGATTTTAGTCGAAGATGGAGCAGGATCTAGGTCTGGGTTATGTATCAGTGTGCAGCAGCGGAAACCCCCCCCCCCCCCCAGCTATTGCGCTGGCCGTTAGCAAGCGAGCGTGTGATGTTGAGTCAGTATTACGTGTCTACCATTATTACACAACTGACTGATCTGACAAACTCACAGTCTTCCGAGTTTATCATTGTTCCTTCCGTGATGACAAAAAGGGCGCTTTGTATTAATGTCAAAACAAGAATTGAGGCGGCCGGGGTGTGTCGGCGTGTGTGTGTGTGTGTGTGTGTGTGTGTGTGTGTGTGTGTGTGTGTGTGTGTGTGTGTGTGTGTGAGTTGTGGAAAAGAATTTACAAGTTACAGTTTAAGAAAAGCATGACAGAATCGAAACAAGGGATGAACTCAGTCAGCCAAGTCCTTTCGAAATCAGGAGCTGTAGCTTTTTCTGTGAAGTTGGTTTATTGCGTTTTTTAAGAGCGAACGGCTGATGGATTTCACCAGGCTTGCACCGACATCACTGATTATTTTATCCACTGGTTGAACGACGAGGCGTGTTTGAGAGAGGCGACTGTGTTTGAATGGATTGAAACAGATTGCCGGTGTGCGTGATTGACATTGACAGAAGGTCGCCAGTGATGGAACGAAATTAAAAACGCGGTTGCGCAGTTTCGAGTTTATCGCAAGCGATTCTTTTTTTCCCCTCTCTCTCTCTTTCTTTCTCTCTCACTCTCTCTCTCTCTTCACTGCGATCGTGAAGTACGCTCAGTCTCCGCTTTCAAACCGATTCGTCAAAGGTGTCCTGCAAAAAAGAAACCAAAAAAAGAAAAAAGAAAAGAAAAGGGAAGACTGTGGTATAAGAAGAAGTCTTTCAGAGGTCGCCTCCGTGTGTGTGGTGTGTGCAGGAACTGTCTCAGTTGGTGGGGATCCGATCGCAGTCGCAATGTGTGTGTGTGTGTGCCCCCCAGTGTGTGTGTGTGTGTGTGTGTGTGTGTGTGTGTGTGTGTGTGTGTGTGTGTGGTGAATGTGTGTGTTCAGATGACTCCTGAGTAGGGTCTGTCTCGATGAGGAATGTATTGTGTATGTGAGGGGGGGGGGGGAGATGTGGATGATAGCTATATGGATGTATGTGTGTGAGTAGCCGGGGAGGCAGGGGGACCCAGTAGTGTGTACGTGCTTGCGGAGCCTGTACATAATTGGCCTGAGAAAAAAAAGGGACCAAACCAAACCGATTCAATCATCACGGCACTCCATCTTCAGGGATTCAATTACAGCTATAGCTCACTTGAAGTGAAGCGCTACAAAGCCCAACTTGTTCTTAGAGATTGCAGCCCAGACCCAGCTGATTTGATAAGCAGCGTTATTGGGAGCCAGGGGCAGGGGGGGAAGAAAATATGGCGAAGGGGAAAAAGAGTTCTTGAACAGCTTTATACCACGTGGATCAGATTTCAAAAGAAAGCGAGGCAGCAATTTTCGGTTCAACTCGGCCAGGCTTATCGGAGAGTTTTCTGTTCTTATGCCCAGTGCGATACTAAATCATTCCAACCCCCCCCCCCCCCCCTTCCTTCTTCGCGTCTCTCTCTCTCTCTGCCTTTCACAGTGCCGAACGTAAGCCACCGCCACATGGATGGGACCCATCTGTGGAAATTGGTTTCGCACTGAGCTGGAAAAAAGTGATTGCCTTTGTTGTGAAAAGGGGTGTACAGTATGTAGAGAGAGTTCAGTACACCCAGTCACCGAAAAACGTGTAGTTTCCACATCGGCAGGCGTGGAATCACTACATATCTTCACTGACTCACTGGGATTGAGGTTTGCTTGCTGTTAGGTCTTGAACGGATTAGATGATCAGAGCTGAAATGTCTTTCATGACTGTTGTTTATCCCGCGGTTTTTTGTTGTTGCTTTTTTTTTTTTTTTTTTTTGCCTTTGCTCGGAGGTTCAGAAAACAGGTTTGATAAGATCCGCGCCGTGCTTGCATTGATGTTTCTGACCGATAACCTTTTCTTTGCTGGAGTAAATTCGCATTACGAACAGCCTGACTGAATTGCTGGAAATGTGATCCAGTAAGATCTACAGAATTCAAAACTGAACTGTTAATGGTATGGTAGGATATTCCTCTGCGCGCAATATCTGTCTGTTCTGCGATGCTCAAGGCACCGCAGGGCCGGCCCGGGAGCACAAAGCAGGGAAAGCCTGCTGGGCTGTTAAGCGCTGCTTTACGTGCAGACCTCCCCTCTGCTACAGTAGGGTGGAGGTGTTCAAGTATTATGAACAAAGGTTTTTACCTTGGTGCTAAAAGATTTTTTGGGTTTTTTTTTTTTTTTTTGGCCGTTCGTTTACTTACCCTCTCGTTCTTAATAATAATATCACTCACTCGCGCATGATATGATATGGTACAGTAGGCTATTCCTCTGCTCACGTATATCCGCCTCTTCTGAGACGCTGAAGGCGCCGCAGGGTTGGAGGACGAAGCAGTGAAAGCCTGCTGCTGCTAAGCGCTACTTAATGTGCAAACCTCCTTCTGTTTTCCACGCAACCGGCCACCGCCTACTGTTCTTCGAAATGTGGACGTGTGCTTTTTAGTGTGCACACTTGATATTTATGCGTGTGTACACGACGCTGAGACACGGCACCGTCATCGACTCAGCATGCGATTTTGACGCTAATTTTAAAAAGGAAAAAAAAAAAAATCCAACCAAATTCCTACCGACCAAGGAATTCGAACCCGTGCCTGAGGGTCCACAGCGGACGCCTAAACTTAACCACGAGGCCAAATCCCTTGTAGTCACCACTGACGGCAGCCAACCCGATGTTCAGGTTGTAGCGGTGTTTCCTAGGACAGCACGAGCCACTAAACCGGCATCCAGGAGGAGGAACCTGTTGTCGTCAATGGCGGCGGCTGCTGCACATGCTGCGTGCGATCTGAAATGTCAGTCCCGTTTCGAGTATTGCTTTTAGACAGCGACGGCTTTATCGAGACTGTACAATGCGTTTCCACTTTAATTCGAGCGCGGAAACGAGTTTTTTTTGTGTGTGTGTGAATCGATTGCCTATGTATCGTATGTTCGGAATAGCTGAAACCTTGCTAATGGACCCAAAGTGGCTGCTGTAAGCAGTCATGGTGTTTCGGTTAGACACGTGATCTACCTGAGCTGCGTCAAATTTGAATATGATTTATGGTAACCTGGATTAGCCCGTTCAGGGCTCAGCCCGAAAAATCCGACTCAAACCTGAGATGGCCAGATTGCTGTCCCAAACCCGTGCTGCGCACCGGAGAGGATATGATTTTTCGGGCTTGGCCGTGAACTGTAGAGAGCTGCGTTCGGTCGTCTTGTCTTGAGTTGATCTGGTTTGGATTGTTTTGAGCAGGCTGGGGAATTTTCAGTCATTTGGCGATTTTTAGCCAAATTTCCTATCCTTTCAGCCAAAAACTCTAAGCTTCAGCCAAAGAAAAGGAAGGAGGAAAAACGTTGCACACAATATCAAGATGCATGTTATGCCATTCTGGACAGTCTAACTTCATTTTTGAAGACATGTATGTCAGTATCAAGGCAGTATTTTACATTGGGTGCCAGGAGAGGCTACTTACTGCCTTTAAAAATGCTAAAATTTTTCTTAAGTAGGGCACTGCCCCTGTGTTCTCCCAGCAGTGTGCTGCCTCTGCACCCCAACTTAGGTTTCAGTCTTTTTTTTCCCCCTCAGCAATTCCCCAGCCTGTTTGAGTTTAGCTGGTGTGCAAGGCGGATAGCCGGATATCAAAAGCGTGCATTATGACTATTAATAGTATTATGACTGCGGGTTCAGACTTCGATGACATTCGGAATTCATTATCCTGACTCAGCTTATCCAGGGGAAACTGCGCGTTCACCAGTCTTCCTTTTGACTCGTCTCAGCGTCATTACATGAATAACGACCTTATCTGTCTAAGGACCGGTAGAAAAAAGAAAAAGTACCCCAAAGTTTCAGTTTCATTTGTATTTGACGAATTTGATCACAGACAAGGTTCGGCAACTGTCGGACTTCTGAGAGATTGAGTAGAGCGCGTATGGGCTTCACCGAGCACAAAGATGCTGTCTTGCACTGCACTGAACTGAGCTGAACTGATCGCCTGACACTTCTTTTTCAACGAATAATTATAATCATGCTGAGTATTGTATAGGCGCATTACCCAATTTCTTGAATCGGCTCAAAGCGCTGCGAACTGAACCCAACACGCACGTTCACGTGAATCACACGCATTCTCTCACACGCATAACAGTCACGTGGTGCGAAGGGTTAGCTCAGCTGTTTAAGTTTCGGAATTTAGAATTACATTTTTATTTTCATATTTTGTGTGCTGAACATTTCCAAAGCAGAGGGGGGGGGGGGCGGAGTAACCGGAGAGAACCCCCGACGGTCGGCCCGAATGAACGGTACCACGTACGAGAAGGAAATATTCTTTGCCCCGAGTGAGACTCGAACCTGACCTCTGGCATTGGTGGCAAGGTCTCTTAACTACTAGACCACCGACCGCCTCACCCCTCAATGTCTGTAATATTGTGCCAGGAGTTGCAATTTTTCACTGTCACATTTTCATTTTTTCTTGTATTGTTGTGCCCCCGTTCAGCTTCAATTTTCAACCCATCATAACTTCTGGTTTTATCACTTTCAGTCATTGTGCAGTTTGACTAATGTGTTGGCTCTGACTGTGTGCAGGACATCAGGAAGATCGTCGCGCCCTTGCTGAAGAGCTTCCAGGGGGAGGTGGACTCGCTGTCCAAACGAAGCAAAGCTGCCGAGGCGGCCTTCCTCTCCGTCTACAAGCGGCTCATAGACCTGCCAGGTGAGTCACGCTCCGATTGGTCCCAATCACAGCGTCAGTCAGGCGTGGTGACGGACCGAAGGCATATACCGAGGTCCTCAGGTGCGCGATGTTGTTTGTGCACGGCGCAGTGCATTGCAGGGATTGCAGGTTCCTTTATTCGTGTTGGAGCAGATGCGCCTGATAGGGCCGCCCCGTACGACACGAAATTTGTTTGGGTTTGATTATGTTTTTGGGGGGGCGATTACCGCATGTCTCGCGCAGCCTACAGGGGGAGCCGGGATAGCCGAATGGTAGAGCGTTGGACTTTCATGCTCGGGCCGTGAGTTCGAATCCCGGTTGGAGCCAAACGTTTGTGCTGGCCGTATTCTCGTTGCCCCGTCTTTGATATCACCCGTATGTGGTGGAAAAGGACGTTAAACTCCTAAACACCCACCCCACCCCACCCTCGCGCAGCCTGCAGCTTTGAAAAAGAGTTATTGGCACTGTGAAAAAGACCCGCACCAAAGCTGTGAGTAGACAGTCACTTGTTGCAGAGGTCAGTGATGCAGCAGATTACCAGTATATTCGGTCGCCAGATCAGATCGGAAACACATAATATGCATGTGTGTTACATCAAAGTGACCAGAAGAGCTAAACTTGAACGGTGACATCAGAAAGCGAGCACGTGCTTATCTCATGTCACCTGGCGTGGGGGGGGGGGGGGGGATGTAGCAAATCCAGTGTATGCTGGGGACAGTGATCAGGTTCCCATATATAATACGAACATTGTGTGCAATGTATCATTGCGTGTGTATAAAAATACCCAGCAGCTGATGTTGCCAGTGTTTTTGCAGGGTCACGCATGATGCATTGACCTTCCCGTTGCATCAACATAAAACGCCAACGGTAACTCCCGTTATGCATGCATTTACCTCACTCCCCATTCACATTTGCTGATTCATAATCGTTTCGTAATTATGCATAATTACCGCGACGGTTTATCAGAATCCAATCAAAGACCGAGGAAACTGTCTGCGATCTTTGATGAAAAAAAATCATTGTATCATTATAGTTAAACGCTGCCCGGGGATCAAGGTGAAGACTGACGGAGACTGAAAGCTTTTGACACTTGCAAGTTTGGCTACGTAGACAAGTGCCGTGCATGCAGTCAGTGATAAACCAGGAAACAGAAGAGGAGGGGATGATTGAAAAAAAAAGATGCGGCTCCACTGTTTGCGCTTAGGGTGGAAACCGGTGATTGTACACACTTGTTAGAGTGTGTTCGTGCATTCGGAGGACACTGTGTAGGGTTTCAGTCTGTGGGGGGGGCCCACTTGAGGAAAATACCGTTACCCCCTGTGCCCGCTTCGACGAACGAGTGGCGAGGTGTAAGTTGCAGCGCAAACATAATCGGCCGCGGAAGAAGTTTGTGGCAGATTGGAGAGAGTGTCAGTGGTTACAATTGCAAGTTTCCATGTTCAATAAGATTGTGGGTGGGTGGCGTGATGAAGTCGTTGTTTTCAGTGTAGCACAAACGCGTGTTCGGATGTTGAGCTACTGATCGTGTGGTCTGACGATGTCACACATTCAGAGAAGACGTTTTCGTGTGCGTGTCAGCTAGGCGTTGGTGTTTGATTTTCCGCAAGTTTTTGACACCATTGATATTGGTTGGCGTAGGACTGTTTTCCGTAGACCAAGCAGTTTAACAGATTGCGCATTGCATCAGTTAAAAAACAACAACAACAACACCAACAACAAACCTAAGAAGTTTGCCGCAACACCACACCAGAGAGAGAGAGAGAGAGAGAGAGAGAGACTCTACCAGGAACGCAAAAATGAAATGATGAAACTTTATTTTCCAAGGACAATATTAACAAAGAAGTAGCATGCATACTTTTCTACCGTCTTGTCCTTGCTACAGGCCACAGATGCAGATACCTACAAAGTCCTACAAAAGCAAATACAAAAAAAAGGGGGGAGGGTGGGTCTTCACCAAGCGCACATCTGGATGTCAGTTTCGAATCGCCCACTGTACGATCATTGCAGGAAAGTATTGATCGCAATAACACGGCCGCGGCTTTGATTCACTGCATGACAGGAAAGAGTGAGTTCAACCAGCCAAGCTATTGATAAAATAAACATGAGCGGAGCTGATGAATTTGTACTGGTTGTTCTTCCGCTGTTTCAGCGTGAGAATATTCAACATCATTGCCCCCCCCCCCCCCCCAAAAAAAAAAAAAATAAAATAAAAAAAAATCAATAAATAAATTTAAAATTTTAAAAAAAGGGAGAGAGAAGAAAATCGATTCTAGATATTTGGTAGGGTCACCTCAGAGCTGTTTGAAGTGAAATTTATAACCCAGACCCAGCACATTTCCTTTACTTTCATCCTACCAGTGTGTGTGTGTGTGTGTGTGTGTGGTGTGTGTGTGTGTGTGTGTGTGTTTTTCACTGAAAATGTACAGTTATCCCGCAGGTCGAGGTCGACAGACAATAAAATTAAAATTCATGAACATTAACGATGTCTGATGAATATTCTCTCTCTTCCTCTCCACTGTCTCTCTGTCCCGAGGTAATTTCGTCCTCTCTGGTGTGTTGCAGACCCCGTCCCAGTGTTTGAGCAGGCGATCCAGGCACAGAAACGGGCACAGAGAGTGGCGGACCTGGAGATCGAGAACAAGCAGCTACGGGAGACGCTCGATGACTACAACAACGAATTCGCAGAAGTCAAAAACCAAGGTCAGTTTGTTGGTCTGTGACATGATGCAACGCGCGGCGGACAGCAGGCGCTGCTTTTAGACAGCAGGCTCCGCATGTAGAAGTCGAGGTTAGGGATTTAAGCCCCGGGTTAGAGTCTAACCTCGAATTAAACTAGCTCTAGGGTTAAATTTTCTGTTTTTGTTTGTTTGTTTTGTTGTTGTTGTTTTTTTTTAAATCAGGAAGCGGGTCTATTCCAGCAAGATGCCTAAACCGTTATACTTACTTACTTACTTAGGCCCTTGGCTCCATGTGGAGCATAGGCCATCGACAACCCTTCGCCATCGCACTCTGTTCTGGGCTAGTCTTGCCACTCCAGTCCAGTTGGTACCCTGCTTACATAGCTCTGCCTCAGTGTCCCCCTCCAGCTGTTGCGAGGGCCGGCCTCTCTTCCTTTTCCCCTGCGGGTTCCATGTCAGGGCTTGGCGTGTGGTGCTGGATGCCGGCTTCCTGAGGGTGTGTCCAATCCAGCCCCACTTCCTCCGCAGGATCTGCTTGGCCACTGGTTCCTGCCCCGCTCGCTCCACACAGTTTCTTCATTCCGGAAATCTTCTCTGGCCATGCGGATGTTGAAGATGCGCCTCAGACAGGTGTTGAGAAATGTCTGGATCTTCTGCTGCATCGTCTTCGTTGTCCTCCATGTTTCGCATCCGTAGAGCAGAACTGACTTCACGTTGGAGTTGAAGATGCGAAGTTTGGTTCTTATGCTGACAACTTTGGATGCCCAGATGTTCTTCAGCATGACCATTGCTGCCCTTGCTTGCCGATTCTGGCTGTGACGTCTCGGTCTGTGCCTCCCTGTCCGTCAACCACACTCCCCAGGTAGACAAAAGACTCCACCTCCCTGATGGGCTCTCCACCGACTGTGACTGGTGTGTTGGCAGTGGTGTTGATCTTCATCAGCTCGTTTTCTCCTGTTGATCTTGAGCCCTGTTCCGGCTGATGTGGCTTCCAGGCGCGTAGTCTGGTCCTGCATTTGGCTGTGGCTGTGAGACAGGAGCGCCAGGTCGTCCGCGAAGTCCGAGGGTCATCCAGCTGCGTCCAGAGTGTCCACTGTATCCCGTTTTTCCTGCCTGCTGTAGTGGTCTTCATGATCCAGTCGATGACCAGGAGGAAGAGAAACGGGGACAACAGGCATCCCTGGCGGACTCCGGTCTTCACCTCGAAGCTTTCTGACAACTGGCCAGCATGGGCAATCCTGCAGCTCATGTCTTGGTAGGTGCACTGGATTAAGGAGATGATCTTCCCGGGAACTCCATAGTGCCTTAGCAGCTTCCACAGCGCCTCTCTGTCTACACTGTCGAAAGCCTTCTCATAGTCTATGAAGTTGATGTAGAGAGGGGAGTTCCACTCCAGTGACTGCTCCACAATGATGCGTAGGCTGGCAATCTGGTCAGCGCAGGACCTGTTCCTGCGAAAGCCTGCCTGCTGGTCTCGGAGCATGGGGTCGACTGCCTCTCTCATCCTCTCCAGTAGAACTAAACCGTTATAGAAGGATTTATTTCTTCCTTTCATCGCCTCCTCTATCATATAATTTTTTTTTTCTTTTGTCCTAGTCTGGGTAAGGCCCGTAGCCGTGGGTTAAATTAACCTCGACTTTTACATATCGGGCCAGGGCTTAAAATCTGTTATCTTCCACCTTTTGCGGATTTCCACTTTTGGCTAACAATTCTGGAAGAGGGCCCCTCGGACCCTTTAGTGTGAAAGCTACCGGAAACACTGTGATGTGCTGGTACTGGCGATTCTACCCGATGATGATTGACATCATCGTAGCTATGATTATGATGAGACGATGATGATACTTGTACTGAATAAGCACAAAACGTTGCGATGGACCATGGTGATGAAGATGCATGTAGTTTTGGCTGTACACGGATTCTCGAACAATCGCCCAGTGATGTGTGATCCCCGTGTACTGAGAAAAAAAGTATCACTTACACATCGTGAATCATTGTAGCGAAAGCAGGGGGCGATGGTCCGGTTTGATAGGCTCCTAAATTTGCCGCTGCCGCTCGTCATCGTGGGTTTTTATTTTCCCGCTTGACTTATGCCCAGGGCCCATAGTACCGCCAGGGGTGATGTGCACTATTCGCAAGATCGAACGTTTTCGAAACGGGGCAGAAAATCGCTCTGGAATTGGTGCGTTCAGAGACAGAGTTCAGCTAGCTGTTTAACATCACTAAGGGGCAACATAAAGTACTCTGTTTTTGTTGCAAGTTTGCGGACTGTCTGGTGTCCAGTTTACCAGGAATACATACTTACCTTCGTCTTCCCGAGAACGGGAGTAACAGTAACAGTTCGGAGTAACAGTGTGGGTGTTGAATTATACAATGCAGTATTTCGAACACTCTCAAAGACGACACTGTGGAGGTTATTGAGGGATGGGGACAAGCGTGTTTTTTTTTCTTTTAGCACAGAGATACTGTTTTGAGCTGAACCGTATTACATACACCCTTTCCAGTGAACAAGAACAGTTTGTGTGTACGAAGTTGTACCATACACGTTTTGTAGGAGTGATTCACTTTAATTATAAGTTTTAAACATGGGTCTTGTTGATCACATCAGTACCGAGCAGTTCAAAAATACGTGGTGGAAAAGGACGTTAAACTCCCAAACACCCACGCACCCACCCAGCTGCGCAACCCTGGACAGAAGTCAGAGCGGGAAATTGAAAGCATGCTGCGCTGGTCGTCACTCAGCGGTAGCCAGTGGTAGATTGATGAGAGGGTGTCGAGTGATTGGTGTATTGATATTTCATAGCGTTTGCTGACATTTGCCGATGTGCAATTTACTGCAGCATTACTCGTCTTCCCCTCGGCGGGCCGTCAGCTATCGGTGATTTGCCATTTCCTCAATTAAACCACTCTGCTCGTCACCCTCTCCCTCTCTCTCTCTCTCCCTCCCCCCCCCCCCCCCTCAACACACACACAAAGTGAATTCTTGCCAGTGTCAGTCCATATGTCTCATCTAGTTTGTGGGGTGAATTGCCAAGGATGTAAGTACAAAACTAGGAGTGGGCAGCAGTTTGTAAATATGGCATTAATTTGTTTTGCTTGTAACAGTATCCGCCTTTTGACTTCACTATTGACACACTGTGTTGTCATTGTCGCGCTCTTCAGTTCCGCTGTTGTGGTCCACTAGACTGGAGGGTGGTTGATACAGACTGCATGGGATGCACACCGTGTAGCTAGCCGCTGAGATGAGATGATCAAAACTGAGGCCGTACTTTCTGGGGAAAAACAATTCAGATATCCAGAAGACAATGTCACTCGCAAGCCAAACCCTAGCGTTGGCACATTGCTTTTTTTAATCGCTTTGTATTTGCCTTTTCAAAATCGTGTGCCTCGTTTTGGCCTCCATCTCCACTTGCATATATGCCTAAACGATGCATATACTCGTACAGTTCCTGTCATGGATTGTCCTGAGCTTGCAGGATTGGATTGGGCTTCGTGTTCATTTGCATGTATGATCTCATTCCATGGCTAACTGTCTCATTGACCTGTATGATGTCAGTTTGAACAATGCATAATTCAAACTGCTCAAACTTGCAAACTTGCTCCCTTGTTGTCTTAACGATTGCAAGATGTCAATTGATGACGTAAATGATATTTTGTTTAAAAAAAGGGAATGATTGCGCAACCGCTGCCATCAATATTTCTGTTGTGTACTTTCGGCAGTGACAGCAACGTCCTTGGAGAAAGGAGGTGTGTGTTGGTGGTGTGTGTGTGTGGGGGGGGGGGGGGGTGTTGGAGGGGAAGGAAAGAGAGGGTTGAGGGGGAAGGAGATACGGCTAATGACAAACAGGAAACGAGATCTGTAACGCAAAACACCTGAAAGAAACTGTTTGAGGAATTGATTGTGTGTGGGTTAAAAATCTATCTCCCCGAAGCTGGCTTCACGGGGAGTTTTATGTCCTAATCGCCTTTTGTTATCGAACCGCTTCAACTTGGAAAGGCGATACTGTTTCGTTTCGATCGGGGAGTGCAAGTGTGTATGGCATTTGTTGGGTATCTGTTGCTCGTTATCGATTTTTGGGTTGTTTCCCCCTGTGGCTTGATCTATAAAAAAATTGTTGAAGCAGAGAGAGACAGAGAGAGAGGAAGATGAAGCACAGTAAACCCTTTTTGTGTTTTTTCTCCACTTCAGTTCTTTTTGTAGTTAATTTGTTCGGGAGAGACAAAGAGACACTGACAACGATAATGACAAATGGTTTATTTGTGTGGGGACTGACGGCTGGGGGGTGGGGGGGGGGGGTAGTGCATACAATCGTAGTGAGTTGAACTGTGCATCCACAGCGCAAAACACAATACAGATGAGAGAGAGAGATGGTGGGTGGGTGTTTGGGGGTTTAACGTCCTTTTCCACCACATACGGGTGATACCAAAGACGGGGCAACGATGAAAAAGCCAGCACAAATATTTGGCTCCAGCCGGGATACGAACTCACGACCCGAGCATTAGAGTTCCAACGCTCTACCATTCGACCACCCCGGCTCCCCGAGAGAGAGTTTTCCCTCTGCCAGGCGGGATACACTGACATTGTAGGCTGTCCTTTTACAGTGCATTCTGCAGTCTTTTCACAGAGAGAGAGAGAGGGAACAAGGGGTGGGGGGGGGGGGGGAATCGGTGCAGAATAATGACATTGAAATATTTCATTTGCTATGTGGCAAGAAAGTCACAGTGTCAGATTGTAGATGTTCTTGAACTAAAGTGGAAGGCCCAGAAAAAAAAAAGAGAGAGATTTAGCTGTTGATGGAGCTGAAAGAAATTTCTGTCTCTGCGGAAAAAAATGGATTGATGGCTGATTATGATAATCTTGGTCCTCGAGTCGAAAGTAGAGAATACACACACTCTGTCTCTTTCTCTCTCACACACGCAGAATAAGAAAGAGTTGGGGGTGGGTGGGTGGAGGGGATGTCTTTGCCGAAAACACCGTCAAAGAGATTCCCCTCCCGGAGCTGCATTTACGTTTCACTGAATGACAGGTTAACATGCTGGCCTGTGCATCCATCTAGAAACTGGCTGTATGGAAAATAGCCGACTTCGACTCTTCTGTCGTTTTTGTTTTGTTTTGTTTTTTTAAAGAAAGAAAGAAGAAGAAGAAAGTTGACATAAAACTTGCAGCAACCGCTTGGCCTCCTCAGTCGCGTTCATTGTCTGCAGAAGCAGTTATCGGCCCTGATGATCCGGGTGGTATTACAAAGGCAGGCAACCCATTTGAACGTTTTTATTGGGAGATAATCGCATGCTACATGCTGGCTTTAATGGCGGATGGTGAATAACATCTGAAATGTCATCTCGGAAAGAGAACGCTCCGACGTCAGCATCCATAAGGGCACTTTGAGTATTGTAAATGAAGCTGAAATGATTGAGCAAAGAATTGATGTGTTGGTTGTAAACAGTGTATAGGTAAGAGTTTTCCATGATTGAGTACCTTAAAAAAAAAAAAAAAAAAAAATCAAAGAAATCTTGGTGGTTGTAAATTCACCGACTGTTTTACCCGTTTTAAAAGAGGTCTGCATGAGAGTTTTTGAAAAGACGTTACTCACCCCCCCCCTCTGTGTGTGTGTGTGTGTGTGTGTGTGTGTGTGTGTGTACGCCCTCTCCGTCCTGCTGTCACCTACCCTTTAATTACGATTTTAACTTGAAACTTTGAACAAAGGCTAAACTGAACATAAATTCAAAATGCTTTTAGACTTTCGATTTCTTTTCATTTTTTTTTAATTGAAAGAACAAACACGCTAGTGCGGCCTGACGTCTATCTAGTCTTGCTTTCCAACCCTTCTCTATGAAAGCGCAGAGACCGGGGGTGGGGGGGGGGGGAGGATAGCAGACTGTAGGTAATCAAACCCACCCACGTGTCTCTCACTATGGGAGTGATATAAAATCCTATATTACAGCGTTATTTCTAGCGACCATAAGGTCAACCTTCTGATACCTTTTAAACAGCGACCTACGTAAGTCTAATGTATGTCTGGTTTTACAAAATCATTTTGTGGCTGTTGGCTGACTTTCTGTCGATCGTTTGGACAGCGTATTATTTCGTCTATTGTTGTTATTTTTTAGGGAGTGATTATCAGCAGGCTGACTTTTATGCGTGTGTACGCTGTGACATGTGTAGCAGGTTTATCGAACAGCGGCAGAGTTTGACCTTTAGATCTGCGGTCCGTTCGGAGGCTCTGTCCCTATTATTTTAACCTGAGTGCAAAAATGTCATCTCTCCCAACCCCTTACTCCACACGCACACACTCTCCCCTCCCCACTCAATCAGTACAAAGACGCCACAGGTTTTCATGAAAAGAAATCATTCATGCGTGGGATGCTGCTGTCATGTGACGGCGGA
Organism: Batillaria attramentaria; assembly: GCA_018292915.2. Taxonomy (NCBI): domain Eukaryota; kingdom Metazoa; phylum Mollusca; class Gastropoda; family Batillariidae; genus Batillaria; species Batillaria attramentaria. The sequence continues at coordinate 1,358,678 of JACVVK020000008.1, read as the reverse complement.
AAAAAAAGCAAAGGGCGGGAGATGGGAAGGGTGGAAGGGGGGGGGGGGTTACAACAGAAAAAAAAAAAGATCTTTCAGCCGATTTCCTGTCGTCTCAGAATCAAAAAGTCACAGCACAAAAACAGAACGACATGCTTCGAAAATTCCAGACGGTGGAAAAGAGTGCCTGAGGAAAAAAAAAAAAAATCAAAACTTATTTCGGAGAACTGACATTTAAACCCCCCCAGCCTTGTCCTTTCCCGGTTCGAGCCAGGGATTTCGAACGATACGATTCTGGATACAGTGTACATGTGTATACATGTGAGGATGAGCAACTCCCACTGTCAGAAATGTATTTCGCACTAGACGCCGCCACTACTGGTTCAGCGGACGAAAGTCTATTTTAGAGCTCTGTGAACTTGTGATGTTGCCATCGAACCCATGCGACACGGGCAAGACGTACAAGTTCACCGCGGACGCAGACGGTCATAACTGTATCGTCTGCTTCACACAAACCTAGACGTCACGACAGTCACGTGTTCATGACGATAGGGCTCTTGCGCGTTACGTCATCAAAACGTGCGTGGCGGACAGCCCCGTGTTTTTCCAAAGGGGAAGGTTTTGTGTGTCCGCCGGCTGTCCGCCAGGAATCCAGTTGTCCTGGCCAGCACGTGAATCACGTGATATGCGAGCCGAATGACCTCTATACTGCCCCCCCTCCCCTCCCCCCCCCCCCCCCCCATCGTGGCCTGTGTGTGCAGCAGGTGTATATTTCGGCTAATATCGTAGCAAGGATCACTAGAAAAAGTCTCAGATTTTGCGCACATCTTCATGATAGCATACCGTCGTGTCGTCTTGATCAGCTCAGGTCGACCTGTGAGATTGGAATCTTAACACATGCCGCTTTAAGTGACGCCTGCCCCGTGTGTGTTCGTGTGTGTGTGTGTGTGTGTGTGTGTGTGTGTGTGTGTGTGTGTGTGTGTGTGTGTGTGTGTGTTCCCGTCCAGTCCATTGTGGCGGCGCGGTGGCGTGTATTCAATAAGAAGTTACAGGTGTAAACGTATACATGGAGCTGAGGGGCGGATCGGGTGTAAGAGGAGAGGGGACGTGTAGAGCTATCGAGACGGATAGATAGCTCGTTGTGGATACCCCGTTAAGACCCGGGGTGCTTTATGTGTAGGTACGGGTATAGAGAGCCAAGGGATAGTGTTTGGATTGGATGCTGTTCTTTTGTGAGGGTAATGTTACAGGGTGCCTGCCTTGTGCACGGATCGGGGCGACGGAGAGGGGTGGGGAGGGGGCACAGGCACGCATACATAACATAACAACAACTTTTCTGATGACTCGACACGGTTGAATTGATTTGCGTAGGCAGATGCCCTCTCTCTCTCTCTCTCTCTCTCTCTCTCTCTCTCTCTCTCTCTCTCTCACACACACACACACACACACACACACACACACACACATTACCATGGACCCGGCAGTCTGAGCGAAATTCGAAGAGGCTCAATAGTTCGGGGCTCCCCGGAGCGAGCCTTTTTCAAGCCTCCATCCATCCACCCGATTTGATCCCTTCAGCGAAGGTACTCGAAGTCGGGTGGGAAGGGAGAGAGGGACACGCACAGCGAAAGACACAGACACAGTCCGTCTTTTGTACCTACAGCCGTGACTAGATCTTCCTTCTGTCTTGCTGCTGCTGGGCCTAGCTGGGGCCCCCGCCTATAACCGATCTAGCGATTTTAACTATGCGGGGCCCTGGGCCCCCAGCGACCGGGACTCGGTCAGTGAATAGAAGGAGATGAGACTCTGTCAATAGGGTCTTCTCGGGGAGGCTGATAGTCCGGTGAATGGGGTGGCTCCTTTTCAAAAGACAGACCCCGCCGCGCCGCGCTTTCTCCCCCCAGTTCAGGGGGAGCTGTTGACACACCGGCCCGGGTTGTGTTAGCTGGATCTTTTTGTTCCCCCAGCCTGTAGACAGGTGAGGCCGATTGGAGAACAGGTATTGAACAGGTAGCGCTGGCAGTGGCAGCTCCCTCCACCCTGCTCCTCTTTAGCCTGGATCCCTCGGCTGCAGTCGAGTTTACTAACCTCATTCCCGGCCCTTTTCATTGGGGGACGAGAGACTAGTTGAGGGGACCGCTAGCTTCGTGTTTTTATGTAGTGCGTTTGTGATGGCAGTCGTAAACACCCGTTGTAACAAGAGCGTGTTTGTTTGTATGCCGTTGTTGTTTTTCAGTCACGTGCACTCAGAGTGACCAGTGCACGGTGACGTAACCGTGTGCACGGCTGAAGCAAACCAAAATGAGCCAGTTTTTTTTTTTTTTTTTTTTTAATGACCACCTGTTTTCTTAACGGTGCTTTTGATCGGTCCCATTTTCTTTCCCAGTTACCTGTCATCTGTCCTCTTTGTCGCCAATAATCTGTGTTGCTTGCGCGGCGTTCTGCCCGAACTAACTAACCAACTCTCTCTGTCGCCACTTCTGAGATGGTGACCATTTCTGGTGGTGACATTAGTAGACCACCTGAGAAAAGTAAAAGAAATATTTTGTATATTAGCAGTTACCGATTTGACGTGTACCGGGGCCAACAGCTCCCACATCCCCCATTCTCTGCCCCCCCCCCCCCCCTTTCCTCTTTTCTTCTCTGCTGTTGGCTTTGCAGTCCCCTCCAAAGCTCTCCTTGATCGGTCAATGGAGACTCGCTTTTGCCCTGAAAGCAGAATTTGCAAATCGTTAAAACTAGCTTGCTCAGATTTGTTATCGCCGCCGTGTATTCTCCCCAGCCATCGGCAACGGGACAACACCGAGACAAAAGCAGCGCCTGTTCCGGAGGGAAAGTGGAAGCCATGGGTTCCCTCCCTTCCTTCCACAGTTGCCTCCCTTCCCTCCCTTTTACCTTTCCGTTCCCCCTTGTCCCCCCGTATTTTTCCAATCACGCCATAGCCTGTTTCTGGAACAGGTGTATTGCAATGCGCGAATCGACATCGATCTCAGCGAAAAGTAGGCATCGATCCGGGATTTTTTTCTTCTTTTTCCGCCCCCTCGGGCGAGAAGTTGTTTATTCTATGATTTGCGTAGACTGGTGCCGCAGCATCGATTACTTACGAGTGTCTTTTCAGAGCATTGGCGGGATTTTTTTTTTTTTTAAATATGAATGACGCTTTCTCAATCGAGGACTCATGAAATCATGGATGAAGTCCAAATCAATCAGTGACGTCCGCGGCGTCGACATAAAACAATCTTTTGCTGGAGGAAGACTGATAGAAAGATTCTCTCTTTCTCTTACTTGTCTTTTCACGCGCACAAAAGATTGAACAATAATTGGCTGCTTTGTGACGTGAACGGGGGGGTCGATTCGTGTAGTGCAGAATGTGTTTTCTGTTTCATCGTGTATTGGGAGTTGCTGGGATATTACGCTGTGAAGCTGGCGTGGAGGATGAGCTGCGCGGGTGGTGGGAATGGAGGATGGTGGTGGCGGTGGTGGTGGTAATATTAAAGGCTCAATTGTTAAGACTTGTAAGAGCACAGATCGTTCTGAGCTCGTTATGTAAGTGTCTCACATCGTGCCATTTGGAGCCGGGGTGGCTGAATGGTAGACCGTTGGATTTCTAATGCCGCTCGGGTCGTGAGTTCGTATCCCGGTTGGGACCAAATATTTGTGCTGGCTTTTTAATCCTTGCCCCTGCTTTGATATCACCCGTATGTGGTGGAAAAGGACCTTAAACCCCCAAACGCCCACCCACCTGCCATTTATGCACATGCACGGTAACAGCATCTCAAATGCTGTCGCTGAGCCAACACAAGTCCTCACGCCGCGACGCAGATAGCAAGGACTGAAGGAATCAGCCGTAGGGCTTTGCGGCACAATCAAACGCTGGGTAAATTAAAGAATGTTAAAATTGTGCCGGTTCACAGCACCTGTAGACGAGTCTGTCTCGCGTTAAGAGCTCTACTAATCGTGAAGATAGACTATTTCAAACGTGCAGGCGCACTTACCTGCGAAACAGTTCCAAAACATCAGATGGCTTCTGTGAAGACTAGTAAACGTGGAAACATCGTGTTTAAGAGACACACTTTGGCGTGCTTAGGTATCCGCGGCTAATTAGGCACGTTTCGACGTGCGTATCGACGTAAGAGCCCGCTTTGAGTCTTGTTTTGACTTTTTATTTGATGTTGACAGAAACCCGAACGACAGTCGAACACAACAGTGTCATCTACCGGCTAATTCTGTTGAAGCAACCACGCACGTGATCGTTGGTCGATGCTGCACAAAACTTTTGTCAAAATAAAAGCTTTTATTTTATTTTATTTTTTTAAGTAGCCCAAAGTATCAAAAATTTGTCGTCACGTGCATTGGAATTGCGTCATATACGGGGACCGTTTCGGACTGACTTCGATACTGTGGTGACTTATGACGTAATGGGCTGATTGATTTTCTGGCTAAAGGCAAAAGGATCGATAGGCCTCGTTTTCACGGTCTTTACTGTACTCTTCACTGAAAATCAAAACCAAGTGACTGCTGTTGTAGTCGTTACCTCCCGGTGCTATTTTTGTGTGCAAATCCATCTTTTTTAAAGTCGCCTTTTGACAGTGTGTGTGTGTGTGTGTGTGTGTGTGTGTGTGTGTGTGTGTGTGTGTGTGTGTGTGTGTGTGTGTGATGTCATTATGAAGAAAAGAAATATAAAACATGTGTACTTATAAAAACTATCAAGATTATACATGAGCGTGGTATCGTATGACACACCACTCTGAATTGTCTAATCTCTTGACGGGTTTTGTATGTTTATATTTCTTATTCAGGCGGGTCATAGAAATAAAATTGCTTCACTTGACATGTCAGTTTTAGGAAAGAAACGGCTGTCCGTCCACGAATACATTTGAGATTACAACTGTCCATGCCTAACATTAGAGAAGTTTAGAAGCACCAGTAAACTGCGTTTCGTTTCGTTTCGTTCAAGCTATACAGCTGTAAATAGTCTGACTTTTTCATGGTCTACCAGCGAAGGCTGCACACTCAGGTGGTAATAATACTGTTTACCAGTGTTCTTTATTACGCACATATGTGCGTCGTTTACGCAGAAATTTCAGATTATGACGCATAAATTTTTTAGCTGTGCGTCGTTGTGACGCATGATTTTTACAACTTGAAAACCAAAAAGACGATGATCACTGGAAGTGGCAGCAACAGAGAATTACCTGCCCTGGTCCTCGGTTTTCCGATTCATGAATCACAAAGAACGTGTATTCTTCGACGATCTTGTGAAAACAGTTGGAGTGGTCAATACCTTGGACCCTTTGAGTGTTGATTTTACAAAATCACTCTCTTATATTTGACAGAGCGGGTCAAAGTGACCGTCCGTTTTGAAAGCAGAACACTGGTACTATAACTATTTCGTTCTGCCTGCAAACCTCTTACGAAGTGAAGCGCAACGAGAACGAAATCTGATCCGTTGCAGTTTCTAAAATTGGCTGATAATGAAATCGAGAAGTACCGATACATTTTTATTTCGTGTATCGTTTCGTTTCGTTGCAGGCTGAAGGAAGGTAATAACCAAATAATGAGATGGGAGATTTTGTTGTTGTTATTGTTGTTTTGTTGTGGGTACACATAGAACCCTTCTCTCTCTCTCTCTCTCTCTCTCTCTCGCTCCCCCCCTCTCTCTCTCTCTCTCCCTTCTGTAGTTTTAATTTATCAGAATTATTGACCAGTTTAACCTGCCATTGCAATACTGTCAATGTGTACTTGTTCCCCCCCTTAGCATTAGCATAAGCGGTGCGTGTTTATGCTCACTAATTGTTTACTCGTACGACTTCTGTTGCAGTAAACCTGTTCAAACCAAATAATGAGATTATTGCTCTCATAATGAGTACCATTTCCGCTGATACTTGACCACAAAAAAAACGAAACATTCACAGTCCCAGAGCTTTAACGAAACGAAAAGTCGGTGGTGCTTCTAAATTTCACAAATAAAACGATGCGCTGGTGTTCATCGATTTTGACATTCTGCTGTTTAGGGTAGGTGTATCAGATGATGAAAATATGGGGTCGTTGGAGGAAATGGAATAGGTTAGGGTCGGAAAAGAAATCGATGATAAAACTTCCACCACGGCACTCGTCATTCGTCGCCATATATTATTAATAAACAAATGTATTCCATTGCCTCGATTTGTCCAATAATTCGTCATGATAGGCGTCAGGTTTTTGGAGCGGGAGAGTGCGGAAGGGGTGGGGTGGGGGGGGGGGGGGTTGCAGGACCAAGCTGAACCCGACATCCCTTCGCGAAATTCTCGTACAACTCTCGTTTTCACGACTTGGCCTTTTAACATGCTTGTCGTGTTGTCAGCGGTCGTCTTTGCACCTAACTTTTCTTGTCTCTGGACCCCCCCCCCCCCCCAAGGGTCGGGGGGTGGGGGGAGGGGGGTTGACACAACATGAAAAGCGGAAGAAAACATCCAAAAGAACAAGAAAATCTCCGTCGCAACCGAGAGACCTGTACTGTTACTTTTTCGTCGTCACAATCCGAAATATCATAACCTTTGACCCGGCATTCCTCGAAGTATTGGCGGCGGCCAATTATTCGCCCAGTGTCAGCGCCCTTTTGAGAGGAAAATTGCCCCAGTCTGATCAAAGAGAAAATATTTGCTTATGGGTGTTGCTGCGTTTTCCTGCGATGGGGTCAGAGGGAGGGAGGAAAGAGGGTGGGGGGGGGTGGAAGAGGGGAGGTGGGAGGGCGCGCGGCACCGTTTGATACATACTGACATCGCTAGCTCCCCCGATCGGGTGACCGTCCCCCAACAGCTGGGGGTTCGAGTTTGTTTGATTTCGACCCAACTAAGCCGAGCTAAGTTCACGTGGACAAGTTGTGGAACTGTAGGTCCCCTGGTGCAGTCACCCCCCCCCCCACCTCCCACCCCACCCCTTCCGCCCTTCACCCTTTTCTGTTTACCTCTGGTAGCCGTTTTAGTTTAGTCACACACAACAGCGAAGCGAGTGATTGATTTTAAAACAGGTGTAACTGGTGTCCCCTCAGCGACGCATTGGCAGTTTGATACATTATATGCGGGATTCGGCAGAATCGTCGTCAGCGTCGCATAGTTTGCTATTTAGATGCACGTATACATGAAACCAATCGTTTTTCAACGTTTGTTTGTTTGTTTGTTTTACAGAGCGTCGTCGCAAAGTTTGGTATTCATATCTGTGAAAGAAACTGAAAAGGTGATTGGAGTCATGCGCACGTGCAGACACTGGCAGAGGGGAATTAGTCAGAAGTTTCGGTTAATCTGGACGAGTGCAATCGGAAGGAAGGGGGTGGGGGATGGGATGGGGACAAAGAGAATGGTGAGTGGGTGGGTTGAGGGGGAGGTGCTGAAAGAACAAGAGGATCAAATATCGATGATAAAAAGATGGCGATTACGATTTAGAAAAACGAAAAGAATGTCCTGTTTTGTTGGTGGTGTTTTTCAATAGAAGCCTCAGCTGCGCAATGTTTGAGACACTTGCTTACTAACAAATACCATATCTCGTGAAATCTAGGAGAGATGTCGGACAATCAGTCCAAATAACCTTGCTTGGGTTGGCAATGAATTTTACAATTTAAATCCGTTAAACCAGTCTGTTTGGTCATTACACCATCAGTCAGACACTGGCAGGATCTTTGATAAGCGCCAGCCACACGCAACCGTCGGGGGGACAGCCGCTTCAGCCAGTCACAGATCGAGCTCGCAACCTTTACCTCTCGTCTGGTACTTGCCAACCGAGGCGCGCGGAGCTGAGTACATTCAATTTGTTGGCGACCGGTCGGTCCATCAGGTGGGATTGCTCTGTTTGATTTCTGCATGCCCGCATCGCCATCATCGCAATGTGACGCCCCTCCCAACGTTTTGCTGTGATAAATGACACATTCGTGAAAATTGGCTTCAGTTTCTGATTGCTGCACTTGCTCTGGATACAAATTGATTCTGAACTTTTTTGGGTGTGTGCTGGTGTGTGTGGGGGGGGGGGGGGGAGCGCAGATCAGTAACGAAGAGGGAAGTCTGTTGACCTGAACATCCCTGTGTCAACAGCTGTTTCAGAGTACATTTATTAGTCTGGCGGTCTGTTTTGCCTTGTATGGAGTATGGGTTTGCTGTAAAACTCATGCGACTTTGTCAAGTCCTGTTCAGTTCAAGACTGATGATATCTCTGCGCCTGGAAAGGCACATGCGCGTTCCACCCTCTCTCTCACTGAGTAATCTCCCCAGCTTTGTCTGTTCCCTCATTTTTGTTTAACCTTTATAGATCAGATGGTCATTTGTTACTAACAGGACGGCAGTGACTGTATAAACCTTGAGTGTTTTTCATTCACTGGTAAGGGAAGGTGCGTTCTCTACTAGACTGACCGAACCATCTTGAGCGAACGTCACCGATTCAGTCGAACTGATACCGTTCCAGGACAAGTGTGTGTGTGTGTGTGTGTGTGTGTGTGTGTGTGTGTGTGTGTGTGTGTGTGTGTGTGTGTGACATAAGTTTGTAGATCACCAAACTTGAGTTACCGAGTTACTCAGGCCTGCCCAATTTGTGTCATGTGGTATATGTACAGCAAAGGAGGGTATCGGTAGACCAGTGAAGGAGCGATTTCGCTAACGACCAGTCACCGGGAACTTCAGCAGAGAAAGCTGAGATGGCGAGGAGTAAGGGTAACGGGGGTAGGAGGGGGGGATGTAAAGGGGAGGGGATGGGGGTGTAAAAGGAGGGAGGGTGATTTAGCTGAAGTGTAACGAACGCTGCTCTCTGCTCGACGTCGCCGCTGCTCGATCCTTCGGTGTAAATCAGCGATACGCAAACTGACAAAGCCCACACCGGTGACGCGGCTATCCCAATTCTGACCGGCTTGCGGCGTTGAGCGGTAGCGTTGCTTGGCCGCACGCGACTTCTCTCAGAAAATCATCTGCGCTGTACACGTGAAAGCTTGTCTCGACCTGAGGTTGGCCTGTCTTGTCGCAAAAGGTCTCTGTTCAACTCGTAAGTGGTTTTTGTGGTGCTACTTGCGCGTACACTCACGTTGGAAACAATTTAGTCTCGTTTTCTGTAGAAAATTCACTTTCATTCGCGATAATATAAAATTACAGAAAGGAAAGTCAAGTTTATGAAAACGTCCTAGTTTTATAATATGTCTTGCGGCCATACCTAGAAAATTATTGCAATTTGTGGCTTACATCGCGCGCAGTTCGAGAAAGAAAATTGGTAGTGAACATTTTGTGGTTATGAACCGGCACTCGCCCCGGCTAAGAACCAACCTCTATTTGGTTTGTGCGTGGCTAAGAACCGACCAGCTTCTCCTTTCTTTTCTCCTATGCGAATATTATGATTAAGGGGGTTTTAGGTGTCCCATTTCAGATGAAACTGTCAGGGAACGTAGTGGATAATAACCTACCAGTGTTATTTTCAAAAAATATTTCCCTACCCTTCCAATTTCAACCCCCTCCCCCCCCCTCCTCCTTTTTTCCACAACCATATCTCCTCGCTTCACAATTAAGATAAAAGAAACAAAGACAACCATATTTACTGAACTACTTATTTTCTTTCCACAGAAATGACCACACCACAGACATCATCCTCATCTATCAATATCAATTATCCATCTTCACTCTTCTCATCATCATCACCTGAAAATATTTCAACCTACACAACACCGGAACACACCCCAGCTTACACCGCAACACACACCACAGCTCACACTACAGACACAAACACAGAACACTCAACAAACACCATAACACACACCATGACACACACCACAGATACAAACACAGAACACGCAACACAAACCACGACACAATACACAATCACTTCAGAGGAATTGGAAATCATTAACAGAGAATTCGACAAACCCATGGACACATACACAAGAGACACCGACACAGCACTGCAACACTTCTACATTGCACACCAACTAAACCAACTCATCACTGACATCCACTCACACAACACCACCACCAACAACATACTTCCAGCGACACTCACATAATTATGCACCACATCTCACACTACCAGGCGCAACACACTTCTTTATGCAAAACTTACTTACAGACATCAACCTTAGAATCAAAAGTGCACTCATACACCGCATAATGGACCTTCAATCATACCACAACAATCAAGTCTACTCCCTACTGAACACAACAACACTTACAGACAACATAATGAACATAATGGACAGATTGAAACACATGATCACACGTACAGGAACAGACACCACATATGACAATACTTGACGCATGCACTAATAACACACCTCTACCACCACGCTTACGCATGCCCACACCTACACAAACACCTGCATCCACACCTAAACCTGTGCACACACAAACCACATCTACATCTGCACCACCCCCATCCACACTTACACTACCCTCACACTCATCCACATCTGCCCCACTCTCAACCAAACCACCACCCTCATCCACACACACACCTGAACCACCCTCATCTGGACCCCTACCTGAAGCACCCTCATCAAGCAAACCTGAACGTACATCAACATCTTCCACATCCGCATCTAAACCACCCTCATCTACATAATTATACGCACACACCATTCACATCCACATCCACATCTGCACCCACATCATCCTCATCACACCCCAAATACCCTGCACTGAAACCACGACACCCATACACAACATCCACATACGCCACACCAGACAGAACACACAGACCACTCTTACCTTCACCACACTGCAGAAAAAAACGTTACTTCCAAACCCAGCCACACACCCACACAGATGCCCACGCACACCACTTCTACAGACACCTAACAAACCAGCACACACTCACACTGATAAACACTAACCAACACACACGCGCACTGATACACACCACAAATCATACATTTGAAGCCATAACTCCAAATCATCTTTCATACTCATTTTCATTCTCATCTCCATCTTCACACGAAATTAAAAAAAAAAAAAAAAAAAATTCATCGCACCACTGTAAGTGTTCCTCCTCTCACTTTTTGGATGGTTTGTTGGTTATAATACTTTTATTATTCCTTTCCATTAAAAAAATCTCTGGATGGGGTTACTGGGTAAAGTCGATGTCTTCTTTCCATAAACAAAACAAATCCAAACCTAATAATTATATGAATACATGTTTTCCACAGTTTCCCTGGCATTCACATGAGAAACAGTCACCTAACTACATGGGATCATAGATTAAGACTTCCAGGTCTATTCACTGGCGCTAGTGATGTATAGCTCAGATAGTACGGAATGACCTTGAAGTTGTCTAACTAAATGCTGCGTTGGTATTTCCTGTTGTGACCGTGTCAGTATGCAAACGTGTAACTGTTAAAAATACCGCAGACACCTTCGTTGTTCGCAACTTTTCTTCAGCCAGAAATGTGGACTATTGGCCGGTTCATATCCAAGGAGGCAGCAGGTTCATAGCCAGCATCAAACCAGACGGTTGGCCGGTTCTTAGCCGAGGATTTCGCACTGCTCTGATATTTTTTTAAATTGCGAAAACACTAAAGCATTCTACGTCACAAAATTTGGGATGCAAGTCACAAAGATATCACGGATACGTGTCTGTTTTGAAACTACTGGAATTAACGTGGTATTTTTTGTCAGCTTCGTGTTAAACTGCAAAATAGCTCTCGAGTCTCATTGCAGTCGAACAAATATGACTCGTGTCCTTACATGAATAAAATTTTCGATATAAAATCGCTTTGGGTGGGAAGATGAAAGTCTTACTGATATGTGCATATAACAATATGATCAAATTCATTTCAGTTCTTAGCTTTCCTGGCAGCATTCTTGCACATCACCGCATGTGTGTCGCGCTTTTCAGGCCTAAAACAGTCACTGCGATCGACAGCCGGTTGGATTTGCGGCTTAGCCGCGTCACCGGTGTGAAGCCAGTATAGATGTGCCCGCCAGCCTTGCAGGGCGCGATCGTTCGTTCGTTCCGGCCCGGCCCCCACGTTCCGTTGGTTCAGTTCAGTTTTTAGTGTGCTCAGTCAGTAAGTAGTGCTTGCTGGCTGTGCTTGCTTCAGCGTTGGGGTCTGTCTTGTGTCTTCTTTGCGTGGTACACCTGCACCCCCCTCTTGACTCTCCATCAGACATCGAAGCTCGAGCCACGGGACCCGACAACAACGTACGGCACTGTACAGCCGCCCCGAGATTGGATTCGTCGATTCAGAACGGGGAGGTAGGTGGTGGTTGAGTAGATCACAAGGGGTAAAAAAAGAAGGGGTAAGGTCCGTTTGGAGAGGGGTGCATGAAGTAGAAGAGGAGTTTCGGGTAGGGGGTGTGTGGTTTGGGGTGGGAGGGGGTGGGATGATAGGTATGGGAGATCGGTGACCAGAGATGGCGGAGGGATGGAAGGAGGGGGGGGGGGTTGAGGATTTAAACGGCTGTCGTGAATCGGGAGCGCTTGCTGTGACTAATCACCATCCCCCGTGTTTGATGATAGGTGGCCGGCTCAGCGCGCTCGGCCGAAATCTTGAGTTGCTTGGCGCGCAGTATCGGCAACACTGGGGATTTCATCCGGGATCGGGGGCCCGTGTTTTTACTTTTTTTCTCTCTCTCTTTCTTTTTCCTGTAGCGCCGTACATTCATTATCTGCGGATGCATGCACACAAATATATAACTTTGACAACGTACACGGGTTCGTTTACCCTTGCCTTAGCTGTAGGCGGCTTCCCGCTTGACGTGTTCTGTCTTCTTGGAAAGATGATTCGTACACCTGTAGGCTCTGGCGAAACTGATACATGTTGTATGTATGATACGGAGTCGGTGCGACCAGGAAGGACTATTAATTTTGCAGATACTTGCGATAAGGTGGTGCACGCACGCAAGAACGCACGCACGCACACACGCACACACACACACACACACACACACACACACTTGCTGCGTTTCTGAAGAAAGAATATGCCCACTCTACCCACACCTATTTTAGGGCTGCAAATACGAATTGATGTACGTACATTTTTCTGGGATGGATGGATGGAAGGATTGATTGATTGATTGATTGATTGATTGATTGACTGATTGATTGAACCACAAAAATCGTGTCGGTTTTAAAGTAGGTACACAGAAGAGGTAGGCAGAAAGAAAGCACACAAGTACATACAAGCTTGGTAGGGCGGGGCATGCTTAACTCTTACATCTCTCAAAGAAAACTGATTAAAGTGCAGTAGTATACCAGTTGTCAGTGCTACCGAGGGAAGTCTAGGAAAAAAAGGTCCTGACACCATAAATTTTGATAAGCGCTTAGGCTTTTTCTCCAGGTGATAATAGACTGCTGAATGTGCTCACGGGCGATATTTAGAGTTATTACGCGCTGCAACGTTAATGCATCACACTGATCCCGAAAGTTTCCGCCACTGGTTACAGACTAGGCGTTCCTCCAGTCCTGGGCCCGGGCTCTATCCGTTCTTGACAAGAAAAGCTTTAGGCGGTAGACAGTGATACATGCCACCTTTCAGTCTCCTCTCGCTAGCTCCCAAACTGATGCCGTCTGGCCCCCATATTACGTGCTGTGTGCAGTACACACTGACTGCATAGTGTAGAGTCGGTTTGGTGTTGGCGTGGTTGTGAAAATGATCTATTGATTTAGTAGTGCATTTTTTTTTTTTTTTTTTTGCGTAAGTTATTTTTATGAGTCAGAGTGTGTGTGTGTATTTGGGGGTGGGTGGGTGGATATACCCACCCCCTTTCTTCCTCACCATAATCAACAATTACGTTCATCTGCTTCATCTCGAGTCTTTGTCCACATCGGAAAATTTCAGTACACTCTGTTCACAAAGTGCACAGAAAGTCGTACACACGGCATACAGGGCATACAGGTGAACATGACTGTGGAACGAGACTGAGATAGAGAGAGAGAGAGAGAGTTCGTAATACATTTTTAGTTTCCACAAATTTTCATTTTATTAGAGAGAGAGAGAGGGGGGGGGGTACACTGAAGTAGTGAAGATGACTTCGCCAAAGTTGAATCATAACCAAATCACACACACACACACACACTCTCACACACACACACACACACACACACACACACACACACACACACACACACACACACACACACACACACATCCCCACTCCCCAACCCTCTCCACCGACGGACCCTCCTTCCACCGCCTCCTCGCATAAGACACAGAAGGACAAGAAACAGAGAGGGTGTAATGGGCAGAGGCATAATGTGAGCAATGCCTGGCCCGCGATTGGACACGACAGGAAAGAGGGAGCTGTGTTTGGGGGCCGACAGGAGCTCTGGCCCCAACTCTGTACCGAGACAGGCGCTTCTCTTGGCCTCTGCAATGACCCCCCAAATCGGCCGAGACCTGAGCATACACAGAACCGCAGCATGCATGTTTTTTTTTTTTTTTTTTTTTTTGGGGGGGGGGGGGGGGGGGGGACGTAGTGCTCTGCCACGAAAATGCGTGCTTGTTGCGACAAGGGAGACAACTCATGCATGCAATAATATCTGAAACAGGCTGAAAATATACTGTGCTGGTGAATGCGGCATTGACTCACCGCGTCTGTGAACACTGTGAAATACCACGTTGACCACAAAGTTGTTCAGAACTGCCCACTTTCCTTGTCACAGAGTATTTATGCTTTTTCCTTCTTAGGTATCACTTAGCTGGGCTCAGGTCTCGGCTAGCTGATTTCGGGGGGTCATTGCAGAGGCCAAGAGAAGCGCCGGTCTCGGTACAGAGTTGCCCTGGCCCAGGATACACACATATATAACGGTGGATGACAGAAATTGGTTTATATCCCGTGTCAAAGGTTAGATCGAGACAGCGAACAGCTACGTGCCGCGAATGATTCACGAGGAGGATGGAGGGGGGGGGGGGGGGTAGAAATGAGGAGGTGGGGGCGGGGTAAGGGGGGAGAGGAAGACTTCACCGATTGTCATATTTTGGACTTAAATTCGCTGCGCACTCGTGCGTGGCTGATTGGTTGGGTCTTAAAGTCGCGGGTTTTATTCGGAGTTTAAGGATGGGAACTACCCGTGGATAAAAGTAACGAGGACCTTTCGAAATTTGGTTTAAACACTCGCGTATACCATGCGCCAGGAAACGTGGTCCAAGGGATATTTTTGAAACTAATTGGCGATTGATCAGTTTCAAAGGTCAACGTCTAGGTCAGTGAAAGGCCTAACCAGTTTGTATCAAATGCACCTAAAGTAATGTTTAAAAAAAATGCATGGGAACATCCACATGTTTCGGCTGTTCGAACATGTGCATGGTATACATGTGTATTTAAACCTACTTTCAAGAGATTCTCAATATTTTCATTCAAGGGTAGTCCCTATCCTTAAAACTAGCAAGCGTGTGCATTTAGAGCGTTAGATGTATTTTTCTGGTATCGATTTTTGTCCGGTCAATGTGGTTGCTGATGCCTTTTAGCTTCGGACTTCGATCGCATTATTATTTTTTTTTCTTCCCTCTCTCTTCTTCTTCTTTGTCCAATACATTTGATTGTGTGTGTAAATGGGTTACCCTGTTGAGGCCGCTTTCTGTCCCACCGCAGCACTTTGCTTAACCGTTTGCGGTTGGACAAAAGGGCTGGCTTTGTGGTGGTTGCACAAACATTCAGTCCCGCCTGATTCACAGTGAACAGTTTGATGCGCACTTCACTGTCGCGTTAAAAGGTGCAAAAATTGATTTCCCCCGTACAGAGTTCACAGTCAGTAAGCTGTTCATGAGGTGTGATGCCTCTCGATCATTCTGCTTCTTTCGTTACGTACCCCCCCCCCCCTCCCCTTTCGCAGTTTGTCAGGAAACTGAGTCTTTGAGAAAAGGAAGAAGTGTATATAATACAGGCAGCTTTTGCTAAATCTTTTGACAAAAGAACTGACTTTGGTATAATAGCGCAAAATATTCAGACCCGTCGATTCACCGTGAACATTTTTGATGAACACATTGAGTGTCGCGTAAACAATTGCCCGTGCTGAGTTCAGTGTCGTGAAGCCAGCCCTTAAGGAGTTCTGGTACATGTACCTCTCAGCCACTGTTCCTTTCTGGTATGGGCCTGCCGATTCACTGTGAACTGTTTTTGTGTGCTCTTTAGTGCCGCGTGCACACACACACACACACACACACACACACACACACACACACACACACACACACACACACACACACTCTGCGAATTTTTCCCTGTGCAGAGTTCACAACCAGAAAGCTGGTCAATTCAGTTCTGATACGTCTTAGCCACTGTGCTCATTCGTTACAATGTCCTTTCTTGTGTCGGCGCTGAGTCGTCATACCTGGCTAATTTCAGTAAGTCGTTTCTTGTGCCTCTTCCGTTTACATACCGTTTGCGGTCTATCAGGAAACGGGGGACTACATAAAAAAGAAAAAGTATTAACTGTCGTTCCGTATGTCGTCGCCGAGTTGTCACAGCTGGTTGATTTCTGGCTGCATAGCATTCACTGTACGGTGGCGCACAAGACATCGTGATGGAGGGCCAGGGCTCTTGCGTGCAAGCTGAACTCCTAGCACCTGTCGCTCCAGTGTTCATGCCTATCAAGGTGCGAGCAGACCTGCATACAGATGAATCGAAGCCTCATCCATCCATTAATCCCTCGGCTGGCGGTTCTTGTCCCCCGTGACTGGGAGGGGGAAGGGGGAGGGGGAGGGATGGCGATAGGGAAGGGGGGGGGGGGGGGGGGTAGTGTGAGCAGGATGTTGTGGGATGGGATGGGGATGGGCTGGAGGGATAGATTGATCTACCCGTGACCCGAAAAGGCGTGTCCACTGCCATATACCGTCGCCATAGCCCCCCTCCCCCTCCCCCCCCCAAAAAAAATCTCTCTCTCTCTCTCTCTGTCAGTCTGTTTCTCTCTCTCTCTCTCTCTCTCTCTCTCTCTCTCTCTCTGTCTGTTTCTCTCTCTCTCTCTCTCTCTCTCTCTCTCTCTCTCTCTCCAGTCGATTTTTAGGGGGGTTATTGCGCAGGGGGTTTGTTACAGTGTACCTTAGATCACGCGTGGTGTGTGTGTGTGTGTGTGTGTGTGTGTGTGTGTGTGTGTGTGTGTGTGTGTGTGTGTTTTAATTCTCCGATAACTTCAAGCACCCTATTGCCAACTCACTATGTTTCCCATTCAAAGTGTTTGGTAAATCATCTAGTCGCAGGATTATTCATGCACACGCTGCTGTTCGTGGTACGATCTGTAAACGAGAGCACTTCACAACAGGATATTGAGTGCTAGCAGGCTGTGTTAAGTCTCTTTACTTATGTGACATATTGTAATAGGTTTTTCTGACGATCACAGTTCCCTTTCACCAGAGCGAACTTCAGTCTTATGTGGCTGTGTGCAGTTCTCCTGTTTCAGCGATTACCAGCGTTTCAGACCGTCATCGAGTAATCTGATTTGGTCGTGTGCATTTCTCCTGTAGTCTAGCGGTTGGTAGCCGTTTCAGGCAATGCCAGACAAGACGATACAATGGACCCGCACGGACTGGCTCTTATGACGAGGCGAGAAAACTAGGGGCATTTGCGGGAAAAACAAGGAGGAACGGCCCCGTCCTACAAAGTTGTTTCTCCAAATTTCATTTTATTTTGTCTGTTTTGTTGTTATTGTTGCCGGTTCTCCCCTCTCCAAGTTCTACCAATGACACTAGATCCTCTACGACCTCGACCGATTAGTCACGTGACTGGGGGTGGGGCCGGGTGGGGGGCGAGAGAGAGAGACAGACAGACAGAGACAGAGAGACACAGAGAGAGAGAGTGGGTGGGTGGGTGTTTAGGAGTTTAACGTCCTTTTCCACCACGTAAGGGTGCTTTCTAAGACGGGGCAACGAGAGAAAGGCCAGCACAAACATTTGGCCCCAGCCGGGATTCGAACTCTCGACCCGAGCATTGAAAGTCCAACGCTCTACCATTCGGCCACCCTGGCTCCCCAGAGAGAGAGAGAGACTCAGACTCAGACTCAGACATTTTATTGTTCGGACTTCGGTCCATTACAATGGAAGTGAGTTGTCTTTACAGATAATGAAATGGCGTAACCAGAGAGAGAGAGAGAGAGAGAGAGGTCAGTTCCGTGAACTTAACATTTGACGTCAGCCTCAGGCAGGTCGTCATACACAGACAGAGAGATGACGTCAATTCCGCGAACTAAACATTTTCACGTCAGCCTCTAGCACTGCCATCGTCTGTGGAAGCTTGTTTATGTCTTGTGATTTCCCTGTTGGCTTTGTGGCTTCCCCGGTTGAATTATTTTTCACATGAAATCTGGAAGATCTAGAGAGCTGGTTAAATGTCGGAGGCAGTGACGATACTTGCTTATTTTGTCTGTGAACTAAGCGTTTGACGTCAGCTTCACACTGGTGGTATGACAGATGATGCTTGTGCATGTCTTGTGATTTCCCTGTTGCTTTTGTGACTTCCCTGGCTGAACTAATTTTTACATAAAATCTGGAAGATCTAGAGGGCGGGTGAAACATGGACTAGAATACCTTGGATTGTACTTATGAAATCGAAAATTTGGAACTCTTTTGACCGGTGCTTCTCGCAGAAACTTGAAAAAGTTATGTTTATCTAAAAGTTCAGTTATTCTAAATGCTAAAGATATAATAGTGCAGTAGTTCCTGTCATATGTGCAGTTGTCACACTAGACAAAAACGCCGGGATGATAAGTAATTTGCAGTAGTCTTTTCATAGATATTTGATCTTATGTGCAAACCACCCCTACCTCGGAAATATTTTTTTTACACAAAACCAGTCAGAGCTACAGAGCTGTAGCACTAATCAATGCAGTGTGATTGGGTGAACTTCCAAAGTCTAGAAAATGAAGGAATTTGAACAACTTTTTCAAAAAAATTCGTAACATGACCGATTTTTTAAAATTGGCGATAACTCTTCTGAAAATGCGGCAGGCTAAAATTCGTGAAAGGTAGCTCTGGAGAAGGTGATTTCCCATTTTATCTCAAAGTAAAAAGGCCTCCATCGAGGTGGTTTAGGAGATAGCCATCATTACATCCGTCCACACACACAAACACACACACACACACACACACACACACACGTCATTCCCGCCAAAAAGAACGCAGCAGCAAAGTGTGCACGTAAGGTGTCTATGACGCAGATTTCGTTACGTCACTGTGTGCGTGAAAGTAAGTATTGTTTGGAGAAACGTCACAGTCTTGTTTTGTATCACTGAAACTTGCTGCTGCGCGTAGCAAAATCTGCCCCGTCTCATAAAGTTGTTTCTCTATAGAGAAACAACTTAAAAAGGCCTTATCTCATAAGAGCCCATGCAAAACTTGCAGTTTTATTTGAAGTCTTCAGATCACTAGAATCCACTTCAAGCCTCCGTTATGCAATCGGCAGCGGTCTCGGGCCTAGCGGGGAAAGCCGACGTCTTGCGTAACAGTGGCTGGAAGTGGCTCCTACTGGTGTGCGAGCAGACTGGTGTGCAGCTTATCACACAGCGGGCAGGGGATGTTCGGGCTCGGCTCTTTAAGAGTTAATGCTTATCGGCATTTATTGGCAGTAGGTCTTTTTACGAATTGACGGTTGAGAAGTGGTCCAGAAACTACTTACTTAGGCCCCTGGCTCCAAGTGGAGCATAGGCCATCGACAACCCTTCGCCATCGTCTCTATTCTGGGCTAATCTTGCCACTCCAGTCCAGTTGGTCCCTTGCTGATATAGCTCTGCTTCAGTGTCCCGCCTCCAGCTGTTGCGAGGCCGGCCTCTCTTCCTTTTCCCCTCCAGGTTCCATGTCAAGGCTTGGCGTGTGGTCCTGGATGCTGGCTTCCTGAGGGTGTGTCCAATCCAGCCCCACTTCCTCCGCAGGATCTGCTTGGCCACTGGTTCCTGTCCCGCTCGCTCCCACAGCTCTTCGTTCCGGATCTTCTCTGGTCCAGAAACAGTCACAAGTCATTCAGCCGTTTGAACTGCTTACAGAATGATTTACTACACTGAACCCTATTGTCCCCTTTCCGGGCCCCCCCTCACACACACACACACACACACGCACACGCACACGCACACACACACACACACACACAATTCATTCTGGTCGCATCCTGTGTGTAGAAATTGTGGCCAGCTAACGAAGAGACAAGCTGGCATCGTTACCACACCAGTCACCCATCTCGGGGAGGTGATCGTGATGCACACACGTTGGCAACGTTACCTCACATACACCTTGACCTCTCCCTCACTTCTGCTGGTACGAGATTGAGATCTGCCTCACTTATCATGGCAAGGGGATAAAGATAAAAGGTGGATGCGGATAGAGACGTTAGGGGGGGGGGGAGATGGGGGGGGGGGGGTTGGAGCTGAAGATGGCATCCGTGGTATCCGTTATGAATTGCCGAGCGGGCCGGCCTAATGGTTATAGAGGGTGGTGGGTAACATTACGTATAAACGAGCGTGTCATCGGGATCTGTCTGCCGCCCACAGTCACCCGTTTCACGTGTCGGCATTCTCCACGCTCCATCATTTTGTCGGAGCCGAGGAGCTATATAGTGTATGTATGTATGTATGTATGTATCAGTGTATGTATGTATGTATGTGACTTGGCAGGTCGCAGGTTCTGACAAAAACGCCTCCAGAGAATCGTAACGCTCTGTTCTAGTTAGTGTCCACGAATGATTAGACTGACCGTTAGCATTGCCATAATTCTGTGGTTGACTTGTCTGTCACTTGCCTGTCTGTCTGGATTGAATAGTGTTCAGGTTGACGGTTCACCTAGGGTAGCTGTTCTTCTCTCCCTGTATTCTGTCCGCTCTAATCTCATTTGAGGCGAAGACCTACAGCACCACCAAACCAACCGCAGGGCTAACCTTATAATATTTTGCCTCAGTATTGGTGTGTGTGTGTGTGTGTGTGTGTGTGTGTGTGTGTGTGTGTGTGTGTGTGTGTGTGTGTGTGTTTGTGTGTGTGTGTAAGTAGGGGTCGGGGGGGGGGTGTCTTCCCTGATGACGTGGATTTCCCTCCTGATGACGTTGGTTTTTGGAATCGATTGAAGTTGGCAGAAACTTTTAGTGCGTTCGTCTCAAATTTTACATCCGAATCTGGAGTCGAGAAGCATTCAGCGGTGTTCGATATCAGTCAAGCCAAATGCCATTCTCCTTTTATCTTTGAAGGCAACAAAACTGAGTCACAAAACGCTTTTAAAGATTTCAAATAAAAATGAAAATAAAAAAAAATCGAAGTACTCAGCCGTGCTTGCTGATGCGGTTAGAGTACAGAGCAGTTTTATCAGTGAAATCATATCACTCGAGACGAAACGTTCAAAACTGACCACATGTTGCCAGTTGGTATTCGAAGTCATTAACCCGGATCGTTTGTTTTTTCAGGACTTATCTACGTGTGTGTACACCGCAGCTTTGTTTGACAGAGAATTACAAATTGTGATAGAAACGGATGAGGGGAGAGACACCAACACCACCCCACCCCCCCCCCCTCCCAAAAAAAAAAAAAAAAAAAAAAAGTCGGAAAATGCACGCACGCAATTACACAGACCAATAAATTGCCCAGCTTTTATCCTTGCTGGTTGATACAGCGGCGGTTGTTATTTTCGAAATGTAATCATGTTGTGATCGCGGTGAACGGAAATTATTTCAAAAGCAGCTGCAACGGACTTGCGGCGAATCAGTGATACATCTGTTCCATCAGTAGTGATGGCGGTATCCACTTGCTGGCTTCCTAGGTGAAGCGCCGCTCCATTAGCGAAGGCAGGTAAGTTACTTTAAGCGCGAAATGTACTGTCTTCCGTCGTGACATTTTCAGACGTGAGCTCATGTCAGTGCATCATGCATTCACATGTGAATGCATGATATGGCAATAAACTTAGTCTGGTTTGAGCTCTTCGATAATCGTTATTACCCGTGAAGCGTACGGCTGTCTGGTAAGTCACGTGGTCTTACTCAGCTTATTGAACATTTATCTGATCAGCCAGCCAATCGTTCAGATTGAGTTTGTCAACCCATCAACTCGTCCAGCCATTAGCAGTGCTAACGAGTGACCGACTCAACAAGCCTGTCAACTTCTTGGCAGTGGTAGCCAGTCGATCAGTTGATTATTCTGCTGAGCCAGCTAAGTAGGTGACGGCTATGCAGTCAGCCAACCAGGCAGCTCATCAGGCAGTTATCACACCGGTGACGCGGCTAAGCCGCGAATCCGACCGGCTGTCGATCGCAGTGACTGTTTTAGGCCGGAAAAGCGCGACACGCATGCGGTGATGTGCAAGAATGCTGCCAGGAAAGCTAAGAACTGAAATGAATTTGGTCATATTGTTATATGCACATATCAGTAAGACTTTCATCTTCCCACCCAAAGCGATTTTATATCGAAAATTTTATTCATGTAAGGACACGAGTCATATTTGTTCGACTGCAATGAGACTCGGGAGCTATTTTGCAGTTTAACACGAAGCTGACAAAAAAATACCACGTTAATTCCAGTAGTTTCAAAACAGACACGTATCCGTGATGTCTTTGTGACTTGCATGCCAATTGTTGTGACGTAGGATGCTTTAGTGTTTTTGCAATTTAAAAAAAATATCAGAGCAGTGCGAAATCCTCGGCTAAGAACCGGCCAACCGTCTGTTTGATACAGGCTGGTTCTTAGCCGGGGCGAGTGCTGGTTCATAGCCACAAAATATTCACTACCAATTTTCTTTCTCGAACTGCGCGCGATCTAAGCCACAAATTGCACTAATTTTCTAGGTGTGGCCGCAAGACATATTATAAAACATATTTCATAAAAGTGACTTTCCTTTCTGTAATTTTATAAAATCGCGAATGAAAGTGAATTTTCTACAGAAAACGAGACTAAATTGCTTTCAACGTGAGTGTACGCGCAAGTAGTACCACAAAAACCACTTACGAGTTGAACAGAGACCTTCTGCGACAAGACAGGCTAACCTCAGATCGAGACAAGCTTTCACGTGTACAGCGCAGATGATTTTCTGAGAGAAGTCGCGTGCGGCCAAGCAACGCTAGCGCTCAACGCCGCAAGCCGGTCAGAATCGGGATAGCCGCGTCACCGGTGTGGTTATGGTCAGCAATCCCTGACTGAGGATGGTAGACGTTTGGGCAAAATGTGCAACGACTCCATGTCAACGTCCTTGTCTTGGTGGGGGGGGGGGCAAAATAAAAACAACCTTGCTTTTGACAGTTACACTGAATCCCAAAGCAACCACCCATTCCTTTAATTAGTAAATTCAGAACGTAGTTACGGCAGACAGTTCTGCACGCATCTGTGAAGTATGGGTTCCTCAGAGAGAGAGAGAAAGAGCTAGTTCTCGGTGACAGAATGTGAAGAGAATGATGTTCTTCACCATAAATTTAAGGCGCAGTGTCATCTTCTGAGTGTGAAGTCGAGTCAGAATGATGAGCTATACTCGACACCACACTTGTCCCCTCCATACTTTCGACTCTTGCTTTTACCCACCACTACACGCTGTATAGCTTCAGCTCGCCTTAACGAACACAGGGTGTATTTCATGTCATAGTTCAGCACGACGACAGCTACAAGAGCTACGCCCAGCAGTTCCCCTTGTCTCTTCTAACAACCCCCTTCTCCGTTTTGGATGTGCATCTCGCACAGATCCCGGCTCCAGACCGTGAAGGTGTGTGTCTGGTATTACACGCTACCTCGCCGACCCTCACCATGCTCGAGCCTGTTAAGCGGAGCGTACGTCACTATTACACGCAATAAATTGTCCCAGCGTAAGTTTTAGTACGCCTCCCGTGCGTCTGACTTAATATAATATTATGGCGGAGTATTATGGGTTGGAAGTTTCGGAGGGGGGGGGGGGGGAAGATGAGGAGAGGGATTTGAGGACGCTGCAGCTTCTTGGAAGATGGCAGATACGCAGTATGGACCTCTTCAGAGCAAAGGTTTTTATTTAGCCAATCAGAAAGTAGATCAGATCGACTTTGCTGCTGTTCAGTAGGCCCCCTGAAGCTTTCACATAGCAGCAACGAATCCTGTTACCCATGTGTAAATACGGCCAACCAAGCTTCTGACAGATCGCTAACAAACTCACACAGATTTAAGGGAAGGAAGTAGCTTTGCATATGGGTTCTAGCAACAGTTACTGGGGACTTCCGGAAATGCCCATTACTGGCGATGTTTCGAGTTCGATAGTATTTTTTTTTTTAAATGAATAAATAAATACATCGAAAGAGTTTTTTTGGGGAAAAAAAGAGCTTAAACCATACAATGAAAAGGTGGGACGACAAGAAAAGAATACCTCACCCACAACCCCTTCTTCATGTCAGAAGTGTGTACTTGCTTTGGGAATTCTAATTGTCCCTGAGGTTTTATTTATTTATTTATTTATTCTGTCAAAGGTCACTTCGTCAAATGAAGTTTGAGATTTCATAATTTGTATTCGCTTCGGCGTTTTGAGGTCAGCAGTCTCGTTCTCGTAGCCGGTCGGTGTGGAACCGATTTTTCACGCTCTTGAGCTTGAATAGCGTAATTTAGAAATCGTGTCTCCTTATCGGCCTGACAATTATGTTAACGGATCTGTCGTTCGTGATTTCAATTTCTGGGTTGAGCTGTGACTTGTGTTGCTGTCAGAATAAGGTCACTTACGTACCTACCCTTGCACACCTTCCTCACCGATATGTCAGGGGCAGAGAACCAGGCAAACTTAGGCAGTATAAAAAACTTTTATAAAGAAGGGTTTGGAAAGAGTGTCATCCCAAATCAGTATCGCAGTATCTTCAGTTACCTACCTCAGCCCACCTTTTCTTTCCTATCGTGTCGTGGGGGAGCCGGGGTGGCCGAATGGTAGAGCGCTGGACTTTCAATGCTCGGGTCTTGAGTTCGAATCCCGGCTGGGGTCAAATATTTGTGCTGGCCTTTTTCTCGTTGCCCCGTCTTTAGTATCACCCGTATGTGGTGGAAAAGGACGTTAAACTCTCAAACACCCACCCATCCTCCTATCGTGTCGTCTTTTCTGTGCTAGGAGATGGAGATCTAAGACCAGTGTTCCCTTACGAGGAAAATTCTCTCCCTTTCAAGGTCTGGTCCCCTTTCCTTATTTCGGCCTTGCAGCAGTGTCCCTAGATTTAAACGAAACCATTTTGATATCAGGCCCCCTTAGAATTTTCCGAGCAATGGCTGAAATGTGGACTAATTACTGAAAGTATGATTTGCTTTTATTTACTTTTACTGCATTGGCCATCACTGCTGTCTGCCCATGATACATGTTGCCGGACCTCGCATTACAGTGTCGGCGGTTGCTTCCTATACATCCCCACTTCGCGTCTCCCACATGATTCGATTGTCTTCACCTACCGAACACCTTCAGGGAACAGTTACACTCAACACTATCACTAGTCATTGCTCGACCCTGGTGGCTCAGGGGTATACGAACACGATCAATCAGGTCAGATACCCGTTAAGCTGAATCGAGTCGGGTTGTTGTTTGCGTTAGGCTTTGATGAACTTTATTTTGTTTATAATCAGGTGTGTGGGCGTATTTTTTTGTGAAATCTGCGGACGTTACTTTGCATAAACGAAAGGTGGTGCCTCGTGATAGGTAGGCTCTTTATTTCTGCCTTCCCAAGCCACTGTTCTGTGATATCCTGCAAGGTTCAGTACAGCGCCTGCCAAAATTACTGACACCAGCAATGATGAAAAAAAAAAAAAAAAAAAAACTGGCGAAAACTGGACGAGCATACGCTGCTTGCTCTACACCTCAGTGGCCCACCACCACCCTTTGACGTACCGTGGTCGGCGCGTGTCCCCGCGCTAGTCCCTGCCGGAGACTGTATGATATTCCGATGACAGTGATGCGCCGACTAGCGTGGAAGCATTGCCAGTATTGGTTCTGGTAATTCCTTTCCGATCGATCGCCGGGTATTGAGACAGAACGGGGCTGCCGAGACTCCGTTGTAATGGAGGGAGTGGCCCCCGTTTTGAGTTCTGATTGTGTCCGCGGTTGTCTGCTCGGTGATGCTCGGCAGGCAATTAGTGATTGGAAAAACTCGGAGGTATTGCTTGCTGTACTCGAGACAGTGGCGCCTGTCGCGAGTGGCGGGTGTTGTTCGGTGTGGGAACTGGGCTGTCGTCTCGTCTGAAACTGGCGACGCCTTGTTGAAATTGATTGACGTCTAGTTGAAACTGACGACTTCTTGGTGAAACTGATTGTTGAAACTGACGACGTCTTGGGGAAATTGATTGAAGAGGAGTTGAAGCTGATGATGTCTGGTTGAAATTGATTGACGT